>SSNR01000050.1:604652-651897 GCA_006937965.1 Callopanchax toddi | reverse complement strand
GTTCTACTACCCAAGGGCCGTGAATCTTTTGGTCATGCGGTTGTTTTTCTGCATCCACTGTTACGTAGTTCTTGTTAAGAGAAAAAAAAAAAGAAGAGAGAGACAATGGGAGAAGCTGAAATAATTCATTGGGAACATGCCGGTTCCATACACATCAATAATTGTAATGTGATTATACTTGTATATCCCTCATTGTCAAAAAATTTTTAAATAAAAAAAATAATTTAAAAAAAGTCCTTTAAATCACTATTTTTACATTATCTGATCAGATTTTTTCTTAATTTTTAAGTGTAATCACTGATTTTTAAAGCAATAATTCACTGAACTGATTAGCCTTAGTTGACACTAAATATGTAGAAGCAAAGACAACTATCACAGAGGGTCTAAATGACACAAATACTCAGTAGAGAGTGGATAATTGCTGGTGACTGGAGTGTGTTTTACTGCAAAGGTAAATTAATTAGACAGAGTACCGTGCTTGTTTTGTTACATCTCTTATCACTTTCAATATTGCTAAGATACACAACATATGCTTATTATCAGCTGTGGAGTATATTTTATATTTATCTGTTTCCAGACAAAATATGTTGAGTTTGTTGAGCATCATTCCAGCCTCATCAGAATAGAGAAATTAATTAATAATGCAATTTTTAGAACATTCTGTAGATTTGGATGATCTTAATTTATTTGATCATCTTATTTAAAGAGGGAATTGTACAAATTGCATCATTAAGTAAATTAATAACCGCACAGTTCCAGCTTTCTTGCTCCATATGAACAAAAATGAAGTGTTATTAGTCATGACACAATTAGGATAACACTTAAAGAGCATGTACACATCTTAATGTGTAATTTATTTTACAAGCGGGAGACGGCATGGTGGTAAACTCACCACCATCCTGAGAAAAGGATTCCCTTCACAGATCACAGACCGTCAATGAAGATGGTTTATGTTTACATTAATTATAGAAGATCTGTCTTGGGTTTGCTGTTTAATCGCTTTATTAATTAAGTTCATGCCAGTTTACATTGCAGTACTCAGACTATCTTATCCACATTAAGGGTAATTTTCCAGTTAATAATGTTCATTTAACTAGAATTCTGTTTTCATTATGATATATTTTTGTGATCGCTTTAATACTCATCCAGTGACTATAGGAAGTCCAAAATCTGTGCTTCTGTTGGTTGAAACTGAACATTTTAAAAACCATCATCTAAATGATCCTCTATATAAACAATCTCATAGAATCATCAGATTATATTTCCAACCCCGGTATTTGGTTTCTTGGTGTGTTTTATTTTCTGTTTTTAGGTCTGTTGGGTAAAGGTTTAGTGAGGGTTTTTTCTGTCCTAAAAATACAGTACTAACATCCATTCACTGCTGTCTTTCCTGTTTTTGTGGGATGTTGTCAAGAAGAAGGATTTTGTTTCTTGGCAGGAAATTGAATTGGATAGAATGATTTAGTTTTTGTTTGACATCATGTATGATGGATATTTATTTAGCAAGTTTACTATTTTTGAATCTCCTTGCTGCTGTCATTCATCTTCCTTCTCCAGGCATTGCCTCTCTTATTCGCCTGTTGGGCTCGGTAGGCGAGGAGACCCAGCCAGGTTTGGCTGTGCTGCTCTGTGAGATCCTGACTGCAGTCTTCCTCAGTCTGTTTGTTCATGGCATGGCCACTCACTCCAGCAATGAGCTGTTTCGAATCGTAGCTCACTCGCTCAACAGCAAACTCTGGATGACCGTATTTGGAGGAGGCGCCCGCATCCCGCTCGTGGATAAACCCAGCAGTCCAGCAAGAACGCCCCCACCGAGTGAGTGTTTAGCAATATTCAGTTTTTGATTTGAGAGAGATGTTTTGATTTGGAGGCATCATATCTGCTGAATAAATAAATTGGTGTATCTGTGGATTTTAGCGGTGTGGTTGTTTTGCTTTGCAGTTTAACAAACTTAATTCCATCTCTTGCCTCTCCAGCCTCACCTTCTGGCTCAGACAGGAGGTCCAGACGGTTCAGGCTTCTTTCCTCACGTAGCGGATCCAGGGAAGAGTCTGGGATAGAGCGGGAGGGCCTCTACAGTCCTAGACATGGCCCTGTTGTGGACCAGGAAGCTACCTCCATTTTCAAAGAGCAGTTTATCCCTCCAGAGCTCAGCATTTGGGATTATTTTATTGCTAAGGTAATCCTTAATATCGCTAACAATGGACAAATGCTACAATAGAATATTTAATATCTTACATTAATTTTGCTTGGCTTTATTAGCTGTTTTGGGGATATGGTTTATTATTCAAGGTTTAAATAGAATATTATATAAAAATTTAATCCTCTTCATTGTTGCTCTGCTCTTTGCTGCTCAGCCTGCGCTGCCACCATCAGAAAACAGAATCGATTATGACTCCGAGCAGAGCCAGGACAGCCAAGATGACGACGATGACGATGAGGATTCTGATGATGTGTTTGACCCCAACTCCCCACAGAGAGAACATTCAAACCACAGTTCATACAGGTGACACAACACTGAGTGGATATGTCTGTGACTCTTTTGCTCATATTCTTTCTGAATGTCTTCACAGCTGCTCCAGTTTTCTCCTCACTCCTTCATGATTCTTTAAAATTATCCTCCATGTTCAGTCTGAACACAGTACGATGCCCCATTTCTTCCCTCTAAACTCTAATCTGATTTGTCATGATTTCTTTCCTTTTAAGCTGGTGTTTAATGCGCCTGGCCATGGTTCAGCTGGTGTTGGTCAACCTCAAGTCTTTTTACCCAATGGCAGGATACGATCTGTTAGGTAAACACTAAAACACACTACACACACCCTCTGAAGCACTAACATCCAGGATGGAGATCAGTGCTGGCCTATTTCCCTCTGTCTGTCTTGGCTAATCGTATTGCCTCCTTTGTGTGGTTTTTTTTTCACACAGATTTGCCTGTGGCTTCTCCTCTGTGTCACTCTGTGCTGAAAACACTGCAGCGCTGGGAGCAGGTGCTGCAGAAAAGGCTGGAGATCTTGGGTGGGCCTCCTTCCAAGTACATCTCCACTTACCTTAATGATGAGGCCACCACACCTGGACCCGCTCTGCTCAGACATAAAGCTCTGTTAGAACCATCCAACACCCCGTTCAGGTACAAATGTTGACCTTTTTTTGCCTTAATTTGTACAGTTGTACATATTTATATCATATTTATATCTACTGAAGACTTGAAAGAAACCGTTTGTTGAAACTTTGGAATTGACTAACCCTTTTGAGCATTGGTTCCCAAAAATGGGGTTAGGCCCCACTGTAGGTCACGAAGCACTAAGTGTGGGGTCTTGAGTTTAAATTAAATTGAATAATAATTGATGGATTTTAGGTGTTTGTGTTTTCATTATGTCCTTATCTTTTTCTGTTTTTTAACAATGTTAAAGTCCAACTAACAACATTTGATTGAATTTCATTCTCCCATGTTTCCTACATAATGTGACTGACTATTAAATTAACCTGAATCTGGGTTTAAGGCTTTATCATTATAATTCTATGGTTCAGAAGCTGGAAAGTGCTGCTTCAGTTTTCTCAGAAACAGAGAAGTCCTAAGTCGGTTCCTCCCAGTGTGACAAGAGTCAACCATTCACCTCCTTGACTCAACTAACACACATTAATGTTCTTAAACTTTAAATCCTTTTGCAGACAGGAAGTTGAAATAAATTTTATGTTAGTTTATTGTGAAAAAGTTTGTAGGGATAGCAGTTAATTAAATGGAATCCAGTTTTGTTCCTGACCTTTATTTAACATTCGTTTTCATCTTCCATTTAAAATGAAACTGTGACATTTTTCTAAGTGTGGGGGCTGGTTAGATACTTTTTAATAGGTACATTAAGTAAAAGAGCAGGACATCATGTGAGATTTTGGTAGTTAATAGCCCAGATCAAAGTGCCTTCAATAATTCCTGTTTGAGTGATAGCGGTGCAGGCCCGCTCATACATTTTAATCAAACAAGGACTGGGAAATGTCACACTGACTCTTTATAGGATTCACAGCAGAGTTAACCTAAAATTTAACTCTCAGTCAGTTTGTGATACTTTTTATTTGATCCAGTGGTCCGTTTACTCTTGTAATTCTCATTTTTATTTGGCTTCTAACTCATAAATGTGACAAAGTTTATATAAATCAGAGGTGGGTAATCCTGCGTGTTTAATTTGTTTCTTTGTAAACACCCCTCATCTAAATTAGTGGTTGATTAGGAGGCTTCTGCAGAACTTGAAGACACAATGAAGAGAAAATTCAACTATTAGGCAAGGAAACATCTAAACATGCAGGTTAGTGGCCAACTGGCCCATCTCTGGTATAAATCATAGTTTTTTATTCCTGTTCAGATTGATCCATGTGGGATTTCATATTTCCGAGCTGTTGGAACCAAATTAATGATCACCTCCATCAATTCGTAGCAGATATTAATTATTTTCTTCTTCCTTGTTTTTTTCAGAAATGGCCACTATTCTGCTCTACCAGTGAAACGTTTATGGCAGCACTTGGTGAAACAGGAAGAAGTTCAGGAGACTTTCATCAAAAACATCTTTACTAAGAAACCTGGAACAAATCAGGTACATCACACTTCCTGTCTGCCATCCTGCTGCATGAGCCTCACCGTAACAACTGTCACTGAATAACTCGTAATTGTTTGGCTTTAATAGAATCCACAGTGCATCTGTATGTACCCCCAAGCAAAATGAATAAATTATTGCTCATTTGTGCTTATTTGGCTCTGCATGCCAGCCACACATTATATTACAGCCTCTAGTTGCATGTTGATGTTTTCATTTTTGTTCAAATAATTACGCATTATGTCATTAACGTCACAGTAAATCAATATCTGTGTATATTTGCATGTTTTATCTCTGGTTGTTGTTCTGTTCTGTGTTTGTGGCTCTACCCTTTGCTGCTTCCCCCCCAAATCACTAAAGTCGGTTGAGGACCAGACTGACAGTATGAAATATTCAGGAATGGAAGAGACAGGAAGCAATCAGGTACTGCTGCTTCAGATTAATTATTGCTTACGGTGTTGGAGTGGGATGGGCTTGGTGTCGCACCTCTGAATTTCTTTGCAAAATGTGAAAAACTGTTCAAAAGTTATGGTCAGCATTAAATATTTTGTTATTTTAAAGTTTTTACTAAAATCTTTACATTTCAAAACAATTCTCTGGTCATTTTTGAGTGAAATGGGCAATAACCTTAAACCTGATAATTGTTTTTTTTATATATGCTTTATACCTTTATGGTGTCACTTTATGTGGAAATAAAGATGAGTTAAGAACCATCTAATCGCAAGTAGGGTGAATTTTATTAAGCAGATTTATAGAAAATAAAATCTTCCCATTTAACAGATGGAAAGTCTCTGCAGCTATAAAGTGTGTTTGATTGATCCTAAAGTTTACCTGCAGTCTTTAGTCTTTATGGACCACAGTGCGCCTCTAAAGAAGCCACACAAGAGTTGCAGTCTGCAGAATAAAATGTTTTTTATGGGATTTGTTTTTGTGGACCAATGAGTAAATGTTATCCTGCTGTTTACTTATTGTGTAGATGTGACACCTTATGTAACGTAAATCACTTTATAGTCTGCTTGCTTGGTACAAACGGTACCTTTCCCTGTATGTGGGAATGTGGACACCATGTTCATGTACTTGTCATCCATCGTCGACTGTGACCTGTTAAATCCAATAATAAATGTTAATCTGCAGCCTTGACAGAATTACAGAACATGTTATTTTCAGGGCTGTGAACTCTGTATGTTCTTGTCAGGGTTTGATTTTAATCTTGGATTTAACTGTCTAAATATTCATGTGAATGTGAGACATAAATCTTGAATTAGGGTGTACACTGATGCTGTATAGAAGCTTTCTAATCTTTTGGCTCTCACTGTGAGAGCTGCCACATTATAGGTACTCCATTTAGCTCAGTGGTAATTAACCCAGCCTCTCAGAGGACAAGCTATGAAGCTGAACAGCTTCACATTAATGTGCCCAACGCTGTCGCAGTGAATCTGCATCCTACAGGGATTATGTGCAAGTGAAAATGGCAAAACACCATATTTAGATTTCTGCGAGTCAGGTTTTATTTCACTGTTTTCTGTCTGATGGATAAAGACGTGGTCTTTTCCTCTTGACTGAATGTGCTGAAGACTAAATCACAATCTAGAGTAATTTTGGCATCAAATTGTATATATTTTTAATCTGATATGAAGAGCTGCAGTAGAGTCTGCAGGGCCGTATGCATCCCACAGGGTGTCTATTATTCAGCACATATGTGCTTGTTGCTCTGGGGGGTTTTGTGCCTATGCTATCTATGGGCACTAAGTTATTTATACTGGCCTCTGTGGTTAACACTGTGGCCTGATAAAACTTTTACAAAAATATAAGCTGCACACATATTAAAGTGGAAAATTTATAGCTTTAGCCTGATGAAATCTTCTGTTAACAAAAACCTAACAAACCATTTATAAAACTGTTTTAATCTTTTACATTCTAAAGGAAATAGAACAAGGGTTATGATGGTTTTGTATCTGCAGGGAAAGTCTGCCTATGTTTCATTTGTAATGATTAAATCCCAGTAGTGGTGACATGGTGTTTGTGTGTCTGTGTGCGTATTCCTCACCACAGACTGAGTCAGATCTGGGCTGCCCTGGAGGCAAAGCGCGCATCATCCACAAGGAATCTGACATCATCACAGCCTTTGCCATCAACAAGGTAAAATCCTTTTGCACAGACACCACTGAGGAACATCAAACTCCTCATGGCAGGTGTTGCTTTATTAGATAGGATTACATTTTCTTAGTTCTTGATTATTTTTATGACAGGTGTTTCTGTGGAGCACAAAAGGTTGGGTAGTTTTAGCGAGGTAAAGTCTTTATCTCCCGCAAGTGGGTTTTAAAGTTTAAATCGCAGCTTCACAGGTTCAGGTACCGGACCACTAGGTTTGAGTTTAAAGTCCACTAAAGTCGATGCACAGCATTAGAAAAGGTCTGAGTTAAGCACCAGGAACAAAAAGTAGTAACTGTAAAGTTATTCTGGCAGAAATATTTAAAATGTTTACAAATGACATGTTAATAGACATGATTACACTTCATCTTTGATTTCTTCTCTTTCCTCTCTTCTCTTTGTTTTTCAGGCGAACCGTAACTGTTTAGTCATGGCTTCCACCCATGACATTCAGGAGCTGGATGTGTCCTCCATCTTGGCCACACAGGTCTTGGCGTGGATTGAAGATGATGAGACGGAAACCAAAACGTAAGAGAGCCAGCCTGTGTGTTTCTGCTGTTTAATATTCATCCTAAACTCTATAAGGCCTTCTGAGTTCACCAACAGTTATATCAGCTCACCTTTTAGCTCTTAATACTAATGAAGGTAAATTGAGTGCAGGCATGGAGTGACGTGATTGTTTTATTAATGGATGAGCAGATAGTTTATATTCTTTGTTTGTGCTAATGTAGCACAAGCTGTTTAAATGTGTTTTTAATTGGTGCTTCTCCTTCTTGTTTTGTTCATATGGAATCTGAAATGACACTTTATTACAAAACTATCACCTTAGATTTATTAAAAACAGACTAAATGTTGAGACTTAAATCTTTTTCTCTCTTTTAATGTGTAGCTGGTTTGATTTATGATCTGATTTTGTTGATTAATTTGTAACCAGTCAGTCTCCTTGTTCTGACCTCAGTAACCTGATTGTTTTTACTCTATAGTTTTGGTGGTGATGACTTCCTGGTGGTCCACGCTCGTGATGACTTTGCTGCGGTCCACGGCACCACGCCATACACCCACAGCAGCCCCGGCACACCCATCAGCGTGCCGTGGCTCGGAGGCCAGCAGACCGGCAGAGGTGCAGCTGTGGTAAGCTGTTCATTATGACCAGCATGTCTATAACTAACTGATATGAGAATCTTGAACATTTCTTCAAATTATAATGCTTCGATTTTCATTAAAATACAAAATTAGAGCATAAATGGACATAGTAATACTAAATAAATTATATCAGCATGGCTCATTTTGACTTCCACTGATTTGATTTGATGCGTTTGGCTCAAGCTGGAGTGTTTTTGGACTTTTTTACCAAACAGCATTTTAGTTATTATAATGTAATATTTTATGTAACTTTTTTCTAAATTCTAAAGTATGGAGTTTGTCATATTTGTAGAAAAAAATGCCCCAAAAACAACGCCAAAAATCTGAAAGAATTTTAAGATTTACTGAGATTTTCTTTTTTCTTTAAGTGTGCGTCCAGTAGTTGCCTCATTAGCTTGCGTACAGCGATGATGCCACGGCTTTACATGGATAACACTTCCTCTACTGCTCTTCTGGAAATAATTGATGTTGTCTTTTGCTCTGCATCTGCCCTTCTTTGTACTCAAAGCAAAATCCTCAAAGCAGTTTAAATAAGTTACATAAATAATTCATCTTTATCTGCACCCAGTTTGCCAAAAGCATGGTAGCTGTTAACGTTAGCTCCCTTCATTGACTTACAAAGGAGGTGAGATGTTGTTACCCGCTTGTGAGAAACTGCCTTCGATTATGGAGCTTCTTTAAGTTTTGATGGGGAAAAATAATACTGTAAAAAGCTGTTCTTACTGAGCAAAGAAACTTGGAGAGATTGATTCAAAGATGTGAGTCATATTTGGTTCACTTGTTGTTCTGATGCAAACTAGACTCTAAAAGCCATCCTGAATTATAATTATTTTACTAACCAGTCAGGTAGTTTGCTGAAGATTGGAGCAGAAAACATTCTGAGATGATAATGAAATGGGGAATACAATTTGGAGCAAAAACTGCAGGTAATGGACATTTTCCAGGTCCAGCTGTAAAAATGAACGATGGAAAATGGTAACTGAACAGTAAATTACATTTATTATTCACCACAACTTAATGTAATAATCATGTTTATGCTGTAGCTTTTAAAGCTCAACTGATGGTAGCAAATAAACAAAACAAAAACCTTAAAAAAATGTCTTACAGGTCAGTTCAGAGTTTTGAAAATGCTTGAATTTTTAGTAAAGTGCTTAAAATTGGAACTTAAATTGGTCGCACCACAAAGACATGCATAAGACTATGAAGGGAAGTAGTTTTGAGCACATGTGTACACTGTAAAAAATGACCAAACAGATAATGTTCTGGTTACCAGAACTTCAACTATTACAGGTGTTGACATTTCTATTTGTCAAAATGTAAGATTTAAATAAAAAATAATGGAAAATCAAAATGTGAAGTTCCTTCAAATGTTTTAGATACATTTAGCCTTATTTTTTTTTACTGATTTAAGTTTTTATCGTGTACCGTTTCTGTATGTGTAAATCAATGTAAGGTGCTTGAAAATCTTTAAAACTCACTTTGCTTTAAAGGATCTCTGTGCTCATAAAGACAGTAATTTGTAGATGGTATTGTTGAAGCTTCTCACTACATCTCATGACCCTAAAATTAAATTTTGCAATAACGAATGAAAACGTGTTTCTGTGACTATTTGAGATTATTTTTTCAAACTGTATTTTTAACATTTGTTATGAATCTGGGGTTGTCTGGAGTTCACGTCTCCTTGAGTCATTCTAGTTTCATTCTCTGTACAAAATAATTCTAAACTAATCAGGGTTTTAATGTGATTTTTTTTATATACTTGGTCTTAAATACTTATTTTTAGTACAGTAGAGGCAAAGAGGTTTGCTCTAACTCAACCCTCTGAGGTTGACTCACAACATATTTTGTCAAAAATGATTCAGTACTGTTTAGCTTCACCTTTTTTTTTTTATTAAATCAAGTTCAGTCTTCTCTCTAAAATTCTTCTCCTCCTACTCTTCACTTTCCTTCTCCCAGATGATCAAGAGAAACATCAACAATGTGCGGAGAATGACCTCCCATCCCACGCTGCCGTACTGTAAGTACAACTCTGATGTCTGTCAGTAGATTAGACGGTCACCGCCTCTTTAAAAGCGTTATCCAGACATCACATTCTTATATTAACAGCCTTCAGGGATGATTACATCACCCAGAAAGTTTCTCTGAAGTGTTCAACAGCTGAAAATATAATTTTTTTCTTTTTTTTCCTCTTTTGTTCACTGTTCTGCTACTGATATAAAAACTGTTAGCTCTTTTACTGCACTCTTTTTTTTTTTAACTGCAAAGTGAGAAAGAGTTTGGGTAGCATAAAGTCTTGAGTGTATCAGGGAAAAAGCCCATTTCTTTTATCGGTTATGAATGGATGATTTGGGGAATAAACCCAACACCAAAACCTCATGCTGATATCTGAGCACTTACTGAGATGCACCTGAATTTGTTCATTCCTGTTTGTCAGACCTGACAGGAGCTCAGGACGGCAGCGTGAGGATGTTTGAATGGGGTCACTCTCAGCAGATCATCTGCTTCAGAAGTCCAGGAAACTCCAGAGTCACCAGGATACGATTCAACCACCAAGGAAACAAGGTGAAAACATCTCACTAACACTGTATTTTCTTGGAGACTGAACACCATGTTGTAGACTGTACAGAGATGCTAGCTTGTCATTTTCAGAAACACTTCAATACTTCCTGTCACAGTCCACAGTGGGAAGTTCATCCTCTGTGCACATTGTTACTGAGCTGAATGAAGCCAGCATGTTGGACTCTAGTTCTCGCCTCAAGCTAATAATCTTCTCTCAGATGGTACCTCTCCAGTGCCAGTGCTATTTTATCTGCCTGTTCTGGCCAAGAGATGGAATTATGCATCTAAAAAAGAGATAAAGATAAAAGATTGGAAATGGATGTAAAACACCTAATATTAACTCTAAAGGACTTCCACAAATCAGCTGCAGCATTTTAACACTGACAGGTAAATTTAGTGAAATTACTCAAAGCTCTGCTAAAAATTCTTCCTGTCATTCATGTGGATTTTAATTTGACACTTGTGTTGGGAATGGTTTGAATAACACATCATTGAGTTGTGGGATTCAGTTTGCCTCCATCTGATGGGAGCGGTTTGAAGCGAGCCCGTCACAGGACACAGCACCTGAAGGGTTGATTGCCCATACTCAGAATGTTCTGTACTAAAATCTAAATAATCAGTATTTATTGCATTCCTACATGTTTTCTGTAGTTTGGTATCGTTGATGCTGATGGAGGTTTGAGCCTCTGGCAGACCAACACAAGTGGGAACACACCTAAACCATACCTGGTGAGAAACTCCTCCTATTCCCTATAATCATGTTTTACTATTCTTTTGTCTTTTTTTTTTTTTAATCAACCACTGATTGTGTTTCTCTCTGCCAGACTTTACATTGCCACAATAAGACTGCTCATGACTTCGTCTTTGTGGGCTCCTCCTCCCTCATTGCTACTGCAGGTCTTTCCACAGACAACAGGTAGGAGTGTGTTTATTTCATTTATTCATCTGTAGCAAATAAAACAAGTGTTCTAATGAAGAGCTGTAATCGACACTTTGACTCCACAGGAACGTGTGTCTGTGGGATACTTTAGTCACTCCTGCTAACAGCCTCGTCCATGGTAAGTTGCTGCACAATAAAACTATTTAGAGCTACATTTTAAAGGAATCTGCACATTTCTTTTTTTTAGAATGTTGTTTAGGTGTTGTTCTTGGATCTTTTGTTCTTGAATTGCTTTAGAATGTGGTGTGATATGTTGCTTTTTGAGATCTTTTAGCCTATGGCAGTAATCAGGCCTGGGTGTGACTGGTGGAACTGAACTCAGATTTCTAATAATGTATTTAAACTCAGTGGAGTCATGATGTAATGGTCAGTTACTTTCTCACATAGGGCCAGGTTGGTTTGAATATAATTTTCTACTTAATAAATGGGGGAAATGCTTTTTCACATGATGTTTTTGACTAATTTCTAATCATTTAGATACCTACAAAATGCTCAATGTTAGTTTTTTCTTTCCATATTTCTGTCGTTTTCCTCGTTGATTTTACCCTCTCATCCTCTGTATTCCATCCCGTTCTCTCTCTGTAGCTTTCTGCTGCCATGACTCTGGCGCCACCGTTCTCTCTGTGGCCCCGAGGCAGCAGCTTCTCATCACCGGCGGGAAGAAAGGTTGGATCATCATCTTGGAGCTTTCTCACCGGAACCATCGTCAGAGCTTTCAGGCCCACGACTCGCAGGTCAAAGCGCTGGCCGTTGATCCAACGGAGGACTGCTTCATCAGCGGATCAGCTGAGGGCAACATTAAGGTAATGGCTTCAGTTCCGTCAGAGTGATTAAATACATCTCTGTGAAGTACATTAGATAGTTTTTAAAGAAAGTTACTAATTTCCTAAGTGGGATCAGTAATTCTGATAAATAAAAAAATCTTCCTCTGCACAAAGTAAACTTGTTGGTGAAAGAGAGGCCCTGCAGGCTGTCTGGCTCTCAGGTGGAAAAGTGTCTGGCTCTCCTCCAAATGGACAATCAGTGGACTGTTGTGTTTATCTACGGGGGCAGCGAGCCCCATCACAGTCAATAGAAATCAATGTCACTTGATGATTAACCACCTGCTCAGGACAGCGGTGACTGATGGAGACTAATGTGTGGGGTGAAAGTGGGCGACACTCGACAAAAAAAAGGCAAAAGGAGTTGATATGAATGAGCAGGCTGGAGATGTCTTCAGCTAATATATTTTCAGAGAGAGCAGGTCTTTAATCTTTTCTGACTGGAATGTGTTGGTGCTGATCACAGAGCCATCACCACGGCGATGAAGCTGTTGTATCAGAGGCAGTAGTGCAGTGCACATCTGCATAAAATTCAAATGACTTTTATTCTGGATTATTGCTTACAAACGTAAAAAAAAAAGGTCCAAGCGTTGTGTAATACAGGCAGTGCAGAATTATTAGGCAAATGAGTATTTTGACCACATCATCCTCTTTATGCATGTTGTCTTCCTCCAAGCTGTATAGGCTCAAAGCCTACTACCAATTAAGCATATCAGGTGATGTGCATCTCTGTAATGAGAAGGGGTGTGGTCTAATGACAACACCCTATATCAGGTGTGCATAATTATTAGGCAACTCAACAAAAACAAATATATACCCATTTCAATGATTTATTTTTACCAGTGAAACCAATGTAACATCTCCACATTCAGAAATATACATTTCTGACATCCAAAAACAAAACAAAAACTAATCGGTGACCAATATAGCCACCTTTCTTTGCAAGGACACTCAAAAGCCTGCCATCCATGGATTCTGTCAGTGTTTTGATCTGTTCACCATCAACATTGCGTGCAGCAGCAACCACAGCCTCCCAGACACTGTTCAGAGAGGTGTACTGGTTTCCCTCTTTGTAAATCTCACATTTGATGATGGACCACAGGTTCTCAATGGGGTTCAGATCAGGTGAACAAGGAGGCCATGTCATTAGTTTTCCTTCTTTTATACCCTTTCTCGCCAGCCACGCTGTGGAGTACTTGGACGCGTGTGATGGAGCATTGTCCTGCATGAAAATCATGTTTTTCTTGAAGGATGCAGACTTCTTCCTGTACCACTGCTTGAAGAAGGTGTCTTCCAGAAACTGGCAGTAGGACTGGGAGTTGAGCTTGACTCCATCCTCAACCCGAAAAGGCCCCACAAGCTCATCTTTGATGATACCAGCCCAAACGAGTACTCCACCTCCACCTTGCTGGCGTCTGAGTCAGACTGGAGCTCTCTGCCCTTTACCAGTCCAGCCACGGGCCCATCCATCTGGCCCATCAAGACTCACTCTCATTTCATCAGTCCATAAAACCTTAGAAAACTCAGTCTGGAGATATTTCTTGGCCCAGTCCTGACGTTTCAGCTTGTGTGTCTTGTTCAGTGGTGGTCGTCTTTCAGCCTTTCTTACCTTGGCCATGTCTCTGAGTATTGCACACCTTGTGCTTTTGGGCACTCCAGTGATGTTGCAGCTCTGAAATATGGCCAAACTGGTGGCAAGTGGCATCTTGGCAGCTGCACGCTGGACTCTTCTCAGTTCATGGGCAGTTATTTTGCGCCTTGGTTTTTCCACACGCTTCTTGCGACCCTGTTGACTATTTTGAATGAAACGCTTGATTGTTCGATGATCACGCTTCAGAAGCTTTGCAATTTTAAGTGTACTGCATCCCTCTGCAAGATATCTCACTATTTTTGGCTTTTCTGAGCCTGTCAAGTCCTTCTTTTGACCCATTTTGCCAGAGGAAAGGAAGTTGCCTAATAATTATGCACACCTGATATAGGGTGTTGATGTCATTAGACCACACCCCTTCTCATTACAGAGATGCACATCACCTGATATGCTCAATTGGTAGTAGGCTTTCAAGCCTGTACAGCTTGGAGGAAGACAACATGCATAAAGAGGATGATGTGGTCAAAATACTCATTTGCCTAATAATTCTGCACACAGTGTACTGCTCATATGATTATGCTGCACAGTCAGAAGTTTTTAAAATGTTTAATAAAAGACCAGGAATTAGACGTTTGGCTCACATATGTAGATTTTAATGATAAAGCATGAATCTGCTGCAGTATAGGGTAGTTTTGTTTGCATACTTGAACTTTTCTATTTAGGTGTTTAAATTTGTACTTTTACTTTAAAAAATACAATGTTTTCTGGGAAGTACTGCAAGAAAGATGAACTGAGATGTCACTTGTACTGATGCAGAGGAAGTTAAAAAAAAAAAAAACAGCTGCCCCTCAGACCTGGTGAACAAAAGGGAACTATAATCTAGATCATTTAGAATAAAAATGGAAGCAGCACCTCGTCTGGTTCATTTGACATGTTTTGCTTTTTGACCAGTTGAGCTCAGTGGGACGTCTCCTCTGAAATGATAAATTGTTTCAGCCCTACTAAATTTAGTGTTGATCAAAACACAAACAATGTCTTTAAATTTACATTGGACGTAATGTATTGTAATGTGGACCCACAGATCAACATTAATCCCACGATCATCACATTTAAAAATAGCGTTTATCAAAGGTTACTCGAGCTCTGGGTGACTATTTTCAGTCCTAAATCCGGAGCAGGGGGAGCTGAATTGGGCTGATTTGTCTGATGGGATTTGTTTTCTGATGTTCCAGGTGTGGAGCCTGGCCACGCAGTGTCTTCTCTACACTTTTGCAAACGAGCACGCTCGCCAGTCCCTGTTCAGGAACCTCGGGACGGGCGTGATGCAGATTGAGGTGGGGCCGGCCAACCACATCTTCTCCTGCGGCGCCGACGGAACCATGAAGATGAGGCTCCTTCCCAACTGCTTTGCTGCAGTGGACAACAGCAACCACAGGAACGATGTCAAGTTCTTCATATAGGTGGAAAAATATGACTTTAAGCAACAAGCATTTTATGATTGAGCGAAGCTCTCGACGCCATCATGGAAAACGCCGTCACATTTGGTTGGAATAAATCATTTTCAGGGAATGGCGACGTGTTTGAAGAAGCACCTTTAATGGTGACACAAGTGAACTCTTTATGGGGTTTAAAGACGTTGAGTTTTTGTCGTCTGATCCCGAGCAGCGGAGCAAGACCACACAGTGAAAAGAATCGCTGAGTTTTAGGAAATGTGAACCCAAATTTGTCTTTAAGGGCAACCCAAGCACAGCTTTTTACAAGTGTTTGAAACAGCAGCTAAAGCGAGCACAGGGTAATAACCGAGAGCACGTTCAATCAGAATAAACTGAACAAAAACTCAATCCCAGCTGGAGTTTCTCCACTTCAACTGCCATCTCAGTGTCCGATGAACAGATTATAGTGAGCCTTTTTTTTTTTGTTGCACAGGGAGAATGAAGATGAAGTCTGAAGCTGCAGAAATGTTCTGATCCAGTATCAACTTCACATTAATTAATCAGCGGCGAGGGTTGAAGTTCCTCTGGAGTCGCTGCTGGAGCATCGTGTCTGACTTCATGCAAAGCACATCACAAACGTTCACCAGGATTCAGGTTGCACCAGCTGGTTGGAGAAGCAGGTGTTTAAAAATCCAACTGGACCTAAACAGTCGGCTGTAAAAAGTAGGAAATAAACACGCATCTTATATCAAAATCAGCAGTTATTAGATGTTTTTAATCACTTTCTGATAGAGCTATTTATTAAAACACTAAAACTACAGTTAATATGTTGGATGTGAGATCAGCAGGTGGGTCCAGAACCTCTACAATTCACAACGATCTCATCTTGTTTAACTCGATTCAAAGTGAAACCAGGTTTTAGCTCTGCTGTTGCCAGGCCGTAACAGCAGGGTTGTAAATTCTCACCTTTACACAAATAAGATCGAACTGGTGTGTCATTTGTGAGTTTCAGAGGTGCTGGCAGGGAGGCTGCAGACCCGGACCGAGCCAGGCGGGCTGCTTTCTCCCAACTAGATGGATACAAGTCCTTTATTTAGTCTCTGTCAGAAAGCAAAGATGTCCCTAAACCGAGGTAGTAAAGCTTTGTGATGTGATTATGTGTGTGCTCCTGTTCTTCCTGTATTTGCACATAAAGCTAATTTATATGTAGCCTAATCCATAAAACTAGATCAGGCAGGATGGTCCATCTCTACGGTAATTAATCTAGATATCCCTCCTAAATCTAACCAGTGGTATTCTATTCTTTAAGTGTCCTTAATCTCTGCTTCTCCCACCCCAGCGGTGTATCGATTAGTATTAATACTCAGTTGCACACAGTAGCTTTAACTGAACGAGGCGTTTGATATCCAACCAAGTTGAAGTGGGAAAAGTTTTAATGGAAATTGTTTTATCCAGGAAATAATGCAGTTCTCTTTTTATTGACTCCAAACGTTACTTTTTCCTGTTTGGACCATAGACAGTTGTGTTTATAGTGGCTTGTTGTATCATTTTTTTTGTACTTTTCTTTTCCTTCATCTTAACGCAGCACATTGCCTCCAGCACATAAATAAAATAATCCAGGCTGATGTGTGACATGTTGCAGCCTCTGCCTTCCACAGAGTCCGATAGATTCAATAATTAAGAGATTTCCTGTAGAAGCTTGTTGTGCTGCTGTAAGGAAACCAATATACATGAAGGTGAAGCAGGTTTAATGCAGTTTGTACATAACTAGATCCACAAACTAAGCTTCTTTTAACCACAGCAAGTTGTAGATAAATGGATAAAAGCAACTTTATGAAGAAAATTATTCTGTATAGATGGTATATTTATGAAATATGTTCATATTTAGGGGTATAGACTGATCAAAAGGCAGATTTAGTCCTGATTTCTTTTGTTTTCTTCCACAAATCAGTGAGCAGGAAAGATTCGCTGTACTTCTGCAGCAGCTGGAGAGTAAAATCAGTTCTATTCTAAACCAACATGTACTCTTACAGAAACTGGAGAATAAAATGATTTTTTTAACCAAACACTGCATCGTTCTTCCATCACTCTGTCCACTAAAAGTGAGTACAGTTATTTGGTTTATCATTTCTTTTTTTAAACAATACTTTTGGGTAGTAGCTCTTATATTATTGGAAGGCCTGTGAAATGAGCAATGCAGCTACGTGTGTAGGGCCCCCAAAAATATGCCTAAATCCCCTTTTTAGGGAGGACACCCAGATGTTTAGCTGTGTTGCTCGTTCTGCAGAAACAGTTTACATGTATACCTCATGGTAAACTAACCAGGCTTTCCTTATTACCCAGAATTATTACAGTCAACCAAACTAAATGCATCTTTCCACGGTGCATTTGAAAATGTTTAATGCCTGGAAACATTTTAACCAAATGTAAAACATTTGTCCTCATCCTTATCAAAAGAAAGTTTTTAAATATTGAGACGACTCATATTTGTTGTAGCAGCTTTTACCATTAATTGCTTTATTTTTAATAATAGAACAGTTATATTACAGTGGAGTTGGATCATTTTGTCAAAGATTAAATGAATCCAGTCTGCAGTGGTTACAGCTTCAGATACATAGAACTGTTTCTGATTGCAGTAAATTAGTCACTTTAATACAAAAGCAAAATTAAAGTTTCATTAAGGCTGAGATTAGGAACTCGTTTAGACTTGAACAGGTCTGATCCTGATTGACACTCATTAAAACTTCTGTTTAAATGTCTGAAATGCATCATCCAGCTATGTTAAAGCTTCTCAACTTGTCACAAAAATAAACTATAGTCCACATTTGAGATTCTTCTGACCACACTGGGTTTCTGAGAGAGAACTCAACCTTGAAGTGTTGCTCAGCTCAGTGGGTGGTTTTTATGAATTTCCCATGAGAGGCAACGCTTGTGGCAGCACACAGGGATCAGAAAAGAGAAGCGGGACGGAGTTGGTTAGTTCCTGAAGTCGTCTGATTGGTCGGCGTCGGGGGGGGCTCACAGCTTGGCGTAATCCTTCAGGATGACCTCCAGCTTCTGACTCAGCATGACGTTCCCTTTAACCTTCAGTTTGCCAGAAAAGAACGCCTAATTAAAAGAAATAAAAGACACATGAGTCGTTTTTCTTTTCTTGTAGCACAGACTGTAAAACAGACAGGAGAAGCAGAACAGGAAGAGCGATCTGTCAGCTAAAGCTCTGACGCTGTTCTCTGCTTTCCTGGGCTAAAATCAATCACATGACGGGGTTGTGATGACCCGGGACGACAGTTAGCGGCTTCCCTTTCAACTCCATCAACTAATCTTCCTCCAGCTGCTCCTTTCATCATCGTAGAGACTGGAAAAGACCCCGCCTGAGGGATCTCCAGCACCACAGCCTCCTGACTCTCTTTGTACAGAACACACACACACACACACACGCCTCAGATCAATAACAGGCGCTCCTGGAAGCATATCAATTCTGCACAGTGATGGCCACTCCCACTGACAGATGGGACGCAACAGACATAACAAGTAGCGCCGATTGATTATCTGCACTGAGTGCTTTCTGAACTTGCTCCGAGAGATCATTGCTTCCATATTTTATCTGACACGGAGACGATCAAGGGGGACGCCGTTACGAATTGAAGGACGCCTCGCTGTAATCAAAATGTACAGGAAGTGATTTCACATCACAGTGACAGGATATGAAATACTCTTTTACTAAAACTTCAGTTGAAATGTTCCCCGGCACGACCGAAAAGAGCTTCAGAGGCAGAAGCATCTAAACCGGCGTCTTACCTTCTGAGGCTGAAGTTTGCCCGCCACCACCTCCATGAAGTCTTCGTCTGACACTGTGAAGGTCACATCCACCTTCCCGCCGTACGGCCCTTTGAGCAAAGAGCCGCTGCCGTTCTTCAGATCAATGGCTGAAGGAAAACGGTGGGAGACAAAAGGAGACATAAAATGGAATGAATCTCACACACACACACACACACACACACAAAGCTTCACTTTGCTCCAGGAAGGATTCCTCGACTCCACTTTATGTTCTAGTTTACTTTAAGAAACTAAACGTGTTCAAAATGGCTCAACATCAGAGCTCTATTTGATCTTTTCATGAGCCGTTGGAGAAGATAGATGTGCAATAATTTAATGGTGACATGGAGACTGGAAACTGTATTAATAAATGTCAGAAAACTCAATTTACTGGTTATTATTTCAAATAAAATGATTTTCTCATGTCTTCTTCAATATTTGTACACATTTATTGTTTAAAATAAAATAAATCCCTCAATGAAAATCTGATGGTATAATTTACAGTTTCCTCCTTAAAATATAAGAAAAAAAACCCTCAAATTTTCTATTTATTTTGTAGCTCTGATAAAAGCCCCAAACACACCTGACTTCTTTAAGTTCTTTAAATGTTGGGATCAGAGAACGCTGTGAAGTTGTGCAGACTGAATGAAGGTGAATCAGTGAGACGACTCCTGGTTTTTATCACAGAAGAAGTTTGACAGATGCTTTAACCAATAAGGTTTTGTTAAAAAAAGGTTTTCTAAAACCTGAAGGTTTCATTCAACATGTAAAATGTTTTTTATTTTCAGCCCAATAAGGAAACTTTAAACATAAAACTGATCAGAGACGCTGAACAGTTTCTGTCTCACATGTTTAGCTGACTGATTAAATGAAAACTCTAATTTACAGACTAACAATCAGAATATTACATGCAACATGATCAAGTTTGGATTCATTTCATAAATATTCAAACTTATCAACGCCCTCTAGGCCTGATAGTTGCCAATGTTTCTTTCTGCAGCTGTTTTGTCACATTTTTCTTCATCGGTATTAAAGAGTCTTGCTGCAAAAATAAATTCATTTTTGTAGAAGAATGATGTGAACTGAGCTGATATTTCTGCTGACGGTGTGTTGAACTCACTCCACTGTGCAGCCGTCTTGCCATTCTTTGTGATCTCCCAGCCGAAGACGGCGTTCACCTTCTTGACCAACTCTGAGCCGACGTCTTTAATCCGACGTCCGATCTCTGCAAACACCAGTTCGCTCTGCAGGCCTCCTGCCTGCACGGAGAGAGAAATAACAGGAGAACAACTGGGTAAACTTATATTTCCATTTGTGCTCTTTAAGTGTAGAAAAGAATTCACAAAATGGAGGCTCACTCAGGAAAAATGCACAAGCTGAGTGGCTCTCCTCACTTTGCTACTTCTCTGCATTCCAGCTTCTCATTATGCTGAATAATACAAAATCAGCTGATTGCAAATAAAGATAAAACTGCCTTTTTTCCTGCAATCAGAATGCATTTTCCTTTCTTTTATACCTTCTTAAAATAAGTTCTGCTAAATGTGCCGAGTCCAATCATTAGCTTTAACAAACGGTGTGTGTATCTGCGACAGAACAAGCTTCCTGAGACACATTGTCGGGACGTTCGTGCAAATAATGCATGTTCAAGTGGTAGCTTTCAACAAGTTGTCACCACTAACCTGACAGGAGCTTGTTAGAGAGGTTTTAGTTTGAAGTAGTGGTGTATTAAACACAGCCTGTAGCAACAGTCTGGTTTCTCAGTGATGCTATAGTTACTGCTCAGTGTTTCAATACAGTGTGAAGTGTCTTTTATGCTGCTAACTGACGGAGTTTCATGAGAAATCTGGCTTCGTTTTTACACTCTGAATTCACAGAACAAGAACTTTGTGCTCCAATCAAAAGGATTCAGACCAAATGAAGAGAATAAGAGTCAAATAAAGGAATTGTTTTCAGACTGATGTACCTGGGGGAGACTTTCTGGAGAAGCTGTAGTTGTTTCGTGTAAATCCACATAGGCTCCAGCCAGAGCAACATCACCCGTCTCCTTCACCTGTTAGAAAGAGATAAGCTCCGATCAGGATGACTCATGAGAAACATCCAGACACAAACAGCTCAGACTCATCGATCCACTGAGTCTGTTGTGAGGACTGGGATCCTCGCTGGAGCTAAACGGGACTCACTTTGCACTGGATGTAGATTCTGTTGCCATCCTTCCACATCTCCGTCTGCAGTGACTGACCTGGAATCACCGGCTTCGCAAACCGAACCTGGCGGAACCAAAAGCAGCTGGTTTGAATTTGATTTTACCGTCTTAAACGTAACTTCTTGTTCTGTGTGAGAGAATAGATTCGTCTTGTTCTATAAACTCCTCAGTCTGGTTTAAAATAGCCTGACTGCTCCCAGCATGTTTCTGTGCTTTTATTTTTAACACGTTAAAATAACCTGTCCCACTCTACGTCCTTCCAGTCTGATGTATCGGCAGGCAAAAACTGATTTAAAGATAAAACAAAATTGTGTTTTTTGAACAAATTTAGGGGATCAGTCAGATACTAAAGTCATGTACTTGTACTTATAAAAGTACTCTCATACTATGGAACCAATGCTATTTAGCGTAGCGTGATGCTCAGCTCTCAGTTGAGCTGAGACAACAGTGGAGCTAACTGGAGCTAACTCTGGAGCAGATGGAGTCAAATTACTTGTGTTGTAGTAATATTAGTAGTAATTGTTGTTGTTTTTATATAGCAGTCGCACACACACGCTGTCCAAATCCTCACAGTGGTTTGGTTCAGTAAAGTACCAGTAATCCGTTCGTAATGCTCAATCAATTCCCAAAGCGTTAGCATGTTTAATTTAGCGGCTAACGTTTTGCTAACAGGAACACAGAAGAAACCAGTGGAGCTGATTAAAGTTCCTACATCAACCTCTACTTTAGATTAATGTAACTTTTTATTTAATAGTGAATCAAACAGCTGACAGATCCCGTCACATGACCTGCTGCTGATGGTCAAAGGTTAAACTAGTGTTTGACTTGTTTTTTTCTGTTGTACCAAACCACGATTTAGATCAACGGCATTTATTTGTACTTGTATCGGTACATTGTATCGGCAAGTACTTACATGCAAGTACTCATACTCGGGGAAAAAAGAGCTATTTTTTTATATCATGCTCACCTTGATAGCCTTGAACCTGGAGGGGTCGTTGCCAGCGAACTGCTTGAGGACGTGTCTGGCAGCAAAACCAAACGAGCACAAGCCGTGCAGGATGGGCGTCTTGAAGCCTGACCAAAAAGCATTTTTAAGTATAAATCAGATTAAAAACACTTCATTTGACTAAAAATCTTAAAGGAAATAAATGATAATGTTAGTAAAGACCTCTGACCTGCCATGGCAGCAAAGCTGGGGTCAATGTGAAGAGGATTCCAGTCTCCGCTCAGACGGTACAAGGCAGCCTGTAAACCGCAGAGGAGCAAACATTAAAAAGATTTATACCTAATTTATAAACCGCTGAACTTCTGCTCAGATGTGAGATAAAATTAAATGATCACAGAGACACCTAAAATAAGAACATCTTTGAAGTGAAGCAGCCATTTAAAACTGCTCCGGGGATTTCGCCTCTTATTCCCCTTCTCGCTTTCTGCAGCATCCTAGCAGTCAGCATTCCAGTGTTTCCTGCTACAACTCTTCAGCTACTTACTCACATTTTGTCTCAAACTTTAAATTTATTTCAGACAAGAAAAAACAACAACAACAATATGCTCTATATTCACTCTTATATCATCACTTCAGCTGATTTATTCTGCACTAAAAACCCACACAGAAAGACTCACTTGGTCTCTCGTGGTCGATTCAATCACCACGGCATCTGGTGCGCGCTTGGGAGGCGGCAGAGGAGCCTGAGGGAAATTTAAAAAAGGGAAAAAAAGGAAAATATTATGCAGCATTTAGTAGTGTTGCTGAAAAAATGGGTTGTGGTGTAAAATGTAAATAAAAGCTGAATTTAATGATTTGTAAATTATTCGTATTCTTTTACCAAAGGAGGGTTTTAGAAAAAGAGTCAAATGTTAAAATGGAGAAATGTTTTGGGAAACATATGACCTCTGTTTGAAATGGATGGTAGTAAAATAGAAAACATAAATGAGAATAAGTGGGAACTGAAGCGTGTTTATCTCTGTTTTGTATCACCTCTTTTAACACTCTGTAAGTGTTTGGAAACTGAGGAGACTGACAGAAACATTTTCTCATTCTGGCTTGATTTCAGCTGTTCGACGCCTCCTTTATCTCCTCTTCGGTTTCGTAATGTAACAACTCGTTTCAGAGAGTGACAGATCTGGGCTGCAGGCAGGTCACTTATTGGAATATTTGTCAAATTTGGTTAGACTTTGACTTGTTTTTTTGAGACGGAAGAGATAGATTTATCTTCTGTTTCACGTGCTGCAGATCTAAATTCTGTGTGAGATTTCGACTTTTTGAAAAGTCAACACAGACTTGTATTGAGTGGCTGTTGTTAACTTGATGCCGTCAGCAGGAAAAGTAGGTTACTGTCAGGGGAAATGAGGAGAAACCTACTTAATTTGTGCAGATTTCAGTGGAATGTTATTGAAATAACAACTAAATTTATTCCTGTTGGATTTAAAATATTGTGTTTATTCTGCCTGCACAAAAATGCAAGTGTTTTACAAAATGCCTCTTTATTTTATTTGAACAACTCCATTCCCATGTGGACGACCCCTGAGCTGTTCAAGTTTTTGACAGCATCCCTGATACTTTTAAACTCTTTCCTTTTAAAACCTCTGATCTCCTTTTTCTCTTGGATTCCATTAAATTTAAAAAAAGGTGAACTTAAAGCATCTTTTACTTCAGTGTCACACCTTACTGAAAAGAGGGGTTCTCAAAAAGATCTCAAACTTGTTTCAGTAACTCAAACATAAAACAACCTACTTTAGCTTTTTCTGAGCTCCTCTTCCCTCCAAAGCCTCCAGCTCCAACCACAAACACTGAAAACTGGTTGAAGCACACCAGATCCTCACCGTTGTAGGTTTTCACTGTAAAACAAAACAAATGATGTTTTTAAAAAGAAAATCCAACCAATCAGACTCTTTTGTTACACCTTAACTTCTATAATGTGAATTACGAGTTATATAAGCCTCTGATTTATACACAACTTCACACGTTCATGATTAAAAAACATGTAATATGCTTTAATGAGTAGCATGCTATGCTAACACTGAAGCACCTTGATTTTAACCTCAGCGTGTGAAATGATGTCATCCTGTGAGTGAAGACGTTTTGAGGAATCTGACAAAAAAAACCTCCATTCCCGTGTTCTTCTGGTTTAAGTTGAATTAATTATAGATCAAAGTGGTTTCAATAACATCCATCTCTGTGGAATTATCAAACAAAAACACGAGTCGTTCATAGTCCATTATTTCAATCCCTGCAGACACAGATTTCAAATTACTTTTCATTCATTCAGCCTGAGAGGCAACTCTGAGGGAAAAAACTGATTAAACTGGCAAAAACAAATGACTATGGAATAAATACCATCCTATATGATGAAATGTGAGCAGCCTGAAGGGGGAGAAACTCACCATCGCAGAGGATGAGAGCTCCGGATCCTTTGTCCAACACATCTGCTATGGTGCTCACAGTGGTGAGAGTACCTGGAAATCCACGCAACACGCATCAGAAAGCTCCCCTGACTCTAAAGCCTCTCATTTTATCTTTCCGTTTTAGCAAGGTTGCTCAAATGATTACACGAAATATAACATTAACAGAAAATTCACTGATGATGTAGTTTTTAAAGAAGGCTGACAAACATTTCAACACTTCACACTCACCAAAAGTACTTTTAGATACTAAAATGCTGATGCGTTGCTACTGCAGGCTTAGATTTTCATTTGAAATAAAAAAAACGGAGTCACAGCAGGTTAAAACGCTTCTCTTATTTTTTCTAGCAGCAGACTATATAGAAGTTGTTACCAAAGCTTCAGAAGGTTCCTGAAATAAGATCAAAACCAGCACCGAGCGTTGTCTGGGTTCCAGATGAACACTCGGGTTTTTTAACTTTCAGAAAAACAGAAACTGTGACTGGAATCTGAAGCTGAACACGAGGGATGAACTGGCCTCAGATTATTCATCACTATGAAAATGCACATGAATGAGCCTTGGTGTTAACTTACTAGTCGAGCTGTGAACTTCACTAGACAGTCAAATGCATCTGGCTCCTAAAATATTAGAAATTCTCAACAACTTGAGCAACAGTGGCTCTTCTACAGAACCAAACATGACCTTTGCTCTCTGGGTGTAATAAAGTTTTTAATTATAATATAAAGTTGTTGAAACTCCATTACTACCATATATATATCACACTGTCTCTACTTAAATACATCATTAGAATAAACGTATTAAAACCAACAGATGTTTCTAGTTTAAACGACTCATTAAACTGCTCTATTCTGCTTGCATGCTTTAATTTGTTTACACAGCAGCATAAATCCTGACTGGGCTACCCATAAAGAGCCTTTCTTTTATTCATCATAATGCGAGATCTGTATCGGATTTTTACAGAGAATAGGCGTGTGATTACCTGACGTTGGCAGAGGTTTGTAAAGCTCCAGGTACTGCTCTCCATGCAAAATCTGGCACAAAATAAAAACAGCAGCTGTGACACAAACTCTAAACAAAGTCCTCCAGCCTCATTAGCGTGAGTAATGTGAGGACTGTTCCTGTGTGCAAGACTGTGTGAAATATCCCATACGGACACAAAGATGCATCGACATATTAACAAAATGCAGCACCTCCTATACACATAGAGACTTTGGATATTTATATGTTTGTTTTTATTCTAACCTGTGTCAAGTTTATATCCATCCCAGGGATCGCCAAGATCTCACCCCCCATTATGGTTGAAAACGAGGGGATGACCCCGAACGTCGGAAGGCAGCTGAAGTCTGGATGGCCTTCATACAGGAACCTACATTAGAATGTAAATGTTCATGAACTGTGAAAACGCAGACAAAAATAACAGCACAGATGGCCGCACAGGAGCGTGAGTCAGGGGAATGGCTGAAGCAGCGCTGAACATTTCATACGGGACACAGAAATGTGAAGATGCTCACCTAAGATTGTCTGGGTCTTTGGTGGACATGCCGACCCCCAGCGCGTACAGAATGCACTGTAAATGGTTGTAACTGAACGAGGTCGTTGATGAGGTTGTCCCCACAGCAGCAGCCTTAAAGCGACCAAACAGAAGGTAAAATCTTAATCAATCACTTAAACGACACATAATGCCGGTTTTAGGGTTTGTAGAAGATCCAGATGACATCACAAAATAGTAGTTTTGATCCACAGCTCAACTTCATCCCTAAAATTACATTTTACTTCACCTAAAAAGGGTTCTAAATGATCAAATCGTTTTTAGAAGTGGTTAAACTATTAGAGCTGTCAGGCATTATTTTCTTTCTCATTAGAGATGCCTTTAAAAAGGGTTATATTTCTAGTGCACTCTCACTGGCAAACATTCAAACTGCCTCTAATAAGAAACGGCTGTGCTCTTAGAGACAATTTTCCCACATTTGCTGCTCTCCTTCCCTCAACTGTAGTGGAACAGTAAATGGGTGTCTGAAGGAGCATAAAGAGGGAATTCTGAACTAAAAACATCATTACAGTTTATGTTACTGTAAATAAAGGCAAGATGGTAGATTTTACTATGTCTTAAAAGTAAAAAAAATCAAGTATGAAAAGAGGACGTATAAGAACCTGCTTCATGTTTTAAACTGGCACCTGACTGAGTTGGAATGGAAAATGAATTAAAAGCAAAGACATCTGCAATGGGAAGCAAAGAAAACCAGTAAAGTGTAACTTAAATCTAACTTCTTCAGATCTTAAAGCTGACAGGACTTGGACTGAATCACACCTGAGAGGAGGGGCTCTGATATTCCGGTAAAAAGTTAAAGACAGCAGTTTAGAATTAAAATCCTGGGTCTGGTCAGGCAGAGCTCTGTGAGAAATCAACAGAAAAGGGATCTGGATTTTGACAGGAGGCCAGGAACTGAGCAGAGTTCAATTGATGTTTGTGCAGATGTTAAGGGGCTGTCTGAAAATGGCCAGTAAAACAGTAATTACCCATTAACGACACCGTGTCACCATCATCTTTTAAAGATCAATAAGGGAAGGATCTAACTGCAGGGAGTTTCTTTAAAACTGGCATCAAGCTCAGTCATTGGTCAGTTGGCAAAAATATCTGTTGAGTCAAGGCTTAAAAAGTTTCCAGTAAAGCTTCAATGTTTGACACCAAAATAATAAATCAAAAGAAAAACAATTTTTTATCCTTTGGACACATTCTGAAGCCATTTATTCATGTTAATCTGTCCCACTTGTTCAGTCTGAAATCTGTAATTGTTTATTGATTTTAAACAGAAAAAGAACAGCTGAACCCCAACAGCCTTTAAGGAATGCTCTTATTGTGAAGGGATCATCTGGAAACAAAGCATTTTTCACACAGTTGTCATGAAGCAGGGAGCCGGAGCCGATGGTGCAGATAAGCAGAAGCAGGAGACGGAGGTGAAATCCTAAAATGAAGTGTTTATTGTAAAAAAAACTAAAGACCAGACCTGACTTGAAATAACTACAAAAACATGAACCAGACTAGGGACTATGGCTATGACCAAAACAGAGCCGGACTTAACAGAACAGAGCCGACAAAAACAGATGAACCGACAATCAGACATGAAACAGAAGGGCTTAAATATCAAAGGAACAAGACACAAGAGGGAGGGAGGGGCAAGAGCAGGAACATGGAAAACAGGGGAACTAAACTGACATGAACTAGAACTATGACTAAATACAGAAAACGACTAAACTATGACAAGGACAAGACTAAAACATGACTAGGCAGACAGGAATACATGACACACAGTAGTCTAAATATAACAGAGCTCATTTTAAAAAGGCCTCCTCTGCTTTCTGGTGGTTCTTCATAATAACCGAACAACAGTCAGCGATGACGACTTCCTGAATTAGAGCAAATTATGACACACACGCACCCCTCTGTTACCTTTCAGTGGCTTTAATTCTGTGGCTGATCTTTGAAAATTATTTTAACCAGAAAACCTTTTCAAAACTTTGGCAGCTTAGTAAAATATCACTTTCCAGAAGAGACATTTAAAATAAAACATTTGTTTTGCATGTAATCCAAAAACTAGTAATGAAATAAGAAACCTACGCATGCTGCTTAAATCTCCAAACTCCTAAAGTCCTGTTAGTGCTAAATAAATGATAAAAGCCTGTTTTGTACTAACAGTAACAGTAGTAGTACTACAGAGTGGGCTGGAAAACCTTTATGAAGGAAATTTGTCAAGTGAAGCTCATTTTGGTTAATTAATGCAATTAATTCAGTGAAATTACCTACTAAAAGCAAAGTATACTGTTATCTTACCTCAGTGGTAAAATGAGTCACATTATTCCTGCAGCTGCTGATTTGTCATATTAATGATCACAGAGCTTCAGTCAAAAACAACTCCTGCCTGGTAGAATGGTGTGATTCACACTCTGCATAATATCAGCCCTCAGCTGGTCAGAAACCAGCATAAAGCCCGGCCTTAGAGGCCCACTTTTAATTAAAACTGCATTAAGATAAACACTGCGCTTCCAGAGCCAATCCCACACAGCTTTTCATTTCATAATATACTGTATGCTCTCATATGTTCACACAGATTATCACCACAGCCTCTTGAGGAAAAGAAGCTTATAATTGAAATCAAAATATTTTTTGTTTTTTCTTCATTTCAAACTGTTCCTACACTGGTCTAGTTTATTGTACTGGTATTTTGTCAAATAATGCCAGATATTAAAAGTATTTGGGGAAATGAGCCAAAGCGATTGCTCATAGGACACTTTCTGCCAATTTTATAGTTAAAGGAGGATGGAAATGCCAGATGGAAAGTCTGAAGCTTGGGTATAAAGGGTTGGGTTTTATATATACATCTTTGATGTGTTGTGAACTCTGTTGCCTGTAGTTCTTAGTTTCTGTGTGGTTTTATCTTCAACCACCTTTAGCCAGATGACCTTTGGATTGTTGGCGTTTTTTCTCTATTTATAGCTTTTTGGTCTTTCTGAATCAATATCTAACATTATGGCGGCCAGGTTCCTGCATTGGTTGTTTATATTTGGTACATGTATTTGTTATTTTGCACAAATTGTTTCGATTTATAGAACATCTGCTTGAGGTTTTACTGAAGTGATTTAGCATGTTAGCTAAATATCCCATGGAGTAAGGCAGGTTTTATTTATAAAGCACTTATCAAAATAAAAATCACAAAGTGCTGTTCAGAAGAAAAACAATAAAATACAAAGTAAAAACAGTAAAACAAAATAATTAAAAGCCGTTTTTAAAATATGTGTTTTCAGTTGCTTTTTAAAAAGCTCAATCGAATCAATAGAGCAGAGATTAAAGGGGAGAGAGTTCCAAAGTCCTGAGGCTGCTGTTGAGAAAGACTTTTAGTTTTCAGCCTTGTACAGGGACAATCAGCAGGCCTTGGTCACATGACCTTAGAGACCTGCTAGGGACATACATATGCAGAAGTTCCTTGATATATGCTAACCTCGAAAAAAACTAAAGCATGAACAACAATTTCCAGTTCAGCCCGAGAGACAATAACTCAGCTTAGCAACCTTTCATAAATAATAAAAGCTTAAGCAAACCAGAGGTTGAATGTGACCATCCAGAGTAAAATCAGAGTCAAAGTTCACCCCAAGGTTCCTGATAGGAAACTTGGCATAAGACAATAAAGGACCAAGAGTTTCCATTATTAGCGCTCCATGCTTTTCTGGAGCAGAAACTAATATTTCAGTTTTATCTTTATTTAGCTGCAGAACATGTTTTCCATCCAGCTTTTTACAGCATTTAAGCACTTAAATGGACATGCTGTTTAGTTAATCACCGGTTAAATGGAATGAAACAACAAAAAATAACCAGGATGAACATCTACAACTGATTTAACTTTTGGAATCAACCTGGTTGAACCACAGCTAATTTGACATTAGCAAACAGATAAATGGCAAAACTCAGCCAATTAAGCAGAAGTGAGCGACGTGTCATGTGACAGTGGCTGAGTCATTCTCAGCACATTCATGGAGCCCTAACACATCACACAACATCTTGTAATGTTGCAGGAGATTGTGCAGAACATTATTTTTTTAATATCTGACTAAAACTATAACTCCATCGTTCACCATAAGATGACCTGAGTTTAAAACTCTGGAGTGACAGGTAGTGCATTCCTTCAAGGGAAGCTAGGCCTTTATTAACAAAGTACGTTTTTTTATTTGCTCCTTGCCTTGGCAGTTAATTCATTTTGTGCATTGCATCATGTGTAACTGATGTGAAATAATTAATTCTAAAATTAATAATTCATGTTATTTATATTTCTGTATTTAAACAGTGACATTAAGTGATGTCTATTCTTGGAAAATCTGATAAACTGACAGGATCTATTAGAAAAAACCAAGGAGTTGTTTGCATCATTTAGACTGGTGTGGCTGTGCGGTTTCCTTCTTATTGGTGGTTTGATTCCATCTAAAGCACTTGTAGAGCTGCTTAGTTGCATAACTAAAACACACAGAAAGGCATCTCTGATATTACATGCGCTGATGTGAAAGCAACACAGAAACAACTCTGAATAATACAACAGTTTCATGCACCAGAAACTACAGCCTGTGATTCTCACGCAGCCTCTTTAAAACATATAACCTTGTTACACCCCCAGATTATTTTCTATAGACACTTCAACACATTAAACACCAAACAGGGATAAACACAAGCAGGACGGATTAACTAAAGCATAAAGTTATAGCACAAGGACAAAAATAAAAATGCAACAAAGTGAGTGTGTGTGTAGAACTGCACAAGTACAAAACACACACTCAGTCCAACGATGACACCAGGGTGATGTTTGTCTTCAGGCTACAGTGTGACTCTGTTCCCAATCCCAACCAGACAACACAAACGCACACTAAAGAGGATACACACACCGCAGAGTGTGTGAGTGTGTGTATAACACTTTAGGAACTGCGTATCACTGAACCAGTGCTGTTAATTCATCACAGCATGGAAGAAGAGAATATTTACACAGAAGTTGTTTTTTTTTAAATGAGTTTCTTTCAACACATTTTACCCTGAACCATAAATCCAGAACTTATTTTTGTTAAAAATCATTCAAATAATATCACTTATATAAAGTGACACTACTAAGAAGTTAATAGAATCTAATAAGGCTGATGTCCTTAGCGATAATCATTTCATGTGGTGTGATTTTACTTGTGGCATAATGTTTTATTAAAGCAACTCAGAAACACGTTGTTACATGTGCCTCCTTTTTGGTGCTGCAGCCTGCACCCAGGGCTGTGTCTACCTGCAGCCTGTTGCTCCGCCCCCTGCAGCTCTGAGGAACTCTGCAGCTGTGGCTGATCTGTAATCAGCCACAGCTTTAAAAGGCTGAGCTGGTCACCAGCTCTGGGGGCTCAGATCCGTGCTGTTGTCCCCCAATTTGGCTGTGGTTTCACAGAATTAGTGGTGGTGTGTGATTTATAAGAAAAGAAAAGGTTAGATTACTTTAGTGTTCTGAGTAGAACTTTAAGTTATAGAGCTGGATTTTGCAGCTCGTTAAAGAGCTTGTTTAGTTTGCCTCTAGTTTTCCTCCATCCTCTTAGTTTTAGAGCGTCTTTAGTTTAGTATTTTCTTACCTGGGTTTATTTCCCCAGCGTTTTGTGTTTAGTCTCCCCTCCTTTAGTTGAAGAGTATTTTTATTTTACTAAAACTCTTTTTGTTCAGCAGTATCTCTTCCTGCTGTTTTTATTGTTGGGAGAAAAATAAAAACATTTTTGATAAACTCATCAACCTTGTCTCTGAGCACTTTTGTGTTAGACCCCCAATAATACTCCTAGACCTTAAGGGGGGTCGTAACACACGTGAGCTGTCATCAGTTCACTCTCTGCGATTCAGTGACAGGAAACACAGTAAAGTGAAGGAACACCGACCGAGGGAGCCGCCGCTGCTCCCTGGTGCTCCGGCGTCTTTTGTGCATCACGTTTTAAAAAGCTAATCCGAGCTGGCACTTGTCTGGTGTGTCAAGTTTATATATTTGCAGGTGACGTAAAGTTCCGGTGTGTGCTGTAGGAGTTTTGCTGGGGAAGTTATTATTGTCCCTGACTTAATACTGAGTGGGGTTATTAAAGAGTCATGAGATGCCATGTTTGAAACAGCCAGAGAGTTTACAGCTGTGCACTTTCAGAAGTTATTATATTTCCTGTTGTCTGCAGTCCCAATGGCCAAACAGTGAAGCTCAAAAACATCCTGAATGCAGTGGTGGATGAAAAAAACTGATAAAAACAAGCAGACGCTGCTGTTGCTTCAGACAAACACACCACCACACACTCCGAGAGGGGCACTGGTAATTATTCAGAAGGGCTACGTTTTTTTCTGTTTCTGCAACAGCATATTAGAAAAAAAATTAAAATGAGACGGAGATGTTGACAATAAAGTCCAAATGTCAGGAAAAAATACTGAATTGTCACGAATAAAGTTGATATGTCAAAATTGGAGTCAGAATGTCAAGAAAAAAGTAAAAAACTTCAAGGATGAAGTCAAAATATTGAGAACAGAGTCAAAATGAAAAAAGTCTAGCATCAAGTAAAAAATTCGATATAGCATAAAGTCAAAATGTCAAAAATAAAGTCAAAGTGGAGAGAATAGAATCAAAATATCAAAAGGATCATTGAAACATTGAGAATAACATCAAATTATTTCAAGATTAAATGATGACTGACGACATCGTCATCTTAGAGGATCGATGTCACCCTATCAAGGAAGCTGATGATGTGTGATTATTACAGGTGTCTGTGTCATCTGAGCTCATATTACAACGTAGGATTAATGTGTGGTGTGAATCCTGACTTATGGGGCCGGCCTTCTTTTCCTACAGGTACAGTTTTAGGAGTTAATGAGTTTCAATTGTGACTGATTTTAAAAGCTACAGACTAAATGAGAAGGGAGCAGATGGAGAAACACAAACAAAAGAAATATAATGGGGTGCAACTTTCACTCTGAGGCACTAGGGGTCACTATACCCTACATATAGGACCTTTAAAGTGAACTGAGCTCATTAATTCAAATAGGAAGCCAATAAGAAAAATGAAATTATATAATGTATTTTCTCATTAATAATTACAGCAAGACACTGTGATTAAAATAAATTTAAAGATCTGCACACAAATTGTTTGAAACATTACTGTCCAATTAAATGCAGCAGCAGCCTTTACTTACGGGATTAAATCCTGATCCGGACGCAGCAGATGTTGGAGCTGCTGTTTGATTTGCACCAGCTTCTCCGGAATCCACTTCAGACAGCACGCTCACAATCGACGCCATAGATTCTGCACGAAGATGAAAGGAAGGACATTTCAGCAGACGAGGTGACAAAATGACCAACCATCACACCTCAGGCATCTCTGCAGCTGCACACTATGCAGACAGGAGATGACAAACAGGAAACGTCCTTATTTACTTCAAAATAATCCTTCTTTGGTGCTTTAATTGACCCAAGTTAACAGCAGGCTGACACAATTATCCTGTTAATTATGAGCAAACCAACTTTACCCCAATTTTTGAACTATTTCTTTCAAATCGATTCAGTTTCATTTAATAACATTATTGTATGTTTTTATTTAGGCCTTAAATAAACTAGGAATAAACATAACCTGTTATCTCTCATAATGAAATGTTTTCATCCTTTTATTCCTCACTGTGTGCTCTCCTAAAATAACCCCTGAACATATCCACTTACAGATTTATACACCTGTGCATGTTCAGGCAACAAAGGGAAACAGAGACATGTGACAATCTGAGTCGAATTGAAGAGACCAGAGCCGCTCATTATCATCAATCAAGTGGCAAACGGTTACCAACAGAGGCAGCAACAAGTCCCTGCATTAAGCTACAAATGAGGAGGAACAACAAAGTCATGCTAATGAGACCAGCGAGTGCCCTGTGGGAAAGCCAGCCGCCCCCGTTCAGTTAACGTTTACATTGCCACCCTCCCTCCCAACTTGCATCTGAGAGTACAGAGAGGGCGGAGGAGGCGGAGAGAAATAATCAGCAGCATTCGAAAACCTCTCGTTTGCATCAGACCTTTTGGGAGTGATGTACTTGTTCACCTTGATTTTTCTCTTCACCTTATTTCCTTGTCCTCAGTCTGGTCCTCTTGATTTCAGACTTACTGTTTAACAAGTGAGTTGATAGTAAAATTAAACTATTCGCCACATTTTAAAGGATATTTCTTTGTCACTCACGTTGATTTAAATCCCTCCAAAAAATCTAATCACATCATGAAATGACTAAGAATGTTTTCTCCAGGGTTTAAAAACTTTAAAAAAGATAAGAAACAAATGACTTCCAACACCACTGTAACCTAAAAACTACCTGAAACTTTAGTTTTCTACCAGATTAAAGCTCGTCTCTCCTTCACAGACTTCAAAGACGATATTCATGCTGTTTTTACTCCTCAGTGGATGTTTATAATTCTTTGCAGGTAGATGCAGTCGTCTCCTCATTGTCTGCAGGTGAAACGAAATGCACCTGTTTGGCTTTTAACAGAAATAAGAAAGTGTGATTAAAATATCTTTTTTACTTTATGGCTTGTTGTTGAAGCTGCTTTAATGCTCTGGTCTACTTAACAGAGCGTCTGCAGCATCACAGGTCAGCAGGAGAAACGGCGTGGAAATAAAGTCAAATTTCCCCTCGGGGACGAAAAAGTAACTTCTTGTCTAATTAGATCCACGTTAGAGCGCTGAAGTCCAGCAACCACATGTGACATGAAGGCACAGAAACACTGGTGATTATTTATTTAAAAAGCTCCCATTGCTTTCCTTTAACATTTAACAAGTTCATCTTAAGTACTTCATCTCCGACTCAAAATCTTATTACAATTAACTTCTTGACTGTATTTTAAGTGAATACTTTGAGCTTAACACGTTTAACTTTCTTTTTCCCCTTGGTGAATTTATAATTAAATATTTTAATTGCACAGCACTTTGTTTTTATTGCTTTCTTGATTAAATTTTACAATTCCACCAATCCAGTGAAATGAACACGTGCACTGCTTCCATATAAAGTTTTTGCTCAATTTTAGGCTTTAGTTAAAGGGCGTCGAATTCAATTCTAATTAGAGATCCACCAATTCTGGTTTTGAGGGTCGATGCTGATTTCTGATTCTCGAACAGCTCATATCAATGTATCAGCTCGATGTAAATGAAATTAATACATTGAAAAAGACATTGTAAATTTGGAAAAAAACAAAAAATTGCTAACTCAAAGAACAAAACAAAACCCATAAACCTAAAACTGTAAGCAAAGAAATAAATGCCATAAATGAAAATGAGAATTTAAAATAAAAAAATGTAACTGTCAACCTAAGCATCTTTCATGTAATTATTTATTCTTTGTTTTGAATTTTCAGACGTTGATCCTCTCTCTTCACTCTCAGTCATATATTACGTTTACTGTTCAGGTTTACGGTTTCAATGCTGAGCCTGATTTTATGTGGGGGTGGGCTTAGAGCCCATTGGCTACCTAGGAAATGATTGACATTTGGGTGACGGAGGTTTGGTTCGACGTAATTTCCGGCCCCAAAATTCATTTGTTTTGGGCGCTGGAGAGTGTTACTGCCTCTGATGTAGTTAAACAAATGCTGTGATGGCGGACAATCATTCATCTGCGTTAGGTTTCATTTTGTGTACATGTACATCAAAATTAACGTAAAACGTTTTTCTTATATCACCAGTTATTTCAATCATGCTGAATATTGGCTGATTCTGATCACTGGTCAACTTTTTTGGGTGTGTTTGTGATAACAGCCTAGTTCAGCTGCACTATTTAAACCACCTTTTAAAACAAATCTTCACATAATACAATTCAATAAAAATAGATTTAACAAACTTCAGAAAACTAAAATTATTATGATGTCCATTATATTCAACATATTATTATAATCCTCCTTCCAAGCATGATAAACAGTTCTTGTTTTTAAGTTAGAGAATTAAAATCCAGAGATCCATGTAAAGCTCTGCAGTCTCAATCACTTAGTTTAGATAAGGAACAAGTAAAGGAAGTGTGAAAACGTGATCTCTGTGAAAACTTTTAATCCAGTCTTCCTGAGCTGCGACTGTTGGTGACAAATTACATTTTCACCAGATTGTTTTCAAAACGTCTCAAAACATTTATGATGGTTCCCTGTTTCTTAACCTTTGTGTAAGTCGCAGGACCTCGCTGTCATGTCACTTTAAAGTTGAACACATTTTTTAAATTTGCAAAACAAACTTTCTCGCGAAATAGATTCAAAGTCACGACACATTATTTGGAACCCGAGTTGAACTCGTCTCATCTGCTTTTCAATTTAGGTCCTGTGAGTAAACAAGAAGTGAGGGAAATGTGAGACAGCTTTAGGAGGGACTGGCAACCAAACAGAGAATAAAGGGACATAATTAAGACACCGGGACTAAATTGTGACAAAAGTTCCGGCACTGTTGTTTGTAATTAGATCATATGCTCCACGTGACCCAGATATTTAAAGTATCATTTGTATCAATTCAATGTCATTCAAACTGAAATTTCATATAGTTTCTTGCAATTTTTACAGGGAGTGCAGAATTATTAGGCAAATGAGTATTTTGACCACATCATCCTCTTTATGCATGTTGTGTTACTCCAAGCTGTATAGGCTCGAAAGCCTACTACCAATTAAGCATATCAGGTGATGTGCATCTCTGTAATGAGAAGGGGTGTGGTCTAATGACATCAACACCCTATATCAGGTGTGCATAATTATTAGGCAAATTCCTTTCCTTTGGCAAAATGGGTCAAAAGAAGGACTTGACAGGCTCAGAAAAGTAAAAAATAGTGAGATATCTTGCAGAGGGATGCATTACACTTAAAATTGCAAAGCTTCTGAAGCGTGATCATCGAACAATCAAGCGTTTCATTCAAAATAGTCAACAGAGTCGCAAGAAGCGTGTGGAAAAACCAAGGCGCAAAATAACTGCCCATGAACTGAGAAGAGTCAAGCGTGCAGCTGCCAAGATGCCACTTGCCACCAGTTTGGCCATATTTCAGAGCTGCAACATCACTGGAGTGCCCAAAAGCACAAGGTGTGCAATACTCAGAGACATGGCCAAGGTAAGAAAGGCTGAAAGACGACCACCACTGAACAAGACACACAAGCTGAAACGTCAGGACTGGGCCAAGAAATATCTCAAGACTGAGTTTTCTAAGGTTTTATGGACTGATGAAATGAGAGTGAGTCTTGATGGGCCAGATGGATGGGCCCGTGGCTGGACTGGTAAAGGGCAGAGAGCTCCAGTCCGACTCAGACGCCAGCAAGGTGGAGGTGGAGTACTCGTTTGGGCTGGTATCATCAAAGATGAGCTTGTGGGGCCTTTTCGGGTTGAGGATGGAGTCAAGCTCAACTCCCAGTCCTACTGCCAGTTTCTGGAAGACACCTTCTTCAAGCAGTGGTGCAGGAAGAAGTCTGCATCCTTCAAGAAAAACATGATTTTCATGCAGGACAATGCTCCATCACACGCGTCCAAGTACTCCACAGCGTGGCTGGCGAGAAAGGGTATAAAAGAAGGAAAACTAATGACATGGCCTCCTTGTTCACCTGATCTGAACCCCATTGAGAACCTGTGGTCCATCATCAAATGTGAGATTTACAAAGAGGGAAAACAGTACACCTCTCTGAACAGTGTCTGGGAGGCTGTGGTTGCTGCTGCACGCAATGTTGATGGTGAACAGATCAAAACACTGACAGAATCCATGGATGGCAGGCTTTTGAGTGTCCTTGCAAAGAAAGGTGGCTATATTGGTCACCGATTAGTTTTTGTTTTGTTTTTGGATGTCAGAAATGTATATTTCTGAATGTGGAGATGTTACATTGGTTTCACTGGTAAAAATAAATAATTGAAATGGGTATATATTTGTTTTTGTTGAGTTGCCTAATAATTATGCACACCTGATATAGGGTGTTGATGTCATTAGACCACACCCCTTCTCATTACAGAGATGCACATCACCTGATATGCTTAATTGGTAGTAGGCTTTGAGCCTATACAGCTTGGAGTAAGACAACATGCATAAAGAGGATGATGTGGTCAAAATACTCATTTGCCTAATAATTCTGTACACAGTGTAGTTGCCGATAGTTGCAGCCCAGTGAGATACTAGCTTTAGCATGACTTACGTTCTAGGCAGGAGTTGTGCAATGACTTGTTAACAATAATAAATGAATGCAAATGCATGAAATGAATTTCAAATTCAACAAAGTGTAGGCTTAAAGACAGCCTACACTGGTTTCTGTAGTAGTGAACACTTATCAGATGGACGTTTTTACACGCACTAATCAAAGCTTCTGTAGGCTGTAGAGTGTGTGATTGTTTAATTAGCCCTTTGGATTAACTGACCTGAGACAGTAGCAGGCTTGGTGGCGTTTTTGAAATCACAAATTTGGTCCCACTTGTCTCGAACAGCCTCAGGAGTCATCGGTTTGTTCTTTTGTCTCGTAATCTGGCCCGTAGTTCGCTCCCAGCGTACTGCGCATACATGAACACACACCAGTAAAGAATGAATTGGGGGGTCAGCGCTTAATGAAAATTCCCTCCATACAGTACTGAGGACCCAGGGGCTGATGAATATTACAAACACGTAGGCATTTCCAAAGGAACGCTACACAGTACTCACATTTACCAACCCAGCCTGCTCCGACCTGAAAGGAGATGAAACGTAAAGATGAGCGATCACACGCTGATATTAAAGACATTCTGTCATCTGATGATATTTGGACAACAAAACAAAAGAAAGAGAAATAACCCAAAGCTACAAGCGACACCAGGAAAAATGTGTTGTTTCCTGTTTACCTCAAACAGTCCTCCATTTTCCTGGCATTGCTCATGACAAAGCCACAGGACCAATGGAGCAACATACTCAGGCTTCAGGGACGCCACAAGATCTAAATAAACAAAACACATTCATTTAATATAGAGTAGAACATTTCCCCCTACAACTGCACTAAAGGCAAAAAGTGGGTATGAGTTTGTCAGTGTTTTGTTTAAATGAAAATACATTTGTTCATTTAGAGAATAATGATGGAACAAGACTGACATTGAAAAGAAACAAATATCAGCAAAAAAAAATACAATTTGATCCTTAATGTCAATGTTTTTGCAAGAAATATTATTAATTTTGTTAGCAGCATTTGTGTCACTTAAATATACATATAATTAAGACTTATCAAAACAATATTTCATGATTTGGTGTGATTTTACAGTGTGAATTGAGGTCATACAGTACATCTGCATGTGTGCCTAATCTGATCTGAACTTTTAAAAGCTTGAGGTTTGAAAGCATCTTAAATTATTCTTAGAAAAATCAGAGTGTTTCTGGATGAATAATATTAACAGTTAATGGAAAATAAGACCAGCCAAAACTAAGAGATATAATTAGTCATATAACAGAGTCATAAAAAAATGTAAATGTTGGAATGAAAACTCTGAAAACTATTAAAGCAAAAACATTTAATTCCCACTATGATAAATCATTAAATATTTATCTCCAGACACCAGATGAGTGCTTAAAATATCTGCACCCTGGTGGGAAGAAAGGAGGCATTCTGCTTGACTGGAGTCAACATTTTTCTTTTAGCGTGATGAGTTTTGTTCTTTGCCTTTCAGAGAAAAAGTCTGAGTCAGTGAGCGCGAACATATGGAACCAAGTCATTTACCAAGGTGAGCCCATCCTGTGACAGTTGGCACAGCACAGCGTGACAGATGCTGCTGCAGACAAGCACGACATGGAAACAAAACCATTCCTCTAGTTTGTCACTTAATCCCCCGTCAACAGAGCTGTAGTCACACAACTGTAGATATGTGCAAATAGTTTGGTGGTTGTCCTGGTCTTTATGAGATCATGAGATTTAAACACAGGAAGTGATGTAAAATAAAAAAATCTATTTATAATTTACTGGAATGTTATTTTAGGTTTGACTGTAGTTCTGAGTGATCTGTGTGTTTCTCTGACAGATAAAAACTTTAAAACTAGACTGGTTGCAAATGTGCACAGACCAGCTGTTCGTTTCTGCTCACCTGGTGGCATGACGGTTTCAGTGAGGCGTGAACCTGCAACAGGAGCAATTGTGTTGCAGTGGATGTTGTACTTCAGTCCCTCCACTGCCAAGGTGTTAGCCAACCCAAGCAGGCCTAGCTTGGCAGAGCTGTAGTTGGCCTGGCCGAAGTTTCCGTAGATGCCTGCAGCTGAGGCAGTCATGATGATTCTGGACACAGATGATCAAAAGAGGATGAATTAATGCAAAGTGGCAGGCGTCACGACCGAGTAAAAACGGAGACTGTGACATCCCACACACACTCTCGCAGAATACACACTCGTCATGCCTGCACAAACACCTGCTGGTGTGTTTATTTAGGCGTTTAGTCATGTAATGAAAACCTATCGACTCTTAACGCTGCTTTACACACAGAACAGAACAGAGCCCAGTAGGTTTATTCAAACAACTGTAGGCTTATGCAATCCACGTGTAGGAAGAAGGAAACATCAAAGGCACAGGCTGGCGCTGAAGTACACAATCTCATGCAGAAGTAATAAGGTTAAGCATCAATGCCACATTAACTGCAGGAGACATCTGCAAAACGCCATCTCACCGGTCATAAGTAAGCAGTGATCCATAACACAACACACTCATGCAGCTCAGCACAAAAGAAACACCAGGGGACAGGCGATGACAAACTGTTTTGCACATCAATAACTTTTATGCGTTCAAGTTTGTGGAGTCATTTACTGCGAGGAAATTTCAGACCATCGAGTTTTACCACATAAATGTAGGGGGGGGGGGGTTGTTTTTTTAACACAGAGCAGCGTAATAAAATGTTGCATTAGGGACCTGGTCCAGATAACAAATATGTTCAATGTGTGGACTTCTTAAGGCTTTCATATTCAGGATTCTGACTTTTCTCCCTCTTATTTCTTTCTGCTATGACTTTTCTCTAGAATGCACTATAAATCTTTCCATGGGGCAGCTGCACACAGATTGAATTTCACAACTGTGCATGAGTAATGCTAAACGTATACAAAATCTGAAATGATTTTTCACTTAGACTCTCTACAAAAATAAACACTACAGCATCTATTTATCAAATTGTTGATTTAAGACTAACAGTGTTGGTTTGAAATGCTTTAGACTAAACTTAATAAGGAGCTGCTATTGACCTAAATGCAAAAAATATTCTGCATGATGTTTTCTGTTTATAATGAATGTATTTTTAATTTCAAGCTGGCCCGCTTGTGTGCATTTATAAAGAGTAAGTCTAACTTATTAACACAAGAGCAAAGCAGGCTAAATGTGACCTCAATGTGCTAATTATAACAGAAAACATGCATATAATCTAAAGAAAGAAAGTCACTGCAGGACACATTTTTACTTAAAAAAGGAAATGGTTTAAATAATATGTATTCTGATTTATGAATGGTATTAGTTACATAAGAGAAGGTAGGATCAGGATGTATTATGAATAAAAGGCCAATTAAATAAATAACACATTAAACCACTGAGGTCTGAGATGTCTCATTTATCCTGCATAAATGAATAACATCCTAAAAACAAGATCAATACAAAGTGCATCAAAAACATTAACACCGCTTTAAGTCAATAAATATTACCCACAGGATTTATCTCTTCCTTTTCAAGATGATAAACAGCCAAACACTTTCAACTTGAAACAGATCAGCCCTAAACGCTGCAGAACACAACAAACGATTTGCCTTTTTGTCTTTTATTAACTAGAATTAAGCTTGACTTTTTATAGATTATTTATATATTTTTAAAAAACAATAAAACCAGTGGTGTTTGACACATGAAAGGAAATCAAGCTACAACTGTTAGAATTCATAAAATGTTTAAAGTGTTTTGGTTGTTTAACCGACGTCTTTACTTCATCATCTTGCTACAGTTGAATAGATCTACTGAGGATACTACAACTTTATTTCATTGAGAATATAAGTAATTAATATTTGAGATAACTTACCTGCCAAACTTCTGGGTTTTCATGTGGTTCCAAGCAGCTCGGGTCACCAAGAAAGAGCCTCTCAGGTGAATTCTATGAATGAGGTCTGAAACAAAAAGTAAGGAATGACATAGTCAGCATTAACCCTGTGTTTTTATTGACATAAAGTAAAAAAAATTACCATGGATTTATTTAAAAAGTTACAAATAATTTTATTTGCAGGTCAAATGGCACACTTTAATCCCTTGCTCCACATATCTGCTTTAATTTTGGGGGAAAAAACTGTATTTTTATAAGATAATGAGAGAAAAGTGGATGTAAATAATGTATTTACCCCAGTCCAAATCACTGGTTCGGGGAAATGATCGGTCCCGGAGTATTCTAGGAAAAACAAAACAAAAGAAATATATTTGGTCTTTGTTCTTATGAGGCAAATTTTAAGGGTATTTAAACAATTAAATTAGGCCAAACTACAGTAAAGATAACTGCCACTGAAATATTTTCCTAAGAGCAGATGATGTCATTTATTTTTTAATCATGTTCTGAAATGACTTACCCAGCATTGTTTACAACAATATCTGAAAGAAAGAAATATTATGAATTAATTTGATTAAAACCATCACTGATGGTCAATTAATATTAAAACAATTGGTGGCTGAATTTTTCCAGTACAAAGAAAGTACAAACCAATTCTTCCAAATGCATCCAACGCAGATTGGATCAGTTTTTCTCCATCTTCTACTGAATCTATGCATTAAAAAAATCAATAAAAAGTGAGGACTACAAAACCAGAGCTGAATACTGGCCTCACTGCTTCAGCTTGCATTTACAATCAGAAACAATGTGAAGTTAGTTTAATAAAATATAGAACTAAGAGGTCAAGAGACACAACCACAAAACTTTTATTGGACTTCTATTGCTTCTCTTAGATTCTTGGTTTTCAGAGGGCTGATGAGGGGCGTGACATCTATTGATTGCTAGGAACTGCTTGCTGCAGAGTAGATTATAAATACATTTTTAAATCCCTTCAAACAAAGTTGGCATGTTCAAAATGTCCAGTGAAGCAGACCAATCAAAGCCTTGTTTTGTCCTCCAAGACTAGTTTTCTTTACATGTATGAAAAACACTAACATTAAAGAAAGGAGGTTTATTTATCAGTAATAGTCATTAGTACTATTTTCTATCTGCCATTACATAAACTATCTGTAAACGACTGGAAGCAAGAAGAGAGACAAGTCCATATTTCTCACCATAGTTTGCCACAGCTTTGCCTCCCTTTGCTCTTATCTCCTCCACCACCTTATCAGCAGCTGCAGAACTCTTTCCACCTCCTGCTGTATCTACCCCAAGGTCATTCACTTTATTGCACAAAAAAAGGACAAAGATTAGCAACAATAGGATGAACTGTACAATTCTCCAGAACAGATTACCCTAAAAGCAAACTGAAGAGTTTGTGATTACAGGTCAAAAGGTTATACAGAAGCAACTCAGTCCAGCAGCAATAAAAGTTTCTTTTTAACAATGGGATTTTTGACAGTAAAACTGAAAAAAATGTGTGGAATTAAATGTAACTGCATCTGTTGTGATTGTCAAATGTTTCTGAAAAAGTCAACAAGACAGCAGAGACTCACAGTGAGAGGAAATATGATCAGCAGCTCTGATAATAGTAGTTTATAAAAACTGAAATGTGGATTTGATTCAACAGTCTTTGCTTTAGCACGGTGTGCTTTCTGCACATACAGAAATGCTCCTTTAATGTCAAACAGATTCTCACTGATGATTTTGTGCACAGATCCAACTGTGAATAACAAACTATATAAACAAATCAGTTTCAAATGATTTAAAAAGCTGCATGATTGATGAAACACCTTCATGTGCTGAAAAAAATCTGAGCAGTTCCATGCTTATTTTCATGCTCAATAATAAATATTTTAATTACCAACTACAGATGCCCCTCTTGCAGCAAAAGCCAGAGCATATTCTTTGCCAAGGCCTGTAAAACAAAAAACATAACAATAAAAATGTTGCACACATTTTCCAAAGTAAAAGATCCAACTTCTGCAGCCACACTTGTGATATAGTGTGTGTGTGTGTGTGTGTGTGTGTGTGTGTGTGTGTGTGTGTGTGTGTGTGTGTGTGTGTGTGTGTGTGTGTGCACTTTCACACACTTCCAGCTGTGATTATAAGCTGTTCCAGTACTTGCACTTTGAACTCCGTGTACTTTAGAAGAACAATCGTCTAATTAGTCCTTATAATAAAATAATGTCGCCCGGACATGATCTAACAATGTTTTCTTTTCTGATATTGTTTATATAATAATAACTTATATCGTCAGAGCTGTTATGCTCCAGATTAGCAACTCGCTAGAGAACAGGGAAAAGGTTTAATTCCAGCTTTCATAACTTTCCTCAAAGGTTTTCTTATAAAGAAAGAAAAGTAGCACGTTAGCATCAGAAGCTAATGCTATAAAGGCTTTTTCAACCTACAGAAATGGTAAATGTTTAATTAACGTTACCGCCTCCGGCTCCAGTGACAAGCACGACTCTCCCCTCGAATGACAAAGACATTTTTAGTGAGATGCTGCTTTTGTTTCAGGACAGAACCGACACACTGACAGCAAGCAGCTCCGAGAGTGAACTCCTACAAGTCTTACTTCCGCATTCACAGGAGGGCGTTCTGAAAGGTGACCAATCAGAGACCGGGATTTCATGTCGTCGTTTCTCAGTCTGTTGGGTGATCTGTGCACTTTGTTCCGTTTTTAAACTTTATCAGTCAACTGTTAACTAAAAAGTGTTAACTAAAAAGTAATCTTATCGCAATACCATCATATCTTTTTCGATTTTATTTGTAATAGCTGTTCTTATCATCTGTATTATTGTGCTGCAATAAAATTAGCAATGCTGATGAGAATCTAGAATATCTATAAGTCAACCACTAAAGTTCATTTATTTCATAATAATATTAATTTAAATGTGTTTAAATTAAAAACATTTAAAACTAAAGACATCTGAAGACCTTTGTAGCTTTTCTGCTCATTTTTATTGCCAGTCATAAAATGTGTGTACTGTTTTGCTAAGAATGTAAATTTTGAAATTAGAAAACGTGTCTGATCATTGTAAGATTATAAAATTATCTATATATAACTAATAATGATCAACAGCATAAAAACTGTTTGAAAATTACATTTTTTTAAACAACTTGACATTTCTCTTTTAAGTTTTTCATATCAGATTAGGGAATTGTTACAACTCTCCTTCACAACATTGTTTATATTTTTTAACATTTAAAGTTACTGTTTGTGCACAGCTCTCCTAAGCTTCTCAGGCTGAGGTCTGATATTCCATTGCAACATTAGAATGCCAAAACTATTTTCTTTTCTGCAATAGATTTATCAACACCATCTTGTTGCACGACCCAAATTGGACCAAGTTTCAGTTGTTGGATAAAAAGCATCACATCTGCATTTTATTATGACTTCAAGATCAACTCAAGAAATTAGGAGATCCAGTGACTGCAAAGCATATCAAAGTTTAGTCAAATGTACTGTGCACAATGTCCAAAATTTAAAATTTTACTGCACTTTGCATCTGCTAAAATAAATTGCTTCAACAATCGTGAGGGTTTTTTTCTCATGAAACCATCATTATCCTACTCTGATCATGAATGTTAAAACATTATTGTTTTTTTTTTTTTTTTGCATGTTAAAAGCTAAAAATGTATCAGCGTGCTCCAGTTATTTTTCTTGATATTGCACTTTACTGAAAATGTTTTCTCCCAACATTCCATCCAAGCTGCTATTTAAATCTAAGTATCTGATTTTACTTTCATAAATGTCAAAATTGAACTGACACCTGAGCCTCGTGGGATCCTATTTGGTTTGGTATTTCTTAAACATTACAAGTTGATTCTGGAGAAAACTTTTTGAAGCAGCTAAAAACTGACTTGAATGTTTTCCACTCATTTACCATTTTCTCTCTGTAGAATAAAGTTTGGAAATGGATTTGTAACGCAGCAGCAAATGCTTCTCCACTGACGTCTCCTGGTTATTGTTAACATGCAGCTGGTACTTCAGCAGCTAACATTTTTGTCCATCAATTGTTTATTATCAGCATCTGACTGCTACATACCTCTTGTTGGCAGATGTACAGTTTTTCTTTTAGTTTTTCACACCATTTTTGCTTTTTTAGTTGGTTTTCTGCAAAAAAAAAAAAAAAATGACCTGATGCACTTTCTAGCTCATCTGACAGGTATTTCATTTTAAGACCCAGTGAGAACCTCACTATTTATCTATCATTACCTGAAAAAAACTTTAAAAGAAGGTCTTAACATGACTGCATGCAAAATTAAATACATTATTTAGAGTTTTTGCTGTGAATCCATATTATGCCTCTCACAAAACTGTATCCCTTGCTATTGCCATAGCAGAAATCTCAAAGTTCTTGTCATGTTTTTGTTGGAGCTTGTCAAAATAAGCTTGTCATTCTCACTCAGCTGTGGAACGAGCAGGGCTAGGTCTCCCTGTAGCATAAAGGTAAGCTTACAGGGGAAAATAGCACTATTGTAAAAGAAAATTCTCCATTTGAAATTCATATTATTGCTTGTAAAGTTCTGTAGTGTGTTAAAACAAATTAGTCCTTACTGGGTGCATTTAACCTTCTGGTTTTTAAATGAAATGATTCATTATTCATTATTATCATGTTGTAACTACAGGAACCTTTTTGCATTATTAATTAAATATATGTCCAACTATTAATTTAGATCATAATTAATATAGTTCAGATCAAAATGCACCCAGAACCTGAGAGATGTTTTATTTTCAGCTTTTAACTCTTAGAGTCACAACATCAAACTGCATATTTCACATTTTCTATGTTTGTGAAAGGAAAAATAAAGATTAGCTTCGAAATGAATTCTATACCGTCATGTTTGTTATGCATTACACTGCATAGGAGTTTAAATGATTCATAAATTAGAGTTAAACAAATAAACACAATAGAAAAATTCAGGAATTGGTTAGTTTAGTTTAGTTTAGTTTAGTTTAGTTTAGTTTAGTTTAGTTTAGTTTAGTTTAGTTTAGGTTAGGTTAGGTTTATT
>SSNR01000050.1:442777-595825 GCA_006937965.1 Callopanchax toddi | reverse complement strand
CTTATAGAAGTGGTTTTAACCATTGAATGCAAACAGAAATATCTAAAACTGAAGCTAAAAGCAAAACATATTTTTTAGAGCGGTTCAGGGTATGCACTGTCAGATGTATCTGGTGTTAAAAAGTAGTGTAATGCATGTATTATGTAAAATATCTTGAGCAAGAATTAAGTGATTATTGATCGTTGGACAAATGACTATTCACACACCAAAAAATTAGTCAAAATAACCTTATACAGGTTTTTGGTTTGTGGGGGAAAAACTGAGTAATATAATGGGTTTACTACTTTCTATAGCATTTTTTAAACACTTTACAGTACAAAACTATCTGGTGGTTCACTACATCGTAGCTACAGCTGCCCTGGGGCAGTCTGACAGGGGCAAGGCTGCCATTCTGCACCATCTGCCCCTCTGACCACAACCAAATATTCATACATAGTGACTATGGAGCTACGTTTAATCAAACATTAGACAACTTACTCTAGTTATGCCTAAACTGTATAGATATTATGTTTCCTTTTATTTATATCCTAAAATATATCAGGCTATTAACCTGAACAGACTAAAACGTATTTGAAAATTGCTTTGATGATCAGACTAATGATGACTAAATACAGTGGCTCTGCTGAACATGGCTGTGGGAGGGTTTCACTGTTTTTGTAAAGGCTATCTGAGCTCCAATGCTCAAGGCTTGGAGATAAAGTTGTAATGGGCAGGGAGGAGGTAGATCTTCACCGCCTCCATCGTGAGTCAGGACTGAGTCAACTGCACTGACCCACTCCCTGCAGCTCACCGCTCTAATTCGTAGCCCAGCTCACTCTCTGTCTTGCTCGCACTCGCTGTTCCTTCATTTCTTCCCTTCCCTTCCCCTTGGCTGAGGCTTTACTCCCACTCAGCAACATCTGTATGCAGAACAATCTCTTTGTGCACATGCATCTCAATATCCATGTGGGTGAGGTTGCTATTATTAAAAAATATCACTGTGTACAGTAAACACCACTGGCAGCATTTCAGTGTGTTAAATTAAAAAGTTAAGTTATTCATCTCCACAGAGCCTCATTGTCCTTGGTAACCTTACCTTTAAATACACATTAACATCAGTAAAAGCCCTTTGGTTTGCAGCTTTTACTGAACAGCTCGTTTAATTACCCACTGCTATAGTTACCTTGTGATCTTCCTAGATCTGAATGAATTCTTGCTGCAGTAAGGTTTGTAAATGTGAACGTCTTGCTTCTGTTCCCTGGATTATCTTCGCTAAATGTTTTCAACCTGGCAAGCGCACGGCGAGTGGTAAAACTAAATAGTAAAAGAAAGAGAGAGAGAGAGACACATTTCTGCCAGTGAATATTAATTAGCAGTTGTTTCTCCGTCTGATTGCTGGTGGCGATAGTCTGCTAAGAGGCACGCTTCTCTGTTTGCTCATCCTTCGTCTGCATGCATCATTTACTTTGATTTTTGTTTGCGTCAATATGCTACATTTCATTATAATCACTGAAAATGAGAAGTGTTGCAAAGATGCATGAGACAAAATAAAACAAATAGTTTGGATGCTGTAAGCCAGAGGCCGTACATCTGTAGATCTGAGGGCGTGTGTGTAAGGTTTACGAGAAAACAGAATAAACTTGGCCTATATTTGCCAAACAATAGCATGTTAGGGCTGAATGCTGGATAGTCTTGGTGCTGTTTTATCCATGACTCAGATGAAGTCATGATGTGGGAAAGTGAGTAGGCATGTGTGTGCTGTTGTAACGATTTTGCACATTTTTGTGCATAAATTGCTGTAGTGTTAAATGGATGCATATGCATGTGTTCGAAAGTGAATCGGTAACCCGTGTAGCTATGTGTGTAAGAAAGACTCAAAAGGCGATGATGGTTCGTTGCAACTTTGAGAGATTTGATAGCGAAGCTCGCCTAATTTGAGCTGTTCACGCTCCTTTGAAGATAGTTAAAATACAGAGGCATCAGCTGCACCATATTCTGGGAAGGTAAACATGACTTCAACCACTAGATCTGATTTGTAAGAGCAACAGTGGCCCAGATGGGGTCCTCTTCTTATTAACCTACAGCTCCAGACAAGACTAAATACTGCTGAAAATATGACAGGGCTTTAAGAAAAGACACAAGGTGAGAAAAAGGATGTTTCACAAAAGGAATAGTTTTTAATCCACTGAGGGGGAAAGTGCCAGACGGTTCAGTCTTATTAACTTTGATGACTTGTGAATGTGTTGCTGGGTGCTTGAGTCTGGTGATGACACCTTTCATTTTGCTCTATAAAAGCAGTTGCTGTGACTGGCAAGTGGCTTCCTTTTGTGTTGTCAGATTTTCACATTAACGTCTTTTTTCTTCCTTTTCAGGGCCCATTGAGATTCTCGAGCTTCGAGAGGAAGGAATCCTTGCACCGTACTCTAATCGACCCCGGTTGATCAGGGAGGGGGAAGCCAAACATCAACCTTTATTTTATTGAAAGCGCTAATGGCTCTTAGCCGACAGGAGACAATATCTTACTTTGAGCACTAAACAACCTTCAGGCACAGCTGTGCAGGGGGAATGTTACTACCAAACAGGCAACACAGGAAGGGCAGTCACTGTATATGTGAGCAAACAGATGACTTTGTAGTTGTGGTGGTGATATGTTTGTTCATATAAATGATTAATTTAAAGATTGGAATGCGGCTGAAACCCAATTATCAAAAGTAACGAGGCGAGTTTAGATGAAGCAGTACAAGATGAGGTGAAAGGATGTCAGCCGCTGTTTGATTGATGTCCACACAGACTTTTGGTCTGTGCATACTCAGATGGAAATCAATAGCTCCACTCAGCCGATGGAATTTGCCTTTTAAGAATTGTAATTGCGTGTGGATGGCCCAATAGGCCTGCCTGTGAGCAAAAAGCTGCTCTGCTGGACTACAGATAAGGAGAAAATAACATTATGTCAGCGCGTGCCACATATATCACAACCACAGACTGCTTTTGTTGAGACCAGCGTTTGGAAATGAATGATGATGCGGCCACTGGTCCGTGTCCAAACGGTAACGTTCGTTGCTCATCTATTTGCTCAACTGGTGTGCCATTTATCCAAGCATTTCTCACAGTAACATGCAGAGATTCGCTACAGTGTCGGTGGCATTGTTACAGCTTTAAGGAGTTATCAAAGAAGTAATAATTTGCATCAAATTTTATTTGTATACGACATGTACATGTTTGATATCAATATATTTCAGACGTTTTCTACAGAGACTTTAACATTTAACAAAAAGATTATATTTTTGATATTATGTTGGATGACTGAGTGACTTTTTTCACAAACAATGACATTCCTTCAAAGTACTTTTGCAGCAGGACAAAGTGAGCAGAGTTCCTTACTTATACAGATGTTTGTATGGACCTTTATTAGAAAAAAAAGAAGATAGAGCTGAAAAGTGGAGTAAACCAAATATGTTGTTGTGCTTTATCAGAAAAGAGGGATGAGGATGAATGAATGCATGACTGACTCTTCACTTTGTCTTGGTATCACTGTGTTTTTCTATGCATTTCTGAGAAGAGGATTTCTCTCGGTGGGTCCAGCATGCAGGGTATTCTGCTCTCCATATAACAAATATAGAAGAGATATTTCATTCTCATTTTCTCATATGGTGTTAAACCTGATATCTGAAGAAAAATCAGCAAATGAGACACTGGTTAATTCCTAAATATTATTGGTAAACATTTAATTTAGTTAAAAAAAAGCCTGACAGGATCAAATTCAAAGTATAAAGAACAATATTACAGCGGTCATACTGGAATGTAATGGTGTGAGAAATGTTTGCAGGTGAGCACATATTTTTTTTAAAGCATAAAGCTCACCAGAGACTGAATTCATGACAAGTTTAAAAGACGACTGGAACGTCTGGAAAGCTGTCAGTGATGTTTTATTCTGTGTTCACAAACTCTTTGGAACTTGTGAGAAGTAAACACTTTGCACTCAGTGTTGTATGTGTCTACTTGCAACAATAATGTCAACATTGATTAAAAAAAAAAGAAATGCTGCAGTAAATGGCATCAGCAGCTGCATCTGTTAGCTGAAGATTATTGTGATAAGATTGCAAGAAGGCAGACGCTAGAGGTCATGAACTGTCTGCACAAGATATTCTAACTAAGGCATACGTAGTTGTCATGGTCATAGAGACTACATGGGCTGCAGCTCAGTCCCTTCATAATGAAGGGAAAGGTTACAGAGCAGCGATGGCCTAAAGCACATATAAAGGCAGTTTGGAGAGAGGAATATATTATAAGTTAGAAACTAGAATTAAGCCATTGTGAAATCTGCAAAGGAAAAATACATGTTTAACTTAGTGCCTTGTTACCTTTGAGCAAATCATATAATAGAAAAGTGCAGCTGTTTGTATTGTATTGGAATTGACACATTACTGCTAATAAAACCCTTTAAAATGTTTTGTACGATATTAAAATTTCTGTAAATGCGAAATTTGACTAAAGTAGAAAGTGTGGACTTTTAAAGAAAATGTAATAAACACATTAGTGATATATGGGAACTAAAATCATGCAAAAAAGAAAGGAAAGCAAACCTGTCAAATAATTAGGCCTTGACTCTAAACAATGATTTAAATTTTCTAGACATATCGCCAGTTTTACTTCTAACAGTTTTAATTTGTTCCAAACAAAACAGACTTGGGCACAGACTTAAAAAATCTAAAATATAGCAAAATAGCAAAATTTCTTTAGCAATTGCACGTTTAAACTTTCCCTACTGTTACTACATCAGTAATAAAAACAGAAAGTCTTATTATAATCTAATTTAATAAGCAGATTAATTTCTTTTCAGATGATTTAGTGTATTTTCCTGTGCAACTAATACCTGCCACTTAAAGGTTTTCTGTTGTCTTTCACTCCTGGAAAATATCTCAATACTTTCTCTACCGAGATTTATTTTGCTGCAAGATGTATTATAATGTTTATTATAATGAATATTTTATGTTTTAGACATATAAAAGCAAACAAATGAAGAGTGTTTTTAAAAAGACTAGACAACAATATTCATAATTCCAAATTAATATATTATAATAAAAGCACAATGTAAGTTTGATAATTAAACACATTTATAAAAACAAAAACATGATTTCCAGGCCTACAGCAAAAAAAGGTCCAACCATTTTCACACGTATTTTTTTTTTTATTTTTTATGTGAATAAAGGTACTAAGAGAAGACAAAGGCTGTTATTCAAGTAATTTCCTCGTTATTTTCATAAAGGTACTGGGCAAGTACCTCATTACCAACGGCATAGTCCAGATGCGCTTATTTTATTTAACCGCTTATACCGATAACAGGTGAGTCGCAACGACGGCACTGAAGTTTGAGCTACGGGGTGGTGACACCGCCCACTCAAGCTGTTTGCAGAAGATAGAGCGAGTGCACCCTTCTCCAAGTCACGTGATAGGAAAAGGGAGAGAAAAAAAGAAGGCAATGAAGAACTCGTAATAAAATAAACAACTTGGACATTTTCAAGCAGTCAGAAGGAGTCATTTTATCCACAGGTAAACTCACTTTGTTAACATTTTGTTTTATGACTTGTGAGTTGAGGCGTCAAGCTCCGCTGGACTCAGATTTACAGGACCTGGGTGCATATTTGTGTCCATAAAGTGGCTAAAATAAAAATAGCACATTGACACGCGGGCAGATCAGTTTTTACGTAAAACAACTATTTGTTCTGTTTTTTTGTTCTTGGTAATAAAACTGTTTAGTCGGCAGAGATGAGTTCTCGGAAAGTGCTGATGTAAAAAGCTTGTGACCTAGCTGAATCATTTCACCCTTTAGCAGGCGGCAGAGAGGTGGACCAAATACAGCTAATCTCTAACACGTTAGCATTTAGGTCTGAAACTGGACTGTCTCACATTATAACTGTTGATCCACTTATAGCTGTAGGACAGTGAGTGGATTTCGGTGTTAAATGGTGGTAAAATTGATCTTTTCTTGAGGGTATAGAAGAATGTGAAGAACTGGTGAGCTAAGAGGTCCAGATGTGATGGGAGGACTGGGATGGATGTCAGGATATGAGAATAACACGTAAGTAACAACTTATTTTATAATTAAAGATCATTGACGGCTTATACACTAAATGTATTGTTAATATTTGTAACGGCTGATGCAACAAAATGATTTCTTAAGTTCCACCAAAGTCTAAAAGTATTTAAATGTATTTTTAGTCATAGGAAATTGGATTAGTGTCTGTTTACACTGTAAAAAGGTTTAAATCCCATCTGCTGAACATGTGATTTTGCTGTGTAAAACAACGAGGCTGGAGTATTGTTTACAGGTACATCTTCAAAAACAGGATATTGGGAAAAGGGCAATATTTTCGTCACTCATTTCAGAAAGTGCAACTCATATGTAATACAAAATCATTACACACAGAGTAAAATATTTTAAGCCTTTACTTCTTGTAATTTTGATAATTATAGCTTACGGATAATAAAAACCTATTTGATTTTATGTAGTAGTCTAACTTTCTGAGACACTGAATTTTAGGTCTTCGCTATCTGCAAGCCATATTCATCAACATTACAAAAAAATAAAGGCTTGAATTATTTCACTCTGCATGATGGATCTATATTAAAGGTTTCACTTTCTGAAATGAGTGACAAAAAATATTGAACTTTTTCAAGATGTTTTAATTTTTTGAGATGTACCTGTACAGTCCTGTGCTGAGATAAGTAAGATGAAAGTAAAAACAAAGTTTGGTATTTTATTTCAGTGGGAAGGAAGCTATCAGATGAGGGTGAAAGGCACTTAACCAAGGAGTGCAACACTGAATCTACTAAGCATACCTGATGTTTTATTCTGACCTTCAAACCTTTTAACTCGAAAGAAGCTGCAGTACAAGCTTACGACGCTTAAAAATTCTGAAGAAATAGCTGCCTGTGCTGTGCCTTGCTTCCACAAAGAATGGAACACTCTTGAGGCATTCATGAGAATCCTTTAAATCCTTGGTATGAATGACTCAACATTTATGTTTTTTCAGGTAAATAAAGACTGTAAAAGGAGAAGATGAAGCTGAATGAACGCAGCGTGGCTCACTATGCCACCTGTGACACCCCACCAGACAAGACTGGCTTCCTGTTCAAGAAGGGTGAGCGTAACACTGCTTATCACCGGCGATGGTTCGTCCTCAAGGGCAACATGCTCTTCTACTTTGAGGAGCGTGACAGCCGAGAACCTATTGGGGTCATCGTTCTTGAGGGATGCACAGTGGAGCTGTGCGAGTCGGCTGAGGAGTTCGCCTTTGCTGTCAAGTTTGACTGTGCTAAGGCACGAGTGTATAAGATGGCAGCTGAGAATCAGGCAGCCATGGAATCGTGGGTGAAGGCGCTGTCAAGGGCCAGCTTTGACTACATGAGGCTGGTTGTGAAGGAGCTGGAGAGGCAGCTGGAGGAGATCCAGGAGGCTGCTGGTGTTGGAGCCCAGCAGGGCAGGCCTAAGTCTTCCCGGCGAAATCAGGGGGCACGGACCAGGTCTGGAGCATCCTCCTCTTCATCATCTTCATCTTCCCTTTCATCGGCATCAAGTACCCCTTCCATGACAACCCTCTTGTCAGCCCAGAAGAACCTCCAGGATGAGGTGCAGCTCATCTCTGGGAGTTCCAGGGAGAACGGAGTTGCATGGAGTAAACCACCAGCTGCCTCTGCTAATGGTTCAGTGGAGGGAGTGTCATCGTGTGTGGCCTGGGAAGGCTGTGGAGACTCAGGGACTGTGATTGGCTGTGGAGCTGATGGAGTGAGGGCTCCACCGGTGCCACCGCGGAGGATCGGAGCATCACTAGAGAGTCCAGTTTCCCCTGAGACCGGCTGCTTTTCCAAACTCCACGACTGGTACGGCAAAGAGGTAGAGGAACTGAGAGTGCAGTGGCTGCAGAGCCAGTAGACTGATAAAAGATAGAGCACCCTTTTTTCCCTCCCACAGTTCATTCCTTTCTCACCATTCTGCAGTGTTTTCTGAAATTTTCAAATGAAGACAAAAACTTGTTTTCTTACTTGCAAATCTAAGTCTTAAGTTGTATAACTAAAAAGGCAAAAACTTTGAGAACAGTTCTGAATTTTGTCTTAGACAAGAGAATCAGTTGGGCAAAAAAAATTCAGCTCTCAGTTCTGCAATAAACAAAACACAAAGTAGTTACTTTCTACAGTTTTACTGAGTGCAATTTGCTAAATATTCTTAAAAATGTTGAACACTACTTAAACATAATTGAAACTAGTTCTTATACAAGCTTAGCCTCAACTGGTCATGCAGTGCATTTCATTTGGGAAAAATCAATGTGTTTTTTGTTGTTGTTTTTACCTATAAGTTGTACATGCAAAACATCCACTTCGTTTATGGAAGATGATCAGAAATTTAAGTAATTTCTACAACAACAAAAAAAACCCAGCTCAGTGATTGTAATCAAGAAATGCATCAAGAATTCTCAGTTATAAAACAAAAGAAGGCAAATCTTCATGACTCGGTTATAGCATGTAAAATCTATTTGGTGCTGTCCGAGCCTTTTCATGTTGTGGCAAAACTGTTCAAGGCTTATTGTTATTACAATCAAAGATCAGAATCAGGACAGTCTGCATTAGTTTTCTTAGCACTAAGGTTAGATTGTCATAGTAAAGTGAAGACACTCTGGAAATACAAAGAGATGTTGGGAAAAGCTTTTCCAGTTTCTCCTCTGTTCTCCCACCGGGGTTTTTCCTCACCCTTGAAATCCTGTGGTCACTGATAGCTAAGCATCCTCTTGACAGTCTCCGGGGACCATGGTGGGAGTTGGATGTTGTATTTCATGCAATACGATCTTTATTTTTAGCTTGTTATCCTGCAGCCAGATGATGCTGTGTCATGAGTAATTGTCTTAGTTCTCCTTTGAATCCATAAAAGGAAGAAGTTCATTTTGAACCTGAAGGAATCAACATGTGTCATTGTACTGCTTTGATCATTTCATTTCATACAATCAGTTTAACTATACGTTTAGATTGTTTTTATTGGTTTGACCTGAATGTCACTAAGGGAATGAACTGTACTGTTTGGCATCTTGTTTTATGTGTGAACATTCGAAATTCCATGTTAAAATAAACACTAACAGTCTTCACAATTTAAAACTAATTTCTCATATATTCATGATAGAGTTGATTTTTATAGTTTTGATTTAGATGTGCCTTATGTTTTCTTTAGAACTGTGCAACTGCAGCTGTTATCACTTGATATGCATTGATATTTCTCTTTATAATCAATTATAGATTTTCTCCCCTCTGTTTCTTACATTCTGCCAAAGGCTCATCTCAGTGCAATCACATTTTGGACAATGGTTCAGTTACTTTTAATCGGCATCGCTGCACAGCTTTTCATTACTTTTTCACACTCTGTGCAGAACGACAGCCTAAAAAGAGGTACAGTGCAGATTATTTCCAATGCCATTTACATGTATTTTCTAAATATCTTGTATTAATGCAATTATTTCATGCAGATTTCAGACTTAAGAAATATGTGAATGTGTCAATTTGACCATATAATAATTGTACTTCTTGAAAGAGTACCAAAAACAAATGTGCATTAAGCTGTTTCCTTTACAATAATTTTATTATACTAGTAGCATTTTTCTTTGTTTTATCACACAGTATGCATATTATCTTCAGTAAGCAATAACACAATTTTCTATTATGGTACCTGAAAATATGCTTTTGTGTAAACCACTCAATAAACATGTTTTATATTAAAAAAGCTATGAGTTTCTTTTGTTTAAACATAACTGGTTTGAGGTTCATTTAAAAAAAATGTTTGTAGACATTTCAGATTTGGGTGTCATCTGAATCAGAGATGGGTCACAATGCACACAGCTCTGAATTCATGCACACATTCCTGGTGCTCTGCAGCGTTTTTCTCACCAGGTGTCACTGTGCAACAAGTTTAGATATTTAACTCTAAGGTTATCAACCACTCGCACCTGGTGGTGAGACAGGTAGATGATGCCTTTTTAGACATCTGACTAAACAATAACAAAAAATATATGTAATCAGACAATGAAATAGCGTTCATTTTTGGGGTGTAGATTAAGTGTGCATTTTATTGTTTTTGTGCTGTAAAATTATTCTAACTTAAAGATACATTTTAAAATGTTTGTAATCGCATCACTGTGGTGTGGATGTATCTAGTAGCACAATTTGTAAGAGATGCAACACCCTTAAATGAGCCAAAAAATAAACGTATTTTAAAAACATATAAAATACCAATTAAAGATAATTAACTATGCCCAATTAGTTACAGACACTAGTAAAACTACAAGAAACAAAACTAAAATGCATGATAAAACTTGTAATCTAGTCTGAAGAGTTTCTGCAACTTGCACATTCCGTTCCTAATATATCAGACTACAGACCACAACAATAGCGGAACTACTTCCTGTCCAGTAATTTCAAAGTAAAACCACATTTAAAACTTCTCTAAAAACAGTGAGGCGTTACATTTTTTAAAACAAAAACATCTAAATGTTTGACTGTTTGGAATACTTGAATATAGATACATCTCGCTGTAGTGTGAAATAATTTCAAACTATATATGTATATATATATATATATATATATATATATATATATATATATATATATATATATATATATATATATATATATTATCATTGTGATTGAGATTATTTACTATTACTGACCCAAATGCATGTTTGTGCATAAAATGTGGCAAGATAATTGAAAATAATCCCACAATGTTAGTGTTTAAGGTGATTTTAATTACTTTTTGTTTGAAAATTTGCAAGCCATTTAAGAAAATAGTGGGCAAATGGGTACATTTTTTCTCATTTCTAAAAGCTGTAATATTATACTTTCAACATTTCTAAACTCTTTAAGGATGCATTAGCATGTAAATAAGGAAGGCTTGAATTTGTTACAGCCAACAGCATAAAGATGCAATTCTAAAGGAACATCTAATCAGTGTTTGTGAATGATCATAATGTTATGAGTGGTTCATTGTGGATGCATTGGAATTATAAAATGTAACCGTTTTATTCACTATGATAATTACAGCTAAAAAGAAAAAGAAAACCAACAAATTTTCCTTATGAAATATCCTTCGCCATGACATTTTATTTTGAAAATATTTAATCGGAAGCGGTCGCTCGCATTTCCTCCATCTTGACCCAGCTTCTCCTGACTCGCTTGGACCGCGGCACTTTTTTTTGACAGCGGAAATGAGCAGTAGCCTCTTTTTTTCCCGCATCAAGTTGGTGACTGAAAGTTCTTTACTCTTTTTTTTCCTGCGGAGGACTCGTCGCATGCAGTCACAATGAGAGAGAAAGCGAAGGGCTTTTCAGCGTTTTTCATTTTTTCTTCTAAAGTCCACTTTCTCGTGCTCCTCGACGACGTTTAGATGCTACTTTTTAGATTCCTCTGCACACATTTCCGTTATGCGAAGTCCAACTTGGTGGTTAGACGTCGTGCTGCGGTGGGTGCCCGTCCGAGATAACGGAGAACGTGAGTGTGCTTTGCATAACTTTTATTCTCTTTTATTGTCTTAAACTGCTTTCATGCGACCAACTTTACATGTTTATCAACCATAAAACTAATAACCGTTTTAGGAATGGTGGTAAAACTTAAGGCAGAATTACATTTTTATGACCAATCATCGTCGAAAATGTGCTCGCGTGGAGTTTAAAGGGTCTGCCTCTCTCCGGCTCTAAACTTGCGCAGATGTTTTTGCACAGAAATCACATTTTTTAGTCAGCAGTGCCAGTTTAAACTCTCAGCCCTGCCTTTTTTTCTGTTCAGCACTTGTGCCGCAAAGTCTCAACAAAAGACATTGTGGAACTTAACATAACTTGTATCTATGCGCTTATTTATTGTTTATTTGGTATTTGCCGGTATTTGGCGGTCACCATGGTGATGACGCAACAGCAAACCAATGTTAACAATGTGGTAGTTAACGTGCTAAAAGACAGCAATAAATAAAATAACCACATTTTCTGACCATTGTCTTTTTACTTAAATATTTATTTACAGTGTGCGTTTTGAATTTGTTGTTGTTGTTTGTGGTGCTCGAGCTCGTGTGCACGCGCTGCTGTCACGAGTCCAGGATGGAGAACAGCAACATGTGGGAAGCAGCTTCTTGGTTTCAGTGTCCAGAGATGTGTGTCAGGAAATCAAAGCTGTACTTTGTGTGTGTGCGCGTGTATGTGTGTGTGTGTGTTGCTGGGGGCTCATTTCCATTTGTGTCTCCTAGCTGTGTTTTTCTGTCCTTGTCAGGACCAGGCTGAGTTTTAAACTACTTATGTGAGGATATTTAATTAGTTAGGCCTACTTAAAGGGTCAGAGTGCTCAGGCTTTTTGTTTTTATAGTTTGAGATAAAAGTTTAAGGACTGCTTTATGACTAACTTTAAATCAAAGGTCGCTCTTTCACTGGCTTTACAGACTCAGTCAACAGGTGTGTATCTGTACCAGGAAAATGTTGCCACAATTAAAAAACTGTGTTGCATCCTGGTGTCTCTTTCTCTGTGAAATGACCAGAAATCAGTAGAGGAAAAGTACCAAGCAAAGATTAACGCATAGCTAAGAGTTGTTTTCATTGAGTTCATGAAAAGAAACAAACAAATGGATTTTTTTAAAGTAGATTTCTTGAAACTTGTATGTAAGTAAGCCTTATTAGGTGTAAACTTATCTTATTGATTTATTGTAAGCATTTAAAAAAATATTTGATCCCAGCACACAGTGGGGGTTTGCATTCTTTTATGACTCAGTCATTTAGTTATTACACCTTGATTAACAGGAACACAGACGGCAGACAGACATCCCTCCAGGGTGGGGAAGTAACGCCTGCTAAGGTGAAGTCGTTTTATTTTGCAGATGGTTTGAGCCTCATTTAACCTCCAGACAAAAGGACGTATGTAATTTTAAAGGTTTTCATCACTTCCAGGTTCCTACTCTGCTTGTACAGTTACGAGTAAATTTGATCATTTTCTGAAAAGGTGTTTTAACTTCCCGTAAACCTCCTTGGGTTTTGATGTTTGGATATTTTTGTTTTGTTTTCACTTCTCATTTGCTACGTATGTGGGGAAGAAAGAAAGGGCATTAATGCAGAAATGTGTACATATTTTGTGCCACACACCATGAAACATACTGTTAAAAAAACCACTGCAATTTATAGAATAGATTTTTTTCCTAGATCTATGATTGTCTGAATGTTGTGGCTTATTCTAGTAAATGTAATAAATATTTTGGGGGTTTTCTTTTAGAAAAGTGGCATGTCACTTGATGAATGTGGTTACAATAAGATTTTCTCCAACTTGACAAGACATTGTGGTTGGCCGATTTGTGCTCTACAACAATTTATTGTCCTTAAACATTTCCTTGAAAGAGAAATTCTTCATATCGCAACTTCTATTGCAAATTCTATCAAGTCTCCTGCATAATGCTGTGCATGAAAGCGTACATAATCAAAATGCCTTTTAGTTACACTTAAGAAAAAGAAACAAACCCTGTAACCTATTAGCCGTGGCTCAGACAATGTGATGGTTTCATGTCCTCGGATGAGATGTTATCAGACATCAGTTCTTCCGTTTCCCTCAGGGATTCTAAGAAATCCACTGATGAGACCACGAGAGAGGTCTGACCCACTGTGGCCCGATGCGAAGGAGAAAGGAGGCAAATGAGGAAGAGAGGCGATGTGGGAGATAACGTGGGAGGCAGATGAGTGTCAGAATCTGCCAAAAAACAGAATGTTGGAGAAATACAGAATCAACGATAAACGGAAGTGAAAGCTCTTTTCTGGTGATGGTGGGAAACTTTACAGTAATTAACATATCGTCGAGCTGTGGGTGTGTAAACAGAATTGAACCTAAACGATATTGGTTTTATGTCTGTATTTTCACCAAAAAGACACAAAAAGTTCACAGTGGGATAAGGCTTTTCATACAGTATATAATTTGGGATAGTATTTGAAGAGGATGCACCAACCTTTCTGATAGTTTTTTTCTAAAGAAGTAATACTAAAGACACTGTTTGCTGCAATAATTTTAGGTTGTCCTTATGCATAATTTTTTCCAATTTTCACAATTAAACTTGCAAAAGTAAACAGCACATATGCTCACATGAGCTGAAACGAGATAAAATAAAATCCATTGTTTTAAAAAGAGATGATCGTTTCGGTCAGTTTTTTTAAGCCTTCTGGAATAGGTTTTATCAACCAAATGTGATCAGATGTTTCAGAAAATTTCCTGATCATTCATTGATTATGAAAAGAAATGTTTTATCTTTGGATTTACACACACACACACACACACACCACATAGCTTCTTGTTTGTGTATTTTGCAGAAATGGGAGTCAAGCTTTAGCTGAAATGAAAGTAATATCTCGTTCTCACGCAAAAATACCCCATTTGCAACATGCCACAAGAGTTTATTCCCAACACAAACACGGAATCTGTTACTGATGCAGAAATACAGCATTTTTGGTCAGCGTTTGTGTCAGAAAGAGGCTATTTTGTAAGAGCTAGCGCTGAAACGGCTCCTCATTAGTCCCGATGTGGAAAAGTTTAAAACTCCTGAAATAGCCTTCTAGGAAGTCAGATGGCTGCAGATGATTCACAGCAGATCTGAGAGTGACTGAAGGAGTCAATTATCTCAGTCGAATTCTCTGAACTGCCTCACACACAATACAGCATAACACATTTTAAATATTACCATGCATTTTACAAATCACAATGAATCAGAAACACATTATGAGTAGGGATGACTCATTCGTGAAGTGCTCGTGTTTTTCGGACAGAAATGTCTGTCGCACTTTTTCTGGCTGAGTCTTGAACCGGCTGAATTGTACTGATTTGACTCAGCTGAGTTATGAATGATGAGCTGTTGGTTTCTTAGAAACTCAGGCTGTTTCAGATTTCCAGTAAGAAATTGAGGTTAACTGTTGGTGGCTTCACAGATGAGAAATGTAGCCTATATTTTAATTATTAAGTGCCTGCATATTTACTATTCTGTAACATGTACTTCAGTCAGACTTTATTTGGCGAGGAATAAAGATCTATGGTTAGGAAAAAGTTTCATGGACATGTGTTTTGCTCTTTAATTGTGTTATAAGTTATTGAACAATTAATGCAAACTTAGCAGAAATTAGATTTTGAAGCATTTAAGGCTTAAAGTATGTTTCTGTTTTAATATTCATGACCTTTGTTTTAAATGCTCAAAACTCTAGGAGTATCACACTTAGCACGGTGTCATCATTGAGTTCTGTTCTATATTTATCATTTAATACTTTTTTGGTCTAAACTGCTCATCTCTTTACATGATGTGTGACACATAAGTGGCAGGAAATGAGAGGAATGGACCCTGCTGGACCATTTTTTAGATATAATGCGGTGTGTCTGTGTGTGTGTGAACCTTTATTACTGGTCTGCAGCTCTGAAGGTGTTTGCGGTGTCTGACATTACTTTTTTCTTTGTTTCTCTAACAACTCATCCAATCATTCAAAACTTTACTTCTTGTTTCAGCTTTCTGCCTGTCATCATGTGAGCCCTGTACTTTAGCATTTCCTTGACATGCCAAGGTCTGTCTTTGCACGATAATGACAGACTGTTCGCTCTCCAGGGGTATTTTATTTTACTTTGGGTTGGATACCAAGCAGCTGGAAGGCTGCACTGTAATAAGTATTGAGAAATACTAGATAAAAAACATATACCGTAATAGTCTTGTAATATGCTGTACTTGTTGAGACTTGATGGCCAGGAGTACATTTGTAATTTTTTGCTATCCCTATGTGATTTTTCATGGTTTCAAATTCAGCTTTTAATTTAGTTACCTTCCCAAACTAGATCTCTGTCCTTTCCCACGCCACAGGAAATCACCAGAAAGTGGCCAGCCTTTATTGCTGTGAGTCTTAAGAATAGCAGCATTGTGTTATTGTTGTGGGAATGCAGGAGCGGGCTGGAGAATATTTTAATCAAAACAAAAACCCCTATGTACTCAAACGTATTTTGTCTATACATATAATAATAAACCAAATGTGCAACATGAAAGATCAACTGCCATTAAGCCTCACGGCCATTTGTTTTATCTCATTAAAGTTGTCTTCAGCATTAATATATTTGCAAATTAGAGGAACAAAATGAGCATCTTTTTTTAGCTGTCATCTGTTATGTATTTTAGTGTTTAGAGCTGGGTTTACACAACAGAACATTTCCATGTCTTTGCTTTACCTGCAGCATCCACAAAACGCTGAATCATTTATTAGTGGTTTCAAAGAGGCAAAAGCTAGTGTCGCTGGAGACTGAATTTAACCCAAATCAGCTGATGCTTTCCTCAGGCCATGGGAAGCTAAGGCCAAACCTATCTCATGTTTCAGCACTACTTCCTCCTTTACAGTATCTCCCCCAGTTATGTAAGTTATGTGTCTCGCTGTTTGTTGTCAGAGGCCTTTTCCATCTCACTTCACTTAAACAGGAATGCTGAGCATCACTCAAACCCATGTTGGCCTCCTGTTTTATGAGCTGATCAATCAAGGCAGTGATTTTAAAAATAAAGAAAAACTTGGCTGCATGGAGCTAATGTTAGGTTGTTCCAGTTTTGTTTGTTGCACAGCAGCATGTTCCAGTCAAGTATAAAACGTGAAGTGAAAGGGATGAAAAAAGGTCACTTCATGTCAGTTCATGTTAACTGGTGTGTTGACTACCAGTGAAGCAGGCCCGTTTAGCCTGACAAAACAATACTGAATACTGACTGCTGTGGAGAGGATTGTTGGCATTGTTCCTGTGGAAATAACATCTGGATAATCGAGGCTTGTTAGGGCCTGGGCACCACTGAATCCTGTTGATTTATGCTAATGCTAATACTAATAAGAATATTTACAGATGCATCAAAAATCACCCAGTGATCAAAATTGACCAACATTCATCATGCTCAGCGTAACCGAGGATTAACCAATCTGGAACCCAATCTGATTTAGTTTTGATCCATAAATGCATCATTACCAAGCAGCAATTAAAAAATTCTGATATTTTTCTCAGGCTGTGAACTCACCATTGCTAAGCAATAACTCATGTTAGCAATAGCAAACCCAACATGTGGAATGTTTTACTTCCAGTATCATAAATTTGAAGTTGGTCTGAAAATTTGAAGATAAACTATATTATGTTTAGTTTATTATAATTCTTTGGGACAAATGAGAATCAGCCAAAATCAGAACGGGCAGTTCAGAGCTGTGCAAGAATCAGACATAATCAGTGAATCTACATAAATAACAATAAAAACATTCAACTTTTCAGGGCTTTTCGATTCTCAAGAAGTCATAAAACTTTGCACATTTCTCAGAAGTAATTCTTATTTTACTGGTCTTAGGCATGATGATGAGTTTTTTTTTTAAGTGCTAAATAATATCCTATAAATGTATTTAATCAATCACAGCAGCCCTGTTGATTCATTTTAAAGTTTAAATTAATGTCTTTTAGTGATTTGATCAGATCAAAATGACATTTTCCAAATGAAAGCTACTTAGATGCTGAAATTTGACATTACACACTATGTATTCAAATTTGCCTCTAGTAATGTAATGAATTCCTTCAAAGATATTGATTCAGTCAACATGGGATTTTAAAAAATCGACACGATTTTTATATTTATAATATAATATAATAATATCAATAATAAATATATATTTATTTAGTAGTAACTTACAGTCACAGCACCTTCTTGTGGTTAAAAAAAATTATAAGTTAAATCTGACTAACATCCTCATGCTTGTTTTATCTCAGGACAAAAAACATCAATTAAGTCAACACTTACTTCACGTAATTTGCAAGGTATTAGTTAACCTCCTGTGCAATCAAGAAACATTCCAGCCCTTTTAAACTTTACCAGTCTTTTTAGTTGCTCGATAAAATGAAGGAAAGGTTGAACAAGTTTTTCTGATGAGTATTAGTTGAGTGAATATCTCAGACAGAATTATAGACTTCCTGAGACAAACGGTCTGCTTTCATATCTTCGTTCCTGACCTGTTGTGAGTTTGTGGTGGACTTTGTTTGACTCTGTGTTCACAGTGTCTTTGCTTGTGTGAACTGGTTTCTGCTTGCCAGGGCAGGGCTTCCTGTTTCTGTGATTTCTGCCCAGGCAGAGCAGAGCAGAGATCCTTTGGTCTTTCTGTTCCTCTCTTGTTCTGCCACCTGGACCTTCCCCCACAAACTTGGCTCCATCTCCACTCCTCTCGCCTCCTCTCCTGCCTGTTATTCTCACTTCCTGCCTGCCCTGTCATTATCTCTTGCTCTCTCAGTCTTTGTGTTTTTTGTCTCTCAGTCTCCTCCTCTTCCTTTTCTTGTTTAATATTCCTCACTTCTTCCAGCCTCCTCCTCTTCCTTTGCTTTCTTTTTCACAACTCCCACTCTGACACAATCACTCACTGGTTTTCAGATCTGGAGGTTTATCCACAGCTCTGATTCAGCCAGTGATTCACAGAATGAAAATTCATAGGTGCTAATAAAATCTGTTTTTCATCTCAGGCTCTGTGATGCACATGTTGCAGCATTTTTTTCTCTCCAATTCATGTACTCTTTCCACTCCATTTTTTACGGGAAAAGCTGAAGCGTTTGATGTCTCAGAGAGCCTTGATGCCATGCAGATTAATTGAGTCATTTGCAATGAATTGAATCCGGCTGATCTCTGCAACAAGCCCAGAGCTATAAAAAGGTCAGACGGATGTGGCATGTTGTAAATTGCATTTTACCTAATGAGTAATCTCAGTTAGGAGCACATCCTAATTTGACATCTGTGAACCACTAAACAGCACATGGAGTTGCATGTATACATTCTGAGATGAGCTGCTCTACCTGTCTGTGTTTTGTGTTTGTGTGTTTGAGCATAAAAAAGTATAAGTGTATTTGTTGAATTGTTTATACGTTTTGCTTGGATTATGCTAGTTTTTATCATATACAAGTCCAAATGTAGCTAAAATACAACTACAGAATGCAAAAACGATCATAAATGCAATATTTCCTAAAACAAAAGTTTTTATTTTGTTTTAAATGGGGATTAGACTTTAATTTCTGTTATTAGTACTTAACAAAAATTCTTAACAGTTCCTTAAACTAACTTTTTTTAAGACTTCACTGGGAAGCAGATTTTGGGATAATCACAGAAGTTGTGAACAAACTTTTATTACTACTTACTTATGAGTTTGTTTCATAAACAAGGTTTAAGTCTCTCTGTGCTGCATCCATTTTTTCTTTCTGAATTAAAATGAACTCTCATTCTTAGCCTTTCTTGTGAACGTTGTTTAAATGTGTAGCGGATTTACCAGACTGATCAATGTAAGAGTAAATATCCATAAAAGTCTGTGTTTTGGCAGTTTAACAGACAGCAGTGACTCATGCTGGCCGAGCAGTTCTATCAGAATGAACAGATTTTAAAAGCTGGTTGGCAGAGTGAGCATTACATGGAAAATTAGTCTTCAGTGTTAACTACGGTAAATTGTTTTCTCTTTATTGCTGCTAATTTAGACGTTTTTAGTGGCTGAGCAGGTTTAATTTGATTAGTTATCATTTATGATTTGACCGTGTGAGCGTACTTAAATGTCACAGTTGATCTGGAGTTTGATTTCGTGTCTTCCTGCTCTTATCTTTAGAGGTTTCAGTATTTTTTTTTTCCGGTTGATCATTGAATTTATACTAGCTGGAGAGAAGAACTGTTTTGCTTAAATGAACAAATATCAGGGCATTTAGATTCACCTCATTTTATTGCATCCTCAATTCACTATAACTATTTATAAAATATGCATAAATATAAATAAATAATTTATATATATGTGTATAAGTATATATATATATATATACACATTTAAATCGCATGATGAAGTTTAATATCTATATTTTCTCTGAGTGTAATCAGCATCTAGTGGCCGATAGAAATAATGCACCAGGATGTGTTTTTGCATGACCTCAGCATGCAGCCGTGCTGGTTGCTGCCTGCTGTGACCTGAAAGCTCAAAGACCACATGAGTGTGTCTGTGTGTGTTCACTGCATCAAACAAGCTGTTCCCAAGTGAGGACGACAGGGAGAACACAGTGGTGTGTGAGAGCTGATACCGGGCTCAGCAGATATAAATAGGACCTCCCTGCAGTTAAGTTTCCACTAGTGGTTCTGCTAATTATCTTTGTTGTATAAGCCCTTTTATTTTCAATTTGAATTAATTGTTTTTGAACTAAAATCCATGCCATGTTTTATTTGTTTTTAAGTCTTATTAGCTCAATCGTCTGAGTTGGCAGTGTGTGCATTTCAAAAGCAATCCAGATTGCAAGAAAATTACATCTGGCTCTGCTCCCAGTAAACTACAGCCAGGATACTTCAGGCGTACCGCTGCTCGCCCAGTTTGTTGTCTAGGCGTTCACACAACACCATCACGCATTCATTAGCCTGATATGTCCTCAGGCTGTTTCAAGGTTTTGTTACAAATCATCTCGTCGAGTTTACATGTCCCATGAGCTTACTTGTGCTTATGAGATCAATTCACATGTGTTTAACACATCCTTTTTAACTTCCTGCCGGATTAAAATCAGTTAATATAAAACAGAACCATTTAATTTAATTGCTGGTGTCACAAAATCACGAAGGAAGTGAAGAATTGTCTGTTTTTATGTTGTTGGTGTTGCTTTTGAGACCATCAGAACTTCATTTAAAATTATGTTTCTCACTAATTATTTTTCTTTTATTCACATTTCTCAAGCTTCAACCACAGAATGCATTAGCACAAGTTTTTAAGCTTTTATTAGCAATATTTTAATTATTGCTCCAGATTTTCTTTGGTATTTCTGGATATGTTACACGCAGCTTTCCTGAAAAACACATGTGAGTGTGGTAGATGTCATCATCGCATGTTCTGTCTAACAGCAGCAGCATCAGTAGTCTCATAGTCATGAAGTTACACGTGTTTGGTTTGACTGTTTTCTTTTGTCTGGAGAACTTCACCGGATGTTGACATTTTGTCTAAAGTTGTTCAGTGCAGCAGCCCCACATTTCTCTAAAAGATGTAAAAATGTCCTGGATAACTGAGACTCTACAGCAACACGTGACACGAAAGAGACAAAGAAGGCAAACCAGTGCGGTAGCTTGAGTGTTTCACAGAGAAGACCGTCTGTTTTGTGGGTGAGTTCAATTTGAGGGAGAAGAAAGGCAGCAGTGTCGACGGATGTATTTTCCGTTTTCAGGTTACTGTGTCTGAACTTGCCCGTCATTTGCAGTCATCTCCAGCTGAATGCTGTTTTTAAAAACAATAATACAAAAACAAATTGCTGACTTGAGGTTAGAGGTCCTGAATATGAGCAGAGAAAACTGTTAGCCTTTTTGTTTTCCTTGGGCCCTCAGTCGAGGTAAAAAATACAGGAAGCTTAAATCCACACACATCTGGAGATCCTCATATCAGAGAACAGAGGATGAAAAGAAAAGGAAAACCCTGGGAACAGAGATGGCTGAGCCCCCAGAGGGATATGTTGAGAGGAAGTGTGTGTGTGTGTCTGTGTGTGTAGATGAGTGTGTGTGCATGTTCTGTAGTCAGTCAATGCTGAGTCATTGCTGGGCTGGCCACGCAGATAGAAACAGGCTTCTGGGGGGGGCCACCTGGAGGGGCACAGGAGGGCATGCTCTGAGCATGCTCTGAAACGTGCAGGAAGGGAATTAGTTGTTGTGACAGGACTCATCCAGGAACCGTAGTGACGCAATATTTCATGATGCCAAATTTACGCAGACCCATTGACGTACGTGTCCCCTGGTGGGTTTGACGACGCTTTAGAAACATTTGTGGGCTTTGTTAAGGAAGCCAAGCCACGATTTTACAGCTTTTCATTAGTGAATGTTGTCGATCAGGTCTTGTGGAGAGATGTGAGCCTCAAGATAACAAAACAAGTTGCTCCATGTTTGGTCCGACCACAGCGTTCCCTCCACCACCACCCCCACTCCCTCCCCTCCTGTTTCTTGTGGTTTTCTGTGATCTGTTGGACCACAGTCTCCGACTAACCCCCCCTCTCACACATGCACACACACACACACACACCCTAACACACCCGTTAATACTTCCTGTATTTAAAATAGACCCTTCTCTGCTGCACTGGAGGATGATGGGATGTACTCAGGGCTCATAAAGCAATCAGAAATCCTTGTTGATCTGCTGCAGTTTGTCTTGGAGTTTAGTTTGATATTCAGCAACTCATTATTGGAGACATAGAAGAGTAAAGAATACAGCTGGATTGGATCTCTTTAGGCATTTAGCTTCATGATCAGATGCTCTACATGTGTTTGTCGTTTTACTTATAAAAAGTCAACAATTTATAAGTAACCAAAGATATTGCTAAAATGTGTGAAAACAAAACAAAATCTGTATTATTCTCAATTTATGTGCATTTATAAGTACCAGTTGTACAAAACACCTCAAGTCAAGAGTTTGTTTCTTCTGAAAAAAAAAAATCAGTTAACAATTTTAAGATTACTTTATTTGGTCATTGATATTTTTAAGGTTTTTCTTTTACTTTAGATTTTGAAATATGCCAAAAATATTTAAATTAGAAAGCTGCACAAAAACGGAAGTCATCATCTCACTGGGCTGCAACTGTTGGCAACAAGTTAGGAGAGACAAAATCACAAGAAAATATTCTAAATATCAGTTGGAGTCGCACTAATATTTGGACGTTTGCAACGACTCTGTGGCTATTTTGAGAGGAGATTTGTCGTACAAAAACGATTGGAAGTTTATCACCTCAGAAACTCTAACAACACAGTAAACACCCATTTAAGAATTTCTCTTTACCAATGACACATTTTAAGTAGCTCTTAAAATGTTTTCTAATATCTTTTATTTACAGCCTGTTTATAAAAAAGGGCTAACATGACAAAAACAATGATTAAATCAGGCTGACTTTGTAATAGCCTTACCTTGTGTTTGGTATTTCCTAGTTTATGTCAACATTGATATCTTAGGAAGGAATAAAAAGTAGAAGGAACTTTGAATCAGGTCAAATGTAAATACACCAACACAGAGGTTCTGTGTACCATGTGGTTGATTGAGTTTTTAAACTATACTTCCTTAGTCAGGGGCCTTATTCAGTGTGTTAGTCATTAACTTTTTCTTTTACTTTTTTAAAATAGTGCAATTTGGAGCTAAATTTATAATCTTTATCAGCTAATTCTTAATAACTTGATGCTTTTTAATGATGAAATGAAAATTTAGGTTACAGTTTATTTGCTGAACAAAATTTTCCACATAGTTAATGGTTTCTCTTTGTCCTTTGAGTGAACTGTGACCATTCTTATCTACAAGAATACTTCAGGAATGGTTGATTGCCAAAGATTATGCAGGCTCATATAATCCAGTTTGTGTTGTTGGAGATTGACTGATAAAATCAGTCTGTTTGGTCTGCCCATTCTCGCTGTTTGATCTGTTTCAGTCTTTCAAGTACTAAAAAATGTTGTGAATGTTTTGCCAATTTCTTTTTCGGTGATTCCTTTTAAACTTTTTCATCTGAACTTTTGTCTCGTAATTGACCCCCAACTATTCTCCAATAACACCTTTTTCTCTTTCTGTCTCTCTCCAACCTTTTCTGTCTGTCAGCAGTGATTCTCAGCCAGTCTGGTTACTGCAATGAATGGTAACACTATCCATCCAGCCAACACCACTTCAGCAGGAGGAGGTCCAAGTGTAGCAGTGCCCCCAAAAGGCTGGAGGGAGTTTTGCGAGCTGCATGCCATCGCAACAGCTCGACAGCTGGCTGGACATTACCGGAGTTTTGCCAGAGAGCGTCCGCAACATGACGTGGTCCCACCAGAAGCCTTTTCCAAGCACTTCACCGACCTCTTCCAGCATCACTTCTGTTGTGAAGTTGACAAAGATGGCACTCCACTCAGCCAGAGCACATACTCATCGGCTTCCAGCAGCGCCTCCTCCACATCTCTACCAGGGTCTTCTCCTTCATCGCACACTGTGATTGGCCGATTACGAATCCCATCTCTGTCTGGGGCACAGGACTATCGGGAGGCAGGCCGGCCAACTGGAGGAGCTGCTCCAATATCTGCGACACCAAAAGTGGAGTCGTTGGTGGTGAGTCGAGAGCAGGAGCAGCCGCTGAGATGTGCTGCTAGAAACTCCTTCTCAGAATCTCGTAGTATTGGCAGTAGGACACTGCTGATCCATAGCCACAGCAACGATGAGATCTCAGGCTCTGATCATCATCAGGTGTCTGAGCGGTACTCCTTTGAGTCCTCAGCTTCTAGCCCTGGACACAGTGACATCACGCATTTCTCTGTCAGCCAAATCCAGCAGACAGTAAGACGACTTTTACAGAAACGGCCCTTCTCCAGCCCCCACTCATCCCAGGACCTGTCACCTAGCAACCGCAGCCCCACAAGCAACAACAATCCCCTAAACAATGGGGACAGAGTGGGTGGAGTTACCTCCACCAATGAGGATGGGTCATCCTCTTCCTCTCATTCGTCCTCTTTTCTGAACTCTGAAGCCACGCCCATAGTTGCTTCGAATAGTTCTGGAGTGGTGTCTCACCTCCTCAACGGCTTCCATTGGTTACGCAGCAGAAGCATGAGGCAGAGGAGGCCCGAGGTGAGTGGCTGCTGTAAAGAGGGCCAGCTCAAGTACTTGCTGGTGGATGACACTATCTTGGACTCTCAGCCTTACTGGCAACGCTGCCGCCTGCTGGTCAGGAGGATCAGAGATGCTCAGAGTGGAGGAGGAAGCGAAAAGTACCAGTTGGAGCTCTACGATCCTCCAAAGGTAGAAACACACACACACACACACACACACTCATATACGTACATAACCACACCCTTATAATCAATAGAACTTTTCATGATTGTTTACTAAAATTCTGGCTTTGCTATTTGTTGAAATTGTTTTTGCAAACACATGTGAAACAGCTTTATGATGGTTTTTATAAAGCTGAGATGTTTTTTGTGGTGGTGGTTGATTTCTGATTGTTATTGCTGAATATAAAAAATGTGGAAATGTTTAAAGTTTCAAACAGTGGGTCTAGAGTAAAACAAAAACATTCACAATTCATATAATTGCCATGAAACCAAGTGTCAAAAACTCACACGACATTTTCATCGATGCATGTGTTGAGGTTTTATGTTTGCTTTAGGTGGTTTTTGCCTTTAAAAAAGGGAAAAGTGTGTGTGTGTGTGTATGTGTATATATATGTGGGTGGGGGTGGGGCAGATTAAAAAAGTACTGGCGTGCAGACATGCTACTTTCATGACTGATCATCTGATCAATCAGCTGTTTCTGCTTTAAAGGATTAAACATGGCCATTAGGCTTCTTTTCTTTTCTTTTTTCTTGTAAAAAGCAGCCAAAACGTCTGGTTTTGTTTGTGTTTCCCTCAACAGTGTGTTGATAGTAATCATGACTTTGCTTGTAATGCCTACCATGAGTTACCCTTAAAAGTATTTATAGTCTGTTCATAAACCCTATATATTTTTTACTTTGTGCACAAGCATGACCAAACCAAAGTATATAAAAATGTTGAGCTGCTCATCTAAGGTGTCCTTGATGAGAAAAGGTTTTACTTTTAGAGCAGTCCATCACATTTAAATGTTTTTTTTTTTTTTTTTACTGATTTACCTGTGAAGAAAATCACAAACCAGATAATCTGTTTATTTAAGGTGCGTAACAAGCAGGTGTTCAACTCGTTCACCACATTTGGGTTTCGTTGTCGATATCTGACATTTTTTGCTGTTCTTAGTACAGATGTTGCCTGCTTTCACAAGACTGTTTCATCGGATTCTGTATCTGCAGTTCTCAAAAAGTTACTTTACTTCTCAGAACTGCACACCACTGGGCCATTAACATCTGGCAGGTTCCTCATCTTGTGTTTCATATCTGTGTGCGATAAGCCTGCAGATCTGTTTGTGTCAATAAGATGGAAAGCCACAAAAACCTTGAAACGGTTTGTTAATGTAAGTTTGCCAAGCAATGTCACAAATTAACACAAACGCACACATAAAGACTGAAAGTCATTTCCTGTTTCCAGCTGTTTTAGTTGCAGGGGTTTTCCCCCCTCCTTTTTAAAATCATCTCTTTTCTCTGCTGGTGTTTGTTTTTGTTTTTTTTTACTATATCTTGAAGGCATCTTTTGGTGCACAGTTTGCCACATGACAAAACAAGACAAAAGCTGTTAGGTTTTAGTTTTTTTTTCCACAAAACTTCTTGTTATTCTGGTGGTTTCAATCACACCGATACCTCCTGTGAAGGATTTAGTTTTGAATGGCTGCAAATGAGTGTTCAATGGTTTTATTTAGTGACTTTTGTCACAGTTTAGTGCAGCTTAATGGTTGAAACTCCATCATTTCTCTAGCATTTATTTCCTGAAATAGTTCAAATGATTCTGCAGCCAAAATGAAAAGGCTCCAAGAAATTAATTTGGATTACTGGAACAAATGATTGAATAATGCACAAATGGTAGTTAATTAATGAAGCTTTTTTCCAAGTGGGGCATTTTTGTAATCATAAATATCAAAGAGTCTGCAACCTTTATGCGTTCTTCTACCCTTTGGCGTGTAGATATACCTCCCACACTCTTTCCTGTTTGTTTGGGGTTTGCTTCAGCCAGTCACAGTTTCTCAATGTTTTAGCTTCATAAGTAATAAATCCAGCATTTAAACTTTAAATTAACACTTTATTTAAGGTTTCACAATTAATAAATTGCTTGCATTGTTCTGATGTAAGAAACACGAGGTATAAAACTGTTTTCTTCTGACTTTGCCTGCTGACATCTCACCACAGCACTGCAGGATGTTTTTTTTTCTTCCAAAACTAAAATGCATGCCTGGCTCCCCACACAGCATTAAACCCTGCATTATTTCCAGATGGGGCCAGCTATGAGGCTGCATGTGCTTGCACACCCAGTCTCTTAAGATCTCCAAACAAGTAATCAGAACTGCAAGTTTGAATGATGTGCAGAGTTAAGTCTCCTAACAGCCTTTGCAAGGTTGTTGTCAGGCACAGGGAGAGGTCCGCAAAAAAGCCCTTGCATGTGTGTGTGTGTGTGAGAGGCAGTATGTGTGTTTAGTTTTTTAAATTTAGCAGCCCTCAGCTCTGCAGGCAGCTGCAGCTTTAACCATGTGTGTGCGGTAATTCAGTTGATGATGGAGCCAGAGTTTTGTGTGCATAAGTGTGTGAATGTATAGAAGCAAAGGGCAGTAGATGTTGCCTGGTTCTTTGCAGCACTACCTGAATTCACTAAACTGTATTGTTGCTCTAGTGTTCTCTCTATCTTCTTTGTTGTGTGTGTGTGTGTGTGTGTGTGTGTGTGTGTGTGTGTGTGTGTGTGTGTGTGTGTGTGTGTGTGTGTGTGTGTGTGTGTGTGTGTGTGTTTAATCTTGGTAGGACAGATAGATATGGTCCTGAGAATAGCCTTAAAAGGAAGGAGAACTTTTGAGTAGTATGCACACAATTTTACATACATAAGGGTTAAAACCATGTGTTTAAAGAAGTTATTTAAGCTAAACTTCAGAATGAGTTGTTGTTGTTGCCATGTTTTGCACCAAACCTTTAAAGTTGCTTTTCTGTGAATTTAAATTGGATTTTCACACCTCTGTGAACTTTTTGCATGGCAGCACATGATCATGTGTGCTCACAATACATATATATATCTTGGTTACGCAAAAAAGGGGTTGTGTTCATGTGTATTTTTTATTAATATCTGGTAATATTCGTGTGTGAAAAACAGAAGTAATATCAATGAGCTCATTTAGCACGAAAGATTAAGCTGCATGGAAATTGATAGTGCCTTTGTGTGACAAACAAGCAGTCAGCGCACAGCTGCAAGATCCTAAGTATTAGCCTGAAAATACAGTAACCCTACATGGTAATCTTCTGTCAGATTTTAGACAACTCTATTGTTGTTTATTTAAATAAAGCAGATTTATAAACTTTAAATGATGTAACAGTAAACACCATTTTCAGTGTGAAACATTCATCCTTTCCCAGGAAAAAGATTGTCTAATGTCAGTAAGTTTTGTAAAAAAAATTTAAGGCAGTTTCACTTCTGCATAATCTCAAATGTTAGAATGCATTTAGACCTAAAATAGCACCAGATTTAAAAGAATAAAACACAGGGTTTTGCTATATGTGTTACTAAAGCTGTGGGGTCATGATGAGATAAGATCCAGGTTCAGCCAAAGTTTTGATTCAGTGGTGATTTTAGTCTAAATGATGATTTGAGCTGCTCAGCTGGGGTGAAATAGGAAGGTGAAAACGTAGAAGTGACCCAAAGTGAGCACCGAACATCAGCGTTTTACTTTTCAGAGAACAGAAGTGAAAGTGCATTTACAGAGAACAGCTGTCAGAAAATCTTACCAGGAATTTGAAGTGACAAAATCAAACTAAAGAGAAAACATCTGCAATATAATTGAACTTTTGTGCAAACTAAAAACAGGCTGCTGTTGTGTTTTTGTTTGATTGTTTGTTTTTCCGTGAGACAACGTAACCCCTCTTAGATGTAGTAGATTTAGTCTGTTTTGCAGATGAAGTGATAAAATCTCAAAGCTGAGCAAACACAGCTTTTATTTCATTGGAGAAGTGAATCCTGTCTTGTCAGCTGAATGATGCAGAACTCCTCAGAGTTGTCTAAACCTTTATTTTGATGCTCTTTTTTCTGTCTTGTTCTTAAATATTGGCTTCAATGTGAACAAATTGACACAGAGACACATAATATCCCTTAAAACTAAATTAATTCCTCTTTTCAACTTTGTCTATTTTAATCAAAGAGGCATTGTTTCTTCAGCAGTGAGCTCTACATTAATTTGACACCCAGTCATCAAGGTTACACACAAATCTTGGGCCTTCTCTGGAAAATGATGGTATTCATTCTTCCAGAGTTAGTTCCCACAGACTGCTACAGTCTGATATGCTTCCTCAGACCTCCTGTAGCCTTCATCTTAATCATACCCCTCTCATCTCATTTCAGTTGTGTGTTTGTGCCTTTGCATGTGTTTGTTCCAGCTCCTCTAGCCCTAATCTTTCCCACATGGTTTCATTTCATGCTAGTGTGTGCAGATATGCCTCCACTGTGTGTCCTGTGGCTCGTGGAGCTTGTCCTCCTCTGTCTGTATGTGTTTGTGCTTGTGCTGTAAGATGTATTTTTACAATGTTTGAGTCATTTTTAATTATTAATATGATGAAGGCTTTGTACTTTCCACCCCATCAGGGTTTTTAAAAATACATTTCCAGTTTCTAAAAAAATGTAAATGTGAAGTTAGGCTGCATTAAACCAACAGAGTTGAAATTAAACACGAGTCAAAATGCATTTATGTCTGCAATGGATATTTATACGCCTGTGTTCTGTTTTTCTTTTAGAGCACACTCATTTTTTCTCTCTCTCTGAGTGACATTAAGAGGCGTTTACAACATCAGTGGAAAATACTTTTCCAACAAGCAGGCCCTGGTATCCATCTGTTCTGTGTTTCTTGTTGTACTTCAGGCTCTCATATGGCAACATGCAGTGTTAATTTGGCTCTCGCTGCACACCACAACTAAAGCTCCAAACACATGGGACTTAGTCAGCTGCAGAAAAAAGAAAAAACATAATGAAACCAACTGAGATGCAGAAGCAGCAGAAGGCTCGCTCAAAAGAGCCTGACAGTAAATAAGCCAAGAAAAAGGAGGACAGGTGAAGTTTAAACTCTTACTAAATATTTTCTTTGTGGAAATACTTCCTGGTTCCATGCATAGTGATACAGGCTCAAAGTCAAATCTATAACACATTTTTTCAGATCCAGATGCGTTATTTTTTTAATTTGTCCTCCTTTGATTTCTGCTGCTAGGACAGCAGGTTTGAGGTGAATCACATTATGTCTGCAGCTCAAAATGCTGACAAAAATACCTTTTAAATTCTGTCAGTGTCTCTTCTAGCTCTTACAGATGACATGTGGCATGGAAAGTTTTTACTGGAACTGTGGATTCATTTCAAGGCCTTTGCTACACTTCCACTAAGCATCTATGTTTCGAAAGTCATTATTATTGTAATTCCTTTTCCAATAACTGTATTTCAAAAGCTTTTATTCCTAACATCGTGTTTTCATATAAAGGAAAGGCCATTTAATAAGAGAAATAATGCTCTTACAGTTTCCTGGTGTCTTGATAAAATAAGTTTCCTTTATTTTGAGTTGTTTTAATCATTTAATAATACTAATAATTCTAATTATTAAGGTTTGTTTTGATCTTTTTGTTACTTTGGTTTTAAGTTCTGTGTCTTGTTGCATTTATTTTGAAATGTTCTTGCTTTCTTCCTGTTTATTTGGCATCTTACGCTCTTCTCGCACCTGGTACTAGTTTACTAATCATCACTGCACCTGCTTTGTGTCAGTTCATGCAGCTACTCAGTCATTTCAGGTTTTTGGCTGGTCTTTGTCAGATTCGTTTGTGTTTGTGTTTTGTCCACATTTCTCTTTATATTCCCATAAATCTTTTAATTAGGTTTATTTGTTCCATTATTTATAATGTATGCTCTAGGACTTCCTGCTTTGAAGCACCCTCAGTTGTTTTTTTTTTTTTTACATTAACAAACATGATCGCTGAAGCTGAAATAGATTAATTCATGAAAACAAATAATATATTGAACCTGGTATGTTTTGGGTAATTTGACATAAAACATTTCAGTATGTTGTTTTTGACTTTGAAAAGTTGTGATTGTGATAACTTATGATTTAGCTGACCAATAAATTTATTGGTTAATCCAGAAACTCAGAGTCACATTAGTGGCTTGAGGAAAAAAGCAAAGATATAATTATGTAGAATACCAGATGGCTGCTCTGGTTTGACTGATAGCAGCATTCAGAGCAGAGATTGTTTATTCAGCGACAGTTTCATTTTACATCACAACAGTCTCTTTATCTCACCCACAAAGTCAAATCTTTTCCTCTTTCCAGGGATTGAGTTTCACAAAACCTAGAAATTATACCTTGAAGCGAGTCATGTATCGTGTGTGGGTACATACGCATTCTTCAGCACCGTATTCACAGAGCGTGTTCCCCACATGTGTGTAGATATCATGTAACAGATCCTCCTTTTCAACCAGACGGATAAAACACGAGACTTGATGTGCTTATGTTTGTCTTCTTTGGCTCACTGAACTGGATTACTTGAATTTGGGTGTCTCCTCCACCACAGAGGTTCTGGGTTTTTTTCTTTCTATAGTCTGATCTGTTTAAAATCTGCTATTTTTCCATCTTTGCACCACAGGATTTTGCATAGCCCGTAGAGATTTTAGTATGTTGTGTAAGAAGAATAAAAACAACACAGCTTTTTTAAAAGTAGTTTTAAATATAACTCTTCAAACATTATATTTTGTTGGTTGGCTGCTTCAGTGAATTTGCCCTCAACTCAAGGAAACACTGGGTTGAAAAGTTCATTTTCTGACAGCCAAGTTTGGTGCAGCCATTAAGGTCTCTGGTGTTGGTCACGCTGAGATTTGACACCAATGGAAAGCTTTTTTAAAACTTGGATAAAAACCCACTAACAAGCGTGAACGAGAACAAATGTCAAATTTCTCAATAACTTTTCTAGATTTTTATGAGCCCAACCAAAAACTCCATCCATCTTTACTGAAGGGGTTGCTTCATATTGCACACTTAGCATATAACGTGTCGTCATCTGGACATTTCGTAATATACTTGAAGAAGTAGAAGTCTGTGTTCTTGAAATATGTGGTTATTTTTCCTCTAACTTTTGCTTGTTGAACTATTGCTGCCAAGGCGAGGTGTTCAGTTTCAGCCGAGTTCACCAGTGTTGAAAACGCTTACAGTCATGGGAAAGTGAACTGAGGCTTTTGGACAAGAAGCAAGCATGAGGTTTTTTATATACAGAGTTTGTATGGATGCTGGACATCTTTAAAAATGCTTGAATTTATTCATTTGTTCTCAAAGTTCACAAACTTTGGATAGTTTCCAAAACTGTTTGAAGTTGTAGGTAATTAGCCTCTAATGTTGTGGTCTTTATTTTGTGTTTGCATGCATTTTATTTTGAAAATCTTAGTAAAATTATCTTCTTCAAAGACCACTGACCTTAGTCCTTGCATGTAACATTTTTCTCAGCCATTTGTTGATAAAATCACTAAACACTTTCTCTGTGATGAAATAAATATTTGTGACTACATCTGTGCTTTTTAAGGACATGTCATCACCAGTGTTAATTGCTGGAAAAGCTTTGAAAATGTTATTAATGAAACATGTCATTTGCTTATTTCACTGTGCTGTAGTTTTACATTCATGTAAAATGTTGCGCTTCATAGATGGTAAAGATTGTGTTGGATCTTTCCATTTGATCTTGTATTCAGTCTTTTCTCTCTCTCTAGTTAAAAGTTGTCTCACACCATCGTTGCGTGAAAGTGGGTATGAGGGATTATGCCTGATTAGAGAGCCAGTATTTACCCAAAGTCAGCAGTAATGACTCTTGTCAGGAATACTGTGAGTCATAGAGAGATACTCCACAACTAAAACCCACAAATTCACAAGAAAAGCATTTGATGTCACCATATTAACGACTTCAAAAAGACTTTAAGCCTCTCAGATGTTGCCAGATACTTGTAAATCAATTAATAATTGTTTTTTAACTTGTCTCAAGTTTTGTGGGCATGAGCAAATAAAGTAAAGACATTCGATTCCCTTCTTTTGAAAATTACTTTCCTTTTTGATGTCCTCTAATATAACACCAGCTGTGTAAAAAGCTTATATTGCAAAGTGAATCTACAAGTTTACAGCAATGTGGGTGAAGATTTTGCAGCTTGAGTTGCAGGAATCCAGGTCTCTAATTTGAATACCTTCTGATGAGTCTTTTGAGCATTGTCTGAACAGGAAGAAGTTGCAATAAACTATAGGAGACACAAAAACCACTTCAAAATCTTGAGAAGGTTGTCAAGTTTTTTAAAAATCTGAGCTATTTTGCATAATCTGTTGTTTGGATTTAGTTGTGCAGAAAAACACGAGCGAATGAGTAAATCAAGGTGTTAAATGTTAAGCCAATAAATCACTTTATTTGTATTAGTTGAAAACTGGCGTCGAAGAGGGTGGATGCTTTCTAAATCTGAAAAGAAACTTTTCAGGAAGCAGAGGAAGCAGAGCTTAGGTGCAGTAGAAAGCAAACCTTGTGAAGAATAACGTTATAACTACTGCTGCATGCAGCATTTTTCACCGTTGTTTGTATTTGTTTGGATTAAACATGAAGGAAATAGCTTTCTGAGGCGGAGTGGAAAACTTAACTCACACGGTTGAAAATGGATGTGTGTTTGCTCGTGAACGTTTCAATGTGACAAAAATCAAGAGAAACATCTAAAGGAAGTGGAGTGGTTAGAGTCATGTGGTCAAGATGTTTGTCAGATCTCTTGCTCTGTCTCTTTCTAGTTCAGTGTCTTCTTCTGCAGAAGTCGTGTTCTGTGTGCATCTCCGTCTGCGTTAATAAAAATCAGATGCGCCCGTCATCACATGGCTTCTTTTTGGTGATTAATAATATTTAATCACCCATGCACTGCAGATGTGTGCTTTTGTTTCTGTCATCACCTCTTTGTTGGCCTCTATTATCTATCTGTGTGTGTGTGTGTGTGTGTGTGTGTGTGTGTGTGTGTGTGTGTGTGTGTGTGTGTGTGTGTGTGTGTGTGTGTGTGTGTATGTGTGTACGTGCAATCTGAAACCACAATGCCAGTGCACATGACCTTGCTGGGTAGCAAATGGAAAGCCCCCAGGCTGTGCAACCCTTTCTCTTGGCCTCTTTTCATCTTATTCATCAGTGCTTATACAGACTTACATACACACTTACACTCACACCTATTAACCAACTCACACACCTGCAAACATTGTTTTACAAAGCATCATTATGTCATGGTTGGAGTAAGCACAACTGCAGCAAAGAATGTCATTTAAATTCAAGAGGCAGGCCAAAGACGATCAAAGTATTTTATTTTTTTATGTTTTAAATCAGTTTTAAGTGGAATTCAAGTTCAGGAACTTAATTTTAGTTTCCCTCTCTGTCATGGTGGAGATAAGTTTCCAGTTCTAACCAGCAGAGGGTGATGGGTAGTTGTTGTAGTTTGTGAGCACTAAGTTATGTCAGATTTCTTTCAAAACAAAATGCAAAAGCTAATATGATCAGAGTTGTGTGGAATGGATGCAACCTGAAAAACAATAAAATACAAATTTGTTTGAGAACATCATATTTCATAGTTCATTTTTTTCTGCAATAAAGTACTTCTTTTCCTCAAAGGATTCATTCATAAACAGACTGACAAGAACACTGACACTGTTATGTGCATGTAGCATTTTAAATCTTTCAAATGTAACAATTTGTTTTTAGATATTTGCTGTTTGGTTCAGATGTTTTAAATAAAAAGAATAGTTAAATGATTAAAAAAACGTCATCTAAAGGCTTCTCTTCCTGCTGTGAAGGTTGTAGAGGGGTTATCTAAACTGCCCTGACATTTTATCATTTCCTCCAAAGCTTGCTCGATGAGCAGGAAGTCTCACTTCACAGTACTGTGCAAAAGTCTCGAGTCATCCTCATTTCATTGCATTTTGCTTCCAAGTAACCATGCTTTCTTCTAATCTTTCAACATCATCTTGAGCAATGTTTCCTCAGATTTTTAAAGATCTTGCAGAGCCTTTATTTAGGTGTTGACTGCATGAATTATTTTCCTTGCCATTTTCTTCTTTTAAATACAAGTTTAGTGTGCTTTTGCAAGCAAAATGATTTATGTGAATTTAAAATTTTATGCATATATTTCATATATTTTTAAGCACAAATTCAGCAAATTTAGCATGTTTTTCTCTTTTTTTTTTTTGCTTTGTGTGTAAAAATTAAAGTACATTTCTATAGTTTTTTTTTCTCTTAAAGACATTTTAAGTCTAAACTGAAGCTTTTATTCAAGCAGATAATTTGCAGGTGCAATGCTTTTTTACCCTACTGGATATCTTATCATGCTTTGACAGTTATTTAATGAAAAGGAAGGGAAAAAAAGTCTAAAATCCATACAAGTGCTGCAGAAACCCTGTGGACATGTCAGTATGTGTGATACCTCTGCTCATCAGTCCACACGTCTTTACTCGGCTTTATTCCCGCTAACAAAGCCCCCTCCCTCTATTCTTCTTGGGCAGAATTTCAGGCTGGTTTCCATTACAAACACCAGCACATGCAGCTAACTTTTATTCACCATCTGTGCTCTCAGTTTCACTTCAAAACAATCAGTGACTCTGTTTTTTTCTGTTCTGCCCACATGTAGGACATGTCTTTGTGTTATAATCAGTCTGCTCTGGTTTTAGGTTAGTTTATATTTTACACAATTTTTAAAAAGAACAAATTCTTAGTGGTGGCGCAAAATACCAGTATACGAGTTTGTGTTTAAATAAAAATGCGTTTATTGTATGGAAGAATACATTTACTAGTCTTTTCCACATAAGCACAGTTAGTGGACACACAACACACCCCTAACTGACCCATCATACACACACACACACCCATAACTGACACGCTTAGGGCTACATGTGTGAATTTGTCACTTCTACACACCCATACAGTACACACATTACATTTTCCATTTATATTCAGTGGAATTCTGAAGCCCATCCTTCACGCTTTTGTCTAATAAAAACACTTTACACAACCTAAATATAACAGGAGACCTCATTAACGTAAAAAAAATAAGTAGATGAACAAAACAAATCATTACCATCGGCAGAAATATCTTGTGTGAGTGTAAAAATACTGTCATTGATAATGCAGCCGTTGCCAAAAATCTATCAGTTAAAATACTTGGAAATGTAGCTGCTGCAGAAATGTACGTGTGCACACGTTCACACTCGCCTCGCCACTGCACACAATCACATGATCTGTTTCTCAGTAAGCCGATCTGTTTCTGCAGGTTGTTTTCAGCATCAGATATTTCAGCATCAGAGCAAGGTGTCAACTCAAAACAAAACTCCGTTCTTGTCAGATGATTCGTGTGTGTTATAGTGCAAAAGCTGCATCAGCTGTCAGAGCAGAAAACACTTGAAATAACATTTTTAAAAAGTGATAGTTTCTCAGTTGGATGTTTTTCCACAGATGTTCTACTGAAGTCAGTTTTTGGGGGGGATTTTTTTTGTCATTTTATTTGATGGTGACAGTTAAGATGAGATAGGAAATGAGTGGGAGAGAAGAAGTCCTGCTGGGACTGTAATCAGGGTTGGAGCATCTCGGATCATTATGCTACCAGGAGATCCTGACAGTTACATTAAGCAGAGACAAAGACATGTTGGGTTTGTCTTCTTGCAGGTGAACGTAAAGTCTGTGACTGAGTAAGGTTGAAAGAATGACACAAGTTTTTTTGTCAGGATGTTTTTTTTTTTTGTTACTCAAAGATTCACAAACATCTCCGTCAGCAGTTTTCATAAGAATTATTTATTTGATGTAAAACCTTAAAAAAGAACAGTTCACATTTTCAATTAAAGCATCTAGTATTGATAGTATAGTAAAGATCTGTGGATTATTCTTAGTTAATCAGATACTGATCAGCCATAAAAGTACTTCATGTCTAAAAAGGCCCAACCTGAAGGGACGGGACAGTGTTTGCTGCGGTATCTTGTCAGGACCCATAATGCACCCTGGTCCGTGTTCAATAACTGTCAACAACATCATAACTCATCAGACAAGGCCACTCAGTCAGTCTGATTATTGTTTTAAGCATGGATTAATCATTCTATGCATATATATTCAAAAATATAAACATTCTTTAAAACATCACCAAGCCTCTTGTTCAGAGGTGGGGAATCCTGTCATCGAGGACCACTGTCCTGGATGTGTTATAGGAGTCCTGTCTTCATCACACCTGATTTAAATATTGAATGACCTTCTCAGTGACCTTCAAGGCCACCAGAAGGCTCTTACAGTAATCACCCACTAAAACATGCAGGACTGTGGTCCTCGAGGACCAGGATTACCCACCTCTGCTTTTAAATGATAAATTTGCAAACTAGCAAACTTGAAATGTAACATCTGTTCTGTTCTTTTCCCTGCTTATACAGTATATAATATTTCTTATTAAAGCAGTTTTAATTTATGTTTCTGAATATTAGATTTTATTTTTACAAATGAAATTACTTGAGCTCTTGAGTCTTTGTGCAGTTTGTGTTTAATGGTGTAAAAACTGCAAATGTTTTCCGTTATATCTTATTTTTGATCATCAATCATAAATAAAGCTTCATATCTTCTTTAAACATACTCCTTTCCTTCCTCTTTTCTGCTGTCAGGTTTGGTAATCGGCATGTACAACCAGAGCTAATTCATTTACAAAGTACTGTTTCCCATTCTGTGAAGTTATCATGTTCTGCCTTCTTCAGATTTAGCTCATATATCAGTTTTCTGAGAAGTTTGCAAGAAGGGCAGCACAATAAGTGACACATTTATTCATGAAAGAAGGCTGCGTTGCTCACAGCTTCTGACGGATTTCCAGGAACAGTCATCTCTATCAGAGTTAGTAACATCTCAAATTGTGTGTTCTGTGTGTGTGCGTGTTTCCCACATCCTCTGTGATGCCACAGATAGAGTTTATTTTGAATGTGATCAGCTCTAGTGATCTCTAGGCTGCACACACTCAACAGATGTACACAGAATGAGATCAAAGGTCGTTGTTTGGGTTTTTCTCAGTTTATTTGTTTGTTTAAAAATGTTTTATTTGGCTTTAAAGAAGCAGATCTGAACATTAATGTAGAAACTTTACACACTAGGTGATTACAGTGTTTGCTCAGATCAAAAATACCTATTTTCACTAACTAACTATAAAGGGCGATGTTGTTTCTCCTGTCCAAAGGTTTTAAGGTGGATTGTAATAATATCGAAGCCTACCACCCTCTTCCACCTTTGACAAATCAGCTGTCATAATGAGATTTGTTGACAGGAAACACAAAACAGAGCTGATTAAACAAGGAAATGGGCTGAAAGGATCAAACCGCTTCAATAACTAACATCTGACTAAACGAAACGCTGACATTGTGAGGAAAGCAATGTGAAAACACATGGACCACAAACTGTAAAGTGTTCATTAAACTCAATGGAAAACCTGAACAAGCCAAAATGTTGCTCATCACTTTGACAAGAGTCATTCATCATATGATGACATGATTCAGCTGCTTTCTGCTCACATCAATTGGAAGGGAACACATTTCATTATTCAGCCCATAATGTGTTATAAATAGCTAGCTAGCTAGCTACTAGATAGATAGATACCTTTATTGATCCCTCGGGAAAAATTTCCTCTGGGAAATTCAGTTTCCAGAAGCAGTAGCACATTGACAGAAGGCAGTTTCAACAGAAGTATAAGCATAAAAACTATAGTAGTAGAAACAATATAACAATAGTAAAAAAGAAATCAAATAAAATGGATGGACATAATGATATATATATATATATATATATATATATAATGCATCAGTTTTATATAGTGCTTTTTAGGTCACTCAAATACGCTTTACAGAGTTGCATCATTCATTCACACAGTCATTCTCACCGGTGGTGGTAAACTACGACAGACGTCTGTAGCCACAGCTGCCCTGGGGCAGACTGACAGAAGCGAGGCTGCCATTCTGCGCCATCGGCCCTTCTGACCACCACCAGCATTCACACACAGTCACACTCACATTCACACAGGCAAGTTGGGTGAAGTGTCTTGCCCAAGGACACAACGACAATCTAACCCAGCCGGAGCTAGGGATCGAGCCGGTGACCCTCCGGTTACCAGACCGGCCACTCTACCAACTGAGCTAATGCCTCCCCCTATATATGTTGGACCTGGAGCAGGTTATAGACCCAGACTATGATATCTCCAACATCAACAACTGCTGCTGCTACAGAGATGAAGAGTTTAATCACATCAACATTAAAGTGCCTGTGACTCCATATTTAAATCACTTTATATTAAACAGGTGTAATCTTTGATGCCTCTAGATTAGCGTTGCACCATTATAACTCAAAATACGCTGTAATTATTTCCTAACGAGCAACTCAGAGATCAGAAGAAAGCGCCGCCTTCCGGTTCTGCTGGGTTTCTCCTTATTTGGCAGCCTGACACTTCTGCTGCAGCAGGGGGCAGTGTTGTCACGTGAAAGAGAAACGAAACTGAAACTAAACACTACACGGTCTATGGTCAATGGCGGCGGCACTGCCTCGCTCCAGGTGTCGTGAACGTGCATGTGGGAGGAGAATTTACCATATAAGCAAGTCCGGATCACTATGACCTCATAGCGGGCTGGAGTGAAAAAAACTGTTTGAAACCTGGGTCTGAAATCTGGAAGAGCTTCTCACTGGCTGGACTAGGAGACCGATGGACGCCGTTTTTTGCTCTTTCTGGCAGGTTTAAGGTGAGAACTCAACATTACAACATGATAGATAAGTCAGAAAACATGGAAACCGATGTCATGGGCACTTTAAATTAAAAATGATCACTTTTCTTTTTAATATCAGAAGCTTATTTCCAAACATTAAATCTAAAACTCTGAAACATTAAAATCTCAAGAAGCATCTCTTGATTAAAAAAAATATTCTGGACCAAAGATCACGCTACACAGACAGTGATGAACTGAGGTGATGTCCGAGCATGACAGTTTAGAAACCGGTTAAAACAAGTGATTTTTACAAGATACACTGAGAAAAAAGAACAGTAAATAATAGTGTGTGTGTTTATATGTTCCTACTGGCTGTAATGATCCCATGTGTGTTATGTACATTTATTTTGAAATGTATTTTTTCCCACAGACTACTTGTGTTACAAAATTGAGATGAAACATTGTAACATACGAAAAACAGGAAGTAAATTAACTACTTATTGGATGTCGAGGTGAGATTAAATGTGCTCCTTCCTGCTCCTTTTTGAACATGTATATGTAAATACTTCAGAATGGGTAGAATATTATTGATCATTACTATTGTCAGTATTAGTATGGGGGCTGCATGGTGATGCAGTTGGTAGCACTGCTGCCTCGCAGCAAGGACGTCATGGGTTTGCTTCCCAGCTGTGGCCTCTTAGCATGGAGTTAGCATGTTCTCCCCATGCATGTGTGGGTTTCCTCTGGCTTCCCCCCATGGAGCAAATGCATGCATGTTAGATTAATTGATGACTCTAAATTCTCCCTAGTTGTGAATGAGCGAACGGTCATATGTCCTGTTTGTCTCTGTTCGGCCCTGTGATGGACATGCATCCTGTCCTGGGTGTCCCCCGCCTCTCGCCATGTGACCAGATCCCCGTGACCCTCACTGGATAAAGAGGTTCAGAAAATGGATGGATTATTATTATGATAATGATCAGTGTTATCATATATATGTTTACATTTTTCTTTCTTTTGCTGTCTATCAATAAGTTTACCTTTTAATAAAAGCAAAACAAAACATTACAATAAGCATAAAGCAGGGCTGAGCTGGGATCAGAAAACTTATTTTTACCAGCCATGAAGGGCGATGTAGGAGTGTTTATCTGCATGACACAAGCAACAGGTGGTGTGGTCTGCCAGCCAAGTAGAAAAGTGAAAACAATGCCAGCTGCTGCAGATCATTGCTTTTAGCTATTGACGTTGTATAAACACGAGCAAAAAGGGACACATTGATCTCTGTGCTGTATAACAACCACCTGTATGTCTTTAAATGCACCCCCCCCCCTCCACTAATGATATAAAACAGATCGCCAATAAGTATTTAAAGATTCAAATAACCTTAGATCATTTTTAAATAGCAAAGAGCTGAACTTTCCATCTAATGTCACTCAAACTGGCTATTATTGGTGTTTATTTAGACCGTTTTTGCATTCCTATGCACACCTTTTGTGATTATTTGCACAAAAACGTCAAAATGCTGCAACAGAAGATATGTGTTCTTGTGCCGTTAGAGAAAAAAATGCAACATAGTGTAAAAATAAGAAATTCTAATCAATTGCAATAGATATCAAGCGAATATTAAATTTAAAGCATCTCCATCAAAATTCTGAAGTTTTTGTGTAGTACTTTAATTGTTTTCTGTGCTGGTTAATGAGCTGGACCATCTAATTAGTGCTAAACTTGAATTGGGACCTGGCTGCTGAGGTTTATTGATGGTTTTAATAGTTTTACAACAACAGTGTAGCTCTAGCACAGAAGGAAAGCCAGTATAGGTTTTTGGCAGCTCAAAAGTTATTTTATACTACATCCATGAATTTGTTTTATAGCAACAAAAGCTCAATACTAGCAGGCGTATCCTTTAAACATGTAGCACGAAAAATCTAATGAAAAGCATCGTTGATCCCAGCCTGAAACCAGGGGAAGTACAGACAGATGTGTTGGTTTCTGTGATCGAGGTCACGGCCTCCTCTCTTGGGTGGCGCTCGAAGTCTTTAAAATTTCTGTGTGTGTGTTTGTGTCAAATAACTTCACGCACTGTTTTCAGAAACCTCTCTAGAGATCAGTTCAGTAACCCTGCAGGGTCTTATGTCAGTCCAACACACACACATTCAAATAGCCATGCACCCAGGACATCGTTGGCTTCGATGACCCTCGGAGGGATAGAGGAATGTTGAGTGTCAGTCAGTTGCTGTGGCGACGGCCTTGAGAAAGGGACCCTGGGAAGATCATTTTGGACTCCAAACATCCTGTGTGTCACCCGTGTGTGGGTGTGTGCGCTTGAACTGTAGATGTGTTTGTGACTGTGTGGGTGAGAGGTTGCATAGTTGCATCTGTGGACGTGTCTCTTGTTTGTTTGTGCGCCGCAGTCATCGGGTGTTTATGCCTGCTGCTGCTCCGTGTGTGAACCTGAGTTGCTGCAGCAGCATTGGTTCCTTCAACTTATATTTTAGTTTGATCTTGTTATTAGTTTGCAGCCAGCATTCTCATTGTTGTCCAGATTAATAGAAACATGGAGTTGATTGTTTAGTCAATAAAAACTCAAGAATATAGTGAAAAATTTGCATTGCCCTGACTGAATCCACAATCAATCCTAAATTATTCACTTAGATATTTAATAAACTAAACATATATTTATTTAAAAAGTACAACAAATACTTGTTCACATGTGCACAAATGTAGTTAATAAATCACCATGAATTAGTTTAAAACCTGAGATCTTGTCTGACTTGATGTTTAAAAGCAGTTTAAAGGTTTAGACCCAATAAATACACTCTGATAAAAAAAAAACACCACTATTACTCCTGACACTCTTGATCATTTTGCCCTGGCTTTAAATCTTGATTTGTTGCCTAAACCTTAAACTTTTTTAAAAAGTAAAACAAGTTTTAGAATAGAGGAAAATAGAAAGAAAGAAGAAACAAAGTTTAACCCAAAAAATTTCAAAAGCACTGTTTAATTACGGTAAATAGTAAAAAAAAAAAAAAGTATATCCCCAATAAAACTAAAAGGTCGAAACTTAAAATTTCAAAGTTTTTCACGAGTAACACTTTAAAAAGTTTAATGTATTAACAATTAATGCATAAATAATGACAGAGTTTTCCTCTTTAATATCGTTTAAAAAACGATCTAATTGTAGGAATTGTTGTACCAGGATGTAGGTTGTGTATCTGTGTTTCACATTCATCATATTTGTGTTTGAAGTGAAGACGTGGTAGTGAAAGTTGAGTCAATCTGAAAAGATGTTGGAGTGAAAACTGAAAAGTCAAGTTCATATAATTACTACGACAGGTCACCATCAGGTCAATGTTACACTTGGTATTAATGATGGCATCATTAGGGTTTTCTTACTGGACAGAATGCCAATAAACAGCTATTTTTACTAGCATGTGGTCTGTTATTTGTAATCTATGTAGTTTCAAAAGTAAATAATATTTTTAAAAATTAGAGAAACGTGAGCATTTTATAAAGCGTCAAGGGAACTCTCTTGATTTTAAAAATTAACTTCCTGTTATATTAAAGGTCATTAAAAAATAAAACGTTTAAGAAAGTGCAGAACATGTTTTAGACAAATGACAAAAGAAGAAGATGAAGTCATTTCAAAAACCACCAAAACTGTGGCAACAACCACATCGTTTTTCATTGAGCAACAAAATATAGCTAAAGTTTTAAATTAAAAACAAAGCTAATTGTAACTGATCTGCAGAATCCTGAAATCAGAAGGCTGAAGATGAGGCCTTAGATCAAAGTCTGCATGAAAATAGAGCAGCATGCTGCAGAGATCAGCATTCTGAGGAGACCATTAAAGACTTTCCATAAATATTTTACTGCATATTTGCTGAATTCTGATGCTCAAACTGTAAATTGAACTAAATTTGACTGCGTGTGTCTGAGGTGGATGAGGCTGTCGTTGGAGTTAATGAGGTCGCATTCGCGCTGTGATTTTGTGCTTTTTTTATTTTTATTTTGTTTATTCTGGGTTCTTTTGAGTTATACAGTATGTTGTTTTTTCTAAGATTTTTTTGTGTGCACTTTTGCATCTTGTTGAAACTGTTTGTGGGCGCTTTATCTGTGTTATGGTCAGTTTTTGTCATTATCTCTTTATGTTTGCATTACGTTACATTTTACTTTGCTGTTTCATTATCTCTAAAAAATCTTAAGTCTGTTTTGCCAGGGTGGTATTTCAGACTATAGCTAAGAAATGTGTAGTAGATTTAAACTTTCCCCTCTGATGAATCTGAATCACTTAGGTGAGTTGTGTTGTTGCTCAATCAGTCAGACGTCTGCTGGAGGTTTTATTTTCCTGCCGTTTTCACAATGAAATCCTCTCAATGAGTCACTCAGCTCAGACGCTCACCAGCTCACGCAGATTCACAGTTGCTGATCTCATTAGCTGTCACACATCCTGAGAAGCTTCATCTCACTTCAGTAAACTGTGCTGCAACTTGGATTTCTCTGTAGGTAAAATAAATATTAGTTTGGCTTAAAAATTTGCAAACCACCAAAATGTCTTTGGCAGAACTTTTGTTCTGCTCAGTACATTGGACAAGAGGTTTAATTAATACTGTTGTTGTTGCCACAGTAACCTGCAGCACAAGACACACAGAGACATTATGTTGTTGCATAACGCCCTCTGCAGCTGGAGTCAATATAACTGTTAGAGTCATGCAGCGTTTTTCCTGCATGGCTGAGTAGGGTGCAAACAAAGGTAAAACTGATGGATTTCAAAGGTGGGTCGAGGAACCCCGGTCAAAGATTAAAACTAGCATCATCTAAAATAAGTTCCATGTTGTCTAAATGTCTCAGACCACTGAAGTGCTGACATCTTTTTTTGCACTCTTTGCAAAACCTACTATAATTCTGCAATCTTCTAGTTTTCCTAGAACCATTTATTTCCCCTCATATATTTATACATCCTTAATTAAGTCTTGTTCTACAAAAACCTTTCAGGTTTTTCACTAGAATCTGAGGAAACCCAGACACATTTCTCTGAACGTCCTTTTCTCAAATTTAGCTGTGCCAGCAGTTTTTATCTTTTTTTTTCTTTCAGTTCCTCATTCACTGACTCCGAAATCACTAAATGAGTCACATCCCCTCGTTTCTGCGTCATTATGTCTCTTATTGATAATATTAGACACTGGTTTAAAGACAGAGCTCTATCAGTAATGAGGGAGGACATAAATCTGTTCTTTTGATGTGTGTGTGCCCCTGTCTGTTTTTATGAGTGTGTAGGATTAACACAGACATTCCTCAGGCTCACACACTGTCACATGGAGTCTAACTCATCCGGTGCACAAAGCCCTGGAATCCGTCCTCCCTGCCCCTTTCTCTTCTGCTCCTCCATCCCTGCTTCTCTCCCACCCAGCGTGTCTTTCACTGTCTCGTCTGTTTCCTTTTGCTGCTGCTGCTCTGTCACGCTGCTCACCTCCTCCTCCTCCATTTTTTTCCTTTTTTTCTGTTGTGCTTTCTTGCGTGAGTTTGACCCAGAGCATTTGTCAGCCTCAGCTGTGTGCTGTTTGGATGGTTTATGCCAGGCTGCTTGTACATTAAATAGAATTTGTTATAAGATGCCACATAGTATGGCTAAAGGAAGATGTATAATAAACAACATAAAGTGATGTGAAAAGTATTTAAGTGAATACAAACAAAATAAAGTTAGAGGTCAGAATTCTTTTCAGACTTGTTTGAATTCAGACACATTGGAGGGTTTTCCAACATGAACGGCCTGTTTAAGGTCAAAGGTTGGATTTTCAGGCAGACAACATAATTCATGGTGGTTCTATCAATTACAGCAAGTCATCCAGGTCCTGAAGCAGCGAAGAAGCTCCAGACCACCACACTCTTGATGGTTTTCTCAGATTCAGTGTTAGATTTTCTCCAGATTGAAATGGGGACTCATTCTCTAGAAAGGTCCACTTTTTTCTTGCCAGCTGACAGAATATTTTCTCATAAGTCTTGGGGATCATCACTAACGTGAAACAGGTCTTTGCATGTTGTTTGGCCAGCAGAGGTTTTAGCTTTGGAACTCTCCCATGGATGCCATTTCTGCCACCACCACCCCACCCCTCATGATCTTCACCCCAAATGAGGCCTGCGGTGTTTTAGTGAATTTCTTTCAGAACAGGGCATGATGTGTTGCTTTTTTAGACCTTTTACCAGCTTCATGTTGTTTTCAAATATCATTTGAAAACCGCACGTTGTATTTCCTTCCTTTTAATTACTTTGTATATCACTTCACTTTCCTTCGCTGTTATTTAAAAAAACACTACAGTCAAACACCAAAGTTTTAACAATAGTGGTGTGTTTTCCCACAGTTTCATTTTTCTTTCAGGTCCAACTTTTTAAATTAATAACACTTTATTATAACACTTTATGAAAGTTAAGTGATTTGGACTTTTTATTGTCTTTTAGGCATCCAGTCCCAAACTGACAACTCTGTGCTCAGATATCCAAGAAGTCCGTCGTTGCAACCGGCTGGAGATGCCCGACAACTTAAACACATTTGTTTTAAAGGTATAAAAGTTTTAAAAACACTAACTTGTTGAATTTGAACTCCTACTGCTTGAATGTAAATTGTCTGTTGTACACTTTAAAGCATCTTTGTTCCTGCAGGTTAATCGAGGTAGTCTGATATTTGAGACGGACAACGACCAACAGGTCAGCTCCTGGACCACAGAGCTCAAAGAATGCATCAGCAACAGGTGAGAAATCCCTAAACGCAACACAAACTCATCTTTATAAGGCCTTAGAATGTTGATAAAATACACGTATGCTCTGAGCTCAGGTCATTCAGTGAGATGCAGCTGTTTATTTCTGTGTGCATGTTCCAGGAGGGAAAATACATTTCTTTAAAGTATTAAATACATTAAATGTACTTTGGCATTGTTGGAATGTCACGTTTCATCAGGTTTTATGTATATTTGACATTTCTTCTTTGTTTGTTGAATAATCTGTTGATGCATGAAATGCAAAACTTTGCAGAATTTCAGAAAAATGTACAATTATCAAAATATAAACAAATATAATATTCCAATATTTCCTTGCTTGCACAGAAGTATTGTACTTTGTAGTTTTGTATTAATCTAAAGAGCCACCTTCCTGCAAAACAAGCATTTACTTTGATATTTAAGATGCTTTTTGATTTGTTTTTGACACAAGAGGATGTCTATATTCTAATAAGTTGGTTGCAGCTGCCGTTATCCTTATCCACCTATCTTCATCCAACTTTTTCCTTTTGGGATTATAAGTGGAAATATTTTACACTTTAATGATTTTGAGTGATGAATGTTTATTTGTGCAGGAGTGTGTGTCAGCAAATATAAAGGATTTCTGCAAGATGTGGGTTATGAAAAATTCTGAAAAAGTGTGTATTTTGTATAAGCTTATGTAAATTTGTTCATGCATTGGTTGGATTCATGGTTCTGCAGGTTTAAAGTTTATTTGAACCTTTGACAGGTCTCAGCTCTAAATTTGTTGCAGCATTTAGGGTCTTTGTCCTGTTGCATGAAACGATCTGCGTCAAGAACACTTTGATGTAAAGAAGAGTTTACGATCGACTCAGTAACTCCGAGATGTCCAGGTCCTGTAGCTGCACAACCAGCCCAAATCATCAGTTTACCACCACTGCATGTAACAGTTAGTATGAGCTGTGGCTTTCTGCGGGCAGCCCTGCTAAAAAAGGACATCCTTGTTGAGTCTAATTTGACCACATTGAGTTTAAAAAATGAACCGTCTGAGATGTAGGTGTTTGGTTTTAGAACAGAGTGACCTTTGGCTGAACTCACTGGGATGTCCAAATCTGGTCCGATTCACAGCTTCACAGCAGGTTCAGATGTTACTGAACATTAAAAACAACAGAGCTACCAATAAAACCCTCAGTAAACTTATTATTTTACTATTAAGATTACAAAAGCCAATAAAAAAAATTCAGGGAGAAAGTGTGACATCATGAAGACTTTTCCCTTTAATTGGTCGGATATGCTGGGTGTAGTTCGCCACCTCTTATCCTTGAAGATTTGCTGACTGACTGAAACATCCTCACTAAGAGAGGAAAATGCTCTCCGATCGCCAAGAAGATAGAACAAAAACATAAACACAGTCAGTGAGGCAGAAGGAGACTTGTCTTCCTGTTATTCACAGCAACACAAAGTCAAGTCAGCACTTACGCACGAGTTTCTCCGACTTCCCTCTTTAACCTTCCCATTCTCATTTGTGCAATTACACACACACATGCTTGTGTGTGTGAGAGAGAGAGAGAGAAAGAGAGAGCAGTGAGACAGAAGAACAGAGTTTTAGTTCTGAACTGGTGAACTGGACTGACTTCCTGTCTGTGTTTCATGTCTTTGTGCTCCTTCAGCCTGCTGTTTCCTCACTGCTCACACACACGCACGCACACACACACACACACACACACACACACACACACACACACACACACACACATTCACACGAATATGCAATTTTAAGGCCCCCAGTAGGATAAACTGTTCCTTAGACCAAGTGTTTTACAAAAGTCAACTCTTTAATTTACTCTACACAAGTTTTAAATCATTCAGAATGTCTTCCTATTTTCCTTCCAAGCAGCCAGACCCTCTTATAATCTTATAAAGTGATCTTGATCAGTAATTCTTCAGGTTTTTAGTGGATGAAAAAGCAGCCAAAGACTAAAGAAAAACCATGAAAAACCTTCAGGAAACATGAAACAGTGATGGCGACCTCTTGAAAAGCTTTCAACATAAAATATAAACAAACTCAACATCTCGAACATAAATACTGTTTAACATAAAGCTTCATGTAATACAGTGGATGACGTGCTAATTAGTGTCAAATTTGTACTCAAAAATAATATTTAAAACAAACCTAAACTGGAAAAGAACACATAAAATGAAAGAAACCTGGACTCTAAAGCCATGCTGGGTTTTTGTTGTGATACTGAAAACACTGGCTCCTGGTTTTAACCCTACTGCTGACCTTTGCCCTCACATTGACCTTCTACTGAAACCTTTGACAGGCCTTTGAAGGTGTCAGGCCAATAATGCTCTGATAAATTTGGTGACACACACACACACACACACACACACATACACACATCAAAACAATTGAGAGGTTTTTATAGGAGTTGTGATCTGCATTTTGCTGCAGCAGCTTTCCACCAAGCAGAAAGAAGAAACTGATGTCTGAACAGAACCAGAGTGAGAGGAGGTAGAAAAATAAACAAAAAAAAACTCATCATGCTGTCGTCTCTCAGGTCAGGCAGCGTGGATCTGGAGCCTCCCCTCGCCCCAGCAGACTGCTCTGTTCCAGCCAATCAGAGAAGGAGCTCAGAGTCAGGAAGTCAAAGTGAGTAGTGGAAGGAAGTGACCTCCAACAGTCAGGGTCAGTCTGTGTCGTTACTATAAAACTCTTTATATTTATAAATATCATCTTAGAGGCTGACATGTGCTGCTTTCTGCACTGATCAGAGCAGCGAGTCAGAAACATTCAAGTAAAAACCAGACAGATCCTCAGACCTGAGAGTTCCTCCGTTCCTCTCTCCAGGTCCCGTCACCTTCACCCTCCCAGAGCAGGTCGTCCAGAAGACTGACCACTTCCTGTTTTCCTACCCCTGGTTCCACGGGCCCATCTCCCGCGTCAAGGCAGCCCACCTGGTCCAGAGCTCCGGACCTGAAGGTCACGGAGTGTTCCTGGTGCGACAGAGTGAGACTCGGAGGGGAGACTATGTGCTCACATTTAACTACCAGGGAAAGGCTAAGGTACGTCTGACTACCTGCTCTTGATCATTTCTAAATATTGACCTCTGATCCTTAGTGGGTTTCTAGTTCAGATTAAATCCCTGTTAAAGCCTCCCCGTGTGTTTTTCTAATTTCCTGCAGCACCTGCGCCTCTCTCTAACTGAATGGGGTCAGTGCAGGGTGCAGCATCTGCGCTTCCCCTCCGTCATGGACATGCTAAGTCACTTCCGCCTTTCCCCCATTCCTCTGGAGTGCGGAGCAGCCGGAGCCGTCACACTGTCCAGCTTCGTAGTGGCGGGCTCCAGCCCCCCGTCACAGGGTGAGGCTCCTCACACCCAGCTGTCAATATGGGTTTACTGTCATTAAGAGGCTTGTTTTTGAGTGAAATCCTAAAATATTACAATGTGAGGTGTTGAAGTGCTTTGTGTTTTAAAAAATATCAAAAACATTTAGGTTGTTTGTCCTAAAGATAGCTGGAGGGCTCAGATAAATAACCTCTCCTCTCTTGGTTCCTCAGGTCAGCTCTCTGGCGCCCTCCTGGTCCCGTTCTCCCTCCATCGGTGGAATTCAGAGCCCAGCTTGGCTCACTGCAGCCTGGCTCGCAACTCCAGTCAGCCGCCTCCCTTCTGCTCCAGCACCACCACCTCCTCCAGTCCCAGCTCCGTCTCCCACTTCACTCGCTCCGTCCCGGTCCCTGAACCCACTCCGTCAGGGCCCCCTCCTCTGAGACGGAGTGAGTCAGTGGGGCGGAGGCCTCTTCTCCGTAACCCACACACTCCAATCATCCCTCAGCGGGACTCGGACTACGAGCTGGAGCCCGACCGGGGCCGTAAGCGGGCCATAGACAACCAGTACATGTTGCTCTGATCCTCTGAGTCCACCTGTGTGATCCTCACAGACGATCAGACAGGATGGAAACCTGATTAGAACAGACTGATGAACTCGAGGGAACAGGTCTTTGTCTGATACACACACACACACACACTGCAGCATGTGTGTGTGTATCAGACCCTCACAACCTTCAAACAGTGTCCACAGTGAATGTATTTTTAGAGTTTAATAACATGTTGACTCTGATTAATCTTTTTGACGTGTGAGAGTTACATCAGTAGTTATCCTCATGGCCAAGCAAAAAAAAAAAAACCCAACAGAAACCTACAGAAAAAACATTTTAGTATATCTGTTCTAGATTTTTATACAGGTGCACTTGATGTTATTTTTTCTCTTGGCATTTAACCTGAATAGACAGCAAAGCACCGTCTGCAGAAGTGCTCCTTTAGAACCCTTAGAACTTCTCGCACAAAGTTCCCAGCAAACTTCCACCTTTTTACACAAACAGACAGAGCGCCTTCACATTATATTCTTCCTCTTTGTGCATTATTATGTAATTAAGTGCACATCGCCTTTAGTGCACTTTGTAAACTTTGTGTATTTTTTCTATACACAGAATTTTTTTAGAAAAATGTAAAAAAAAAAAAAAAAAGTAAAAAGGAGAAAGCTCAGTCAGTTGGGAAGTTTTTCTAGAAACATTGTGCGCTTCTTCCACTCCTCATGCTAAAGCGAATCAAACATTTTCCAGATCAGATTTTCACCAGTTGACTAGATAGAACCAACCTTCCTTTAAAATTAGGTCCAAAGGCATAAAAAAAATATCACTATAAAAAATAACACAAAGAAAATGCCACAAAATAAAGAAAATGGAGCAATTTCTTCAGGTGAGAACTAAACTTTAGAGTTAGCTGTTAAGCATAATCCAAAATGTCTGAAAAACCCTCAAGTTTAACCTCTAATTTCACTGCAGTTTCTTGATTTTAAGGCATTAAAACTGAGACTTGCTGACCAAAGGGTTTAGTAAATCACAGGATAAAACTTCAAGCAAATCCCTCCAGATGAAACACTCCACTCAGGCCAAAACGACGACTTAAATAAGCCTCTTTAGACTTTAAACCTTGTTTTAAAGAAGTTTAACCCTTAAAGGGCTCTCAAATATTGACGGTGACATGATGCAGCTCCTGAAACCATTGAAACAGTGCTTCTGTGTCTTTTCTCCACTTCGGGCACCTTTTTGTTTAAATGTGGGAGAAGCTTTATGTTTCTAGCTTTATTTCTCACTTCAAGCATTAATTCTCTCCTTTGCCACAGCAGCTCAAACCAAAGAGCTGTAAAAATGTTTTTTACACTATACGTCATTTTTAATTAATGTTTTTAATGAAGGCATTTTAGGCCAACAAAACTTTGAAAGAGTTCAAACGTGAAGAGATGTTGCACACCGACGACACTTTGTGGTCTTTGTCCTCCGGCTGCATGTTTCTGTGCTCTTGATCTGCAGTTTAACAATAGTGAAAAGGTTTAAAGCTGCACCAACTAAAGCAACATTTTAACTCAGGTGTGCACATTGCAGCCAAATTAAAATTTTTTTTTACCAAAGCCTTAAGTTTCCATTCAGTGACAAGTTTCTTTGTTGTGGTTCTTTTCACATAAAAGCCTCCAAAGCTCATTTCTGATCTCAGATTTTAACAAGTCAATCTGTAAGTTTTAAAGCTTAAGCAGCAGGATGACTTTGGGAAAAATTGTGCTAAAGGGCTTAATGTTATTCTGCAGTTTCCTGCAACTTCTGCTGCATTTTAATTTGCTATGACGATAATATTGTCAACAAGTCAGCATTGTCTACCAAAGTAACTTTTTTACAATGGTTTAGTCGTTCTCTTACAGTGATTAAGACTGACATCTTTTAAGGGGAACCAAAACAAAGATGTTTTTGGCAAAAGTACGGTTGGTCTTCCTGCCTTTATGTGCCTAAACACATCCCTTGCCACCACTCTGTTTCATTTCTGCTAAAGCAGAGCAACGGTAAAGAAAAATATATAACAAAACTATTCTTAGCATCAGTCTCGTTTCTTTCCCGATTCATTCTGGGAGGATAACTGCGCCTTTGCCACAAAGCTGCTGTTGCTTTCCCCTTGTCAAAAGCTCAGGGTGTGATCGTGTAGTGCAATAAAAGAAAGATGGTGTCACACCTTTCTGTGTATGTGTGGAAGAATTTAGTGCCTGCGCCGGCTCATAGATGAAGTTCAAAGTAAAAGCCTCCAGAAAAACATGCTGCGTTTAGAACCAAGGCTGCCACGTTTTTCTACTCGCAAGAATCGAGTTAATGCTAGAGATCTTTAATCCTCAGCATCTGCTCCAGAAAGGCCTTTAATGTCCCCCCCCCCCCTCCCTCTTGTGCTCTTTTGAAAATGTCCAGTTGATGAATGTAATGTGTTCTCAATACTGTTCATCCTGTTTGTTAACTTGGCACTGTAAACATTCCAGTTCAACCGTACATCCCGACTCTCAGACAAACCACAACAGCTTCTGAAATGTTTCATTGGGTCCGCCTCCCCTTCAGTTCTGAGCATCTAAATTATACTAAATATATATCGACTGTATATGTGACTTTTTTAAATAAACATAACCAAAACATGAGTTGATAGCTGTGTCTTATTGTCTTTTATACAACACACACAGTACACCATCCAGTTTTTAAAACTTTTTTATTGTTTTTAATTTTTTTTGCTTGTTTTTTTAAATTATTTATATTATCTACAAAGTAAAAGTTTTAACTTAAAAGTTACATAAGGGTCAGGTGAGAAGTGGGATCTGATCACCTCAGCCGTTATAATCTCATAAATATCATCTCCTGTCCTCTCAGCTGCTGAAAGTGAATTGTTTTTGTAAATTTAGATTTTCACAGGAAGTTTCTGGTCGTGTTTCGGTTTTAGTTTGGTTAGAAACTTGTAGTCTGGAAACAAACGCAGCACATAGCAGCAGCAGCAATAAACAGTAAGATTAATACTGTCTAAAAGTTGGAAGATTTATTTTTTTATCCATAACAAGGTGCAGTCACAATACAACTTCCAGTTAAATCTTCACTCTCACCGATTTGCAACTCTCCAAAGTCTTACTTGGCAAGCTGACTCAAGCCGCGATCTGGGACCCAAGAAAAAAATGTGTGTATGTGAGTGAATGTGTGTGTGTGTGAATGTCTGTGTGTGTGTGTGTGTGTGTGTGTGTGTGTAGGGCCTGAACAGAAGCAGTCTCATCAGTTAAAAACTCTCCTTTTGTTAAAACGAATCACTGCATCAACCTGTTAACATTCACTTATTGCCTAGTCTGAGCAGGAGGGAGGAAGGGAGGGAGGGAGGGAGAAAAGCTGATGTAAAGCATGTTGGGTGAGGATGAGGAAGGAGAGGAGAGGAAGGGCTCCTGTCCTCTTAGTCGCCTGCTTATGAAGGCTCTGGCTGAGAAGTGTGATGCAGAGCAGGTCCCCTCGGCTCGTTGGCGCCCCCTATCTACAGCTGCTGCTGATGATGTTGCACTGCAGGGACGAGACAAAATGATGCAGAGGTCAAACAACAGTCTTGTAATAATTCCTCCAAATCAGCTCCAACACCAATAAAAATCACTGTTCTTTTCATTTAGCCCACAGTTTAGATTCAAAACTCCCAACATTAGGGATGCAAACACATTTAGGGAAGAAACGAGATCCAACCAGACATTTTCAAAATTTGTTTTCAAATTATAAGAGGGAAAACTTTATGAAAAGTGTGTCGTTTCATCTTTGTTAGACGAACAAATCGATTTGTGTATCTTCCAGATCTGTTATACAGTTGGCTGCCAAGTGTTAGCAGCCAAGCTTAGGGTAGGAACAGATCCAAAAAATGTTTGGTTCCCTGCCATGTTTTTTTTTTTCCCCAAGTTTGCTCCTCTGCTAGATATATCATTTTGGAGAACACATGCTTAGAAACAGAAAGCTGAAGATGTTGAAAAGACTAAACCAGAGCTATAAAATGTGATGTGATCTAACAAACAGCAGCAGAAAGGCACATAATACTCATGTAGTGCGTTACTAAAAACATACCTTGTGGATGTGCCAGGTAGGAGAAATGTGTGGTGGAGGAGACAGGGATGGGGTTGAGGGTAGCCTGGGCCATTGGTGGCTGTGGACCCCCTGGAGGACCCTGGGTGGCCATCAGCATCATCGGAGGGTGGGTGGGAGCCGGGTGGTGAGAGGGAACTATACCAGACTGCATATGAGCCTGTGGGGAAGGGGGAGAGAGAGACTGGCTGGTATCAGTCTGTGCTGGGGGTTGCATTTTGACAGCTGTCCAGATTCTCTAGGCTGTCAACGTTCCCTTTTCATTTTTCCTGAACTACATTTTTCTTAATTCCATGTTTTATGACTTCTTGTACAAATGCAAAAGATAATATTTAAGATTTCATGAATAATGATAAAATATTGAGATAGTTTTATTGCCCAGCACTGATCCCAAACACCATTTAGAGTGGTTACAATCAAATCCTGAAACTCTTCATCTATCACATCCTACTCAAGTTAAAAGGTTTAATTTGTAGAACATACAGCTGCAACCTGAGCCCCAAACATTAAAACACATCAAAGATGTGCTTTAGGTACTTCAGGCCTCCTGCAGAAGGACTGTGACCAACAGAATCTCTATTTTTTTTTTAAAGGTGAACAAGTAATAATTTAACAAAATGTGATTTTAAAAACACCTATAAATACTAAATGGCTGCCAAGACGAAACAGTTCAGAGCTTCTCTGAATTAAAATAATTTCATGCATTTATTATTGAGAAACTGCCAAAATAATATCCATGAGACAGAATAACTAGAAAAAGCTAATTTAATAAGAGGTTTGAACATTTTGTGTCTTACCTGCTGCACGTGTGCCATGTGGCTGGGGTTGTAGCCATGCTGCACCTGCTGAGGGTGGATGTAGACAGTCTGCTGAGCAGAAGGGAACGATGCCTGGGGAGACTGTGGGTTGGGCCCTGGCGTCATGGAGGGGGGCGTTGGGGCCAAGGCCGAGTACATCTGCTGCTGGGGGGGTTGGCCAGCAAGGTGCAAAGCTACAACACATACACAGTTATAAGTTTTATCTCTACAGTACAGCAGTGATAACATCAGACTGAGAATCACCTGCTGCTGCGGCCTGAGCGTGCTGAGGATGCTGGACCGGGCTGGCAGCAGGGTGACTTGGAGGACCCCCGTGCTGTGGAGGACCACCCTGCTGGGCTTGGCCTGTGGGAGTGGCAGAGGGCTGGGGGTGCTGTGGGTGAGGGTGTAAGGTGGCACTGGGGTGAGGGTACTGCTGAGGCATGGGCCCTGGAGACACTGAGACACGAGAATAAGTGAAAAAACCAATACCTGTTGGCATCGGCTGCACATTCTATCAGACTGCTGGCTGATGTCAGCGCTAACGGTTAATAGCTCCACATACCATACATGGTGTGTGTCTGATCTGGGTACTGTGTGGTGGAGGAAGAGACTAGGCTGGGTTGGCCATGTGTTGGAGGAGCCATCATCCTGGCACTTCCCTGCATCACTGGACTGAACACATGCTGTGCCTGGAGGACACAAACACACACAGACTGACATCAACATTAGTGAGTTGCTTCTGATTGGGCTGCTGAGCCACAGTTAAACCACTAAACAGCTGAAATCAGATGAATAATAATCACCAGAACCACAGTGACCTGAGGTGACCCTTCATCTACGAGCTGCTGAGATGATAAACTTTAGTAAATCTACCTGTGACTGGTAGTGAGGCATCTGCTGAACCAGCGGCTGACTGGGGAACTGCTGTGGGCTACAGGCGAAGTACTGGGCAGAGTAGGCCGGGTTCGGTGCTACAATGGGAGGTCCTGCTGCCGTTGCTGGGTGCATCATGGTGGGCGTTCCAGGAGGGTGGTGCTGGTCGGACCTCTGCTGGGGCATGTTGGGTACTAAAGAGTTACAGAGACCTTTAATCAAACCAAACTATTCCAACATCTACACACAGAATTACTACAGACTACAAAACATCTGACTAGATTAAACTGGGAAGGAAATTATTTTCTGAAACCAGTTCACTCATTTCACAGTGGAAGTATTTACTGTAGCTACTAGAGCTGTGTGACACGGTGAAATATAAACTAATATGTTGATTATTTCGTAACTGTTTGTGATTAACCAGAACCACAGAAAACATGATGACCAGAATAAACAGCTTTCTAAATACGAAGGACAAAAACAATCACATATAAATGTTTGAGATAACAGATTTTGGTCACATCATTCAGCCCTAGACTTGATTCTGAAAATACTCAGCAAGTTTACAATTCAACCAAAAAAAAACAAAACTGCAATATAACAGAGTGGAAAAAATACAATAGGAGGAGAGTAGCAATAGAGAAAGCAGCAAATCTTCTCACCTTTACCTGGTCTGTAGGGTTTGGACTGGCTGACCGTCATATGAGGCATCTGAACCTGGTACACAGCTGGAGACTGGAGGGAACAGGGGAGTGAGAGCAGCAGTTGAAGAAAAACAATTCAACTTCAATCTTTTGAGAAAAAACAAGCAAAAACAAATTAATCTGGACTTAAATGGGTAGATTTAAATGTATAAAACCCATCCTGCTGCATGAATCAGCTTTTAACAGTTGCTCTCAACTTCTCACCTCACAGAATAAAACACCTTTAAAAATACTCTGGTTATTTCTTACCTGGGGCCACATGCATTTTCTGTCTATGTTGGGTTTAAAAAGCTGTGCTACCACTCTGACGATGAACCTTTCAATTAATCTCAACATTCTAAAACATGCATTTCTATTAGAAAATGTAGTGCAGGGAAAAGTAATAAACAGCTTCAAAGCCTTTTGGCCAACAACTTGTTTGGTAAACAGAAGAAACCAACAGAAATAAGATGTTATACGTCCATCTGTGAGAGCAGTTTAAATGAATTGCAATAAGAAGTTGGCAAACCAACATCTGATGGCATTAATTCAACAAGCAAGCAAAACAACTCAATACTGATTGGGCTTAAAAATAAAAAGAAATGGATCAAAAAAGGTAGAAATCTTAAAAAATGTCACAAACCTTCCATATTATGCTTTTCTAATGGAGCAAGAGAGAGAGGAGGAGGAGGAGGAGGAGGAGGAGGGGGAGAAAAGGGAAAAAGAACCACTCTTTAGTTGTTATTGTTTGCACGTGTCTGATGTTGGATCACCAAGTTTTTCTTAAAGCAACACAGGATATAAAGAATTACACAAACACATGAAACAGCTTTCATTAAAAACACTCAAAAATGTTCATTTGTTCTGACAGCATAAAGATCCAATAAACATCAGAAACTTCTTGTCCCACGTTTGATTTTACTTTTTAAATCAGAAAAATGCTTTGGGTAACAGTTTCTCTAAATTAAATTAAAATACACTGGCTAGTAGGGGACCTGAAATGTTGTGTTGGGAATTAGCTTTCATTAAAAAAAAAAAAAAAAAGACTAATACTTTGGTCGTTTTCACTTGATTGAATAGAAAAGGATTTGCCTCCAGGTCACATTTTGGCCTGCCTCTCACCTGGACTCCGGGGCTGACTGGTGTCAGTGGATACATCTGGGGGAAGCAGACGGTTTGACCGTAAACAGCCTGAGGCTGCTGAACCACGATGGAGGGGCTGGGCTGGCCCTGAGGCCGAGGAGGCGTTGGGGTGTTGGCTGGTTTAGGCTGATGAGGAAGATTAAGTACAGAAACAGATTTTTAAAATGACGTTTATCATTTAAAACCGTATGGCCTTGAGTTATCCTGCCACACTGACCTGAGTGTTAAACCTGGGTTTGAACTCGTTAGCGTTTGGGTTCAGGGTTGATTTTCTGACTTGACTGCAGAAGGTGAACAACAGTGAAGAGGTTAAGATAAAAAGTCAGTCTAGAAAATATTATCATGTTGACTTCTTTTTAAACAAGCTTCAGTCGCTTAATAAACAGCTGAAACAAAAACCGTGCTACTTTAGTGCATTCAATGGTTTCAAACCAAACACACTTGATATTGAACTCACTCTTGTACTGCCTCCTTTTTCTCCTCCTTTTCTTCATGCTTGGGTCCGCTGAATGCAGACATGGCCGTAGTTTGTACTCCCTGTGAAGTCACATCCAGCCCCGCCCTCTTCTGGTCCGGAGCTAAAGGAGATGGAGACGGAGCAGCGGGGCTGCCAGGCTTACTGGTGTTTGTGGTGGAGGGAGTAGGGGTGGCTCCAGAGGTGCCAGCAGGAAGAACTACACAGTTTTCAGTACTGTCCCGTATCACTGCAGAGCCTTTATCCAGGGGAAGGTCTTTTGGCTTGTCTGCTGGGTCTCTTGGAGACTTCGTCATCATCTGCTCATAAGCAGCATCTGGATTTGAACTGGGCTGCAACTGGGAGGAAGAATCAGGGAACAATAATTAAAAATCGGAGTTAAATCTTTAGTTTTCTTTACCATAAGGCAGAGAAATACTTACTCTAAAATCTTCACTAAATTTCTTCAAATTATCTATTTGTTTTCTGTGGTCTGCTGCCATAGAAGGAGGTCCTGTAAGCAGAAAGAAATGGGCTCAAATGATAGAAATGCAAAACTAATGTAAACCAGATGTCTCTAAAGTCTTAAGGATCTGGCCTCACAGAACCCTGAAATTAGACTTTTCAAACTTTACCTTACCTTTACAGACTGGTCTTGTAATACTAGGCGAGTTGTCCACAGGCTTGATGTTGTCATTGTTGGCTGAGGGGGACGATTGTCTCGTCTCTTGTACACGACATTCTTTAGCTGCGTCATAACATTGAAAAACTGTTTAGTCAATGCCTAAAACAAGTAGACAGAACCAACAAAAGATAAAATGTCTTCAGTTTAGAGCTCACCCTCTCCTGATGTAGAGGTGACCATGTTGGGGGCGGGGCTAGCAGCAGTAGGAGACGCAGCTGATATCAGCGTAACAGTTTCCACAGGAGCAGTTCCCGTTTGGGGTGAAGAGAGGGAGGAAGAGCCAGGAGAGGCTCCGCTCATACTATTCTGTCGAGGGGAGCGAGGTCGGTGAACTAAGGAGACGAAGAGGAGAAACTATTTTAGAGATCACAACCAACCTTGATCACCCAATTGCAATATTTCTCAGAGTTCAACTTCACAATAACAAAATTGAAAATGACATCCAAACTAAATGAATGAATAAATAAAGTACCTCCACTGACTACTGAGGACCAAGTCCCTCCAGAGGAGCTACTCCTGGTCGGTGGAGTTGCTGAAACCTCTCCAGGTGCGTTGTGAGAAATCAGATCCACTCCGGGATGGACTCCACTAATTCTTGAGGGTGGGCCTCTGTGAGCTCGAGGCGTCCGCTGGGATTTTGGAGACATCCTGGGAGGACCTGCAGATGAAGACTAGGTGTTTAATAAACAGAGGCTGCTCACACCCAGCTGGCAGGGCTTTTTAATATTAAAAAACAACTTAAGCTCTGTAAAAACTACATTATGAACCCAGGTGTAAATACCACACCAAATAGAAGTTACATGCATGTTAGTAGAGACAGAGCAGATGACTCTGAAGAGTGATCAGACATCATAGTAAACTTTTTAAACAAGAAGTAAGAAATCTAGAAGTTATGAGACAAAATTGTATTAAATGAAAATGCTGTTAGGCAGTGGGCAGCCACACGGCAATAAAAAACATTGAAACAGAACCAACTAACTGATTTTATTACTGGTTAAATACGATTAAACCTCTGAATCTAAAAATTCTTTATGCTAAACAATTGTTCTTAAAATGTTCTGTTGCAAGTAAGTCCAGAGGTAGTAAGCACAGCACACCTTGGTGAACCCACATGCCAGGGTGAAATCACCTGAGACAGACTAAAGGATCAGCTTTGTGCAATACCCAATTCTCAAAATTTTCATTTGAATAGAAATTCCAAATCTGACCCTAAGTCAGGCTGAAAAAGCAATTTCACCATTTTTTGTTGTTCCACACTGGACCTGAGCAAATTCATTTATGAAAGCAGGTTTTTTTTTTTTTTTTTACATTTAGGAGACTAACAGCTTTCATGATGTGAAGGGAAAATAATTTCAACGTGAATGTCAAAGCCTCCATCTCATGCGTTTGCCCAGGTCTGCTCCACCTGTGTGGCTACCTTCTGAAGACATGCGTTTGGGCAGATTGGAGGCTGGCGACGTGGGCCCATGGTGAGAAAAGGAGGATGAAGAGGAGGGATAGGAGGGATGGGATGAATGAGAGGGAGGCCTGGAGGGTCGAGAGGGGGGTCTGGAGGGTGGCCTGGTGGGCGTGGTTGCCCGAGGAGGCAGGGAGGAGGGGCCAGACTGGTAACGAGAGGGGGGACGAGAAGAAGGAGACGGACAGGGTGAGGGCCAATGGGATGAACCTAAAAGAGGCAAGGACAAATGATCAAGGGTAATAAATCAAATGAAGTGAGAAAACAAAAAGTACAGCAGGAACAGAAAAGAGTAGTTATTAAATATGAGAGGAGGAAATAGACAAAAACAGGAATGATTTGACTGACAAAGAAGCAATTGATAGAGAAAAAAAAATCTGGAAATATAAACATGCCAGGTTACATTTAAATCATATCAGTGCTTTTTTAACATGATACTAACAGACATGATCAAGAACACTGTGCCCAAATGATGCAACATACAAACAGATAGAAAGTCCCACCACTGGTTCAACGTACCTCCATTAACCACCCTCTGGTCGGCACCGGAGCTAGGACTGTAGTCATGAGGTCCTGGTCGTGAAGTTGAAGGTCCAGCTGAGTTCTGACTCAGACGAGGTGAATTCTGACGTCCTGGTCCCCATGACATGGTGTCCCTGTTCCTCTGACCTGGAGGGATGTACTTGTTCTCTCTACACACAAACATACACAGGTCTATTTAAACATAGGTTTATTTAAACATAATAATAAAATTGAGGAATTACCTCTGTCTGGGTAAAATATTAATTAATGATGATTGTAAGGTGTCTACTAACAAACTCACACAATCGGGCAAGTGTAAGCCTAAAATATTTAATGTGTAAAGTGATCTCACCTGCTGAGTGTGTGAGTCTCCCTCTCCCCTCGCACCACTGCGGTGTATTTCTCCTCCTCGGTACGTTCGTCATTCTCCAGGGCTACACGGGCCTTGTACGTGGCGCTGGCCTCGATCTCCTCTGCCAGCTGGGCAGCACGAGCTTCTCTCTTAAGAAACTCTTCTGAGTCATCACGCTCCAAGGGAACCCTGGGGGGGGGAAAGGCAAGACGAGATTTTAATTTGTCGCTTTAGTTGTGTGGCATCATACTAAAAGACATGAAGTAAGTGGTACAGCACAAGTTAATAATTTAAAAACTGTTTTTTTTTTTAAATTGTGCTGTTGTGTAAAATAGTCAAAGGGAAGAGGCTTACGTATATGTAGACAGGCTGCTGTCGTATGTAGACAAGACTCCATATTTCTCCTCGTTGTACTTGAACATGTCATTGGGATCCCACCCATTTGACTGATTTGAAGACAGACAAGTAGCACAATCATATAAAGTCTACAAATAAAGTACCAGTGCTCTTTTAACACGTGACAGCGGTTGACTGTCACAAAGCCTGTATGAAGACAATCACATGTACTACAAGGTGTGTGATGGACCTTACCACATCTGTATCTAGAGACTCGAGGCTGTCAGAGTTGTGGGTTTCTCCTCCATCCCAAGGCTCCAGATCTTTCTCTTTATGCTCACCATTAATTCTGCCGCTCACGGCTGCATCCGTGAAGTTGTCTGCAAAATAAAACCACATATTTTACCATGTACTGCCTACATACACAACACACACAAACAACTTTATAATTAGGGATGGGAATCACCTCACAGTATGATAGGATACGCAATATGCATCACAACACAGCGCTACTACCATATTTGACAAATAAGACATTTCTAAAATGAATTTAAATGTCTGAAGTCTTCAGGGTTTCCGTTTTTATAAACCGATTATAACGTGTTGATGGAATATGCTACCAAACTAGCAGTAACTGCAAAAAAGTTCTTTAAAAAGTCACAGGAAAATACAGCAACTGTAAATATGTAGGATAATAAATGTAAGTGTCTGTAAAAAACCAACAACCTAGAAGCAAGTTTTGAGTGTAAAACTTATAGATTTAAAACTCATCTTTACGAGTCTTCGACTGGTTAATTTGTTGAGTTTCCATCATTCATGTGTTCATTAGCGAGATGTGAGGCTATGACAGTGGGAGCAGGAACATCTGTTTAGGGTGCCTTATTTTATTAATTAAACCATCCATTTTTGGCACCAGTGCATCAATTTTTGTGTTACAAAGAGGAGGAAGACAACATTTTCTCAATCAATATTTTGTCCAACTCATAACAGTAACAATCGCTCTATTTATGCTCGAGCCTTAAGAGTTTCTGTCGTAACCTCTCAGCTAAAGGAACACAAGAGGGCTTTTAGTGATTCAACCAAATCACATTTAGACATGAATCTTACTGGAAATATCCTTTCAAAATAAAACAGCCATGACTTGAGCTGGCTTTGTTCAGTAACACAGTATGTGTCTGCACTGCCCGACTTTTATCATCACTTAATTTAAAGCATCACCATGGCAACAATTGGAGCAGCAGAATGTATAAAAATCAATTTGCATGCTCAAAGACAACCTCAAATTATATTTGAAAGGAAAGCTAATTTCATGTCACCCCAGCTAGCAAAGTCTGTTCCTACAGTCTCATTCTCAGATCTGGCAAAAATGAACTGTGTGCATAAAGCATAACAGCCACTGGAGTTCCAAATTCAAGCATCTCAGCTCATAAAACAATAAAAAAGTTTATTTAAAGACTTCTAACAAAGATTAAGATTCTGTAGCTTGGTAGCATACTGAGCTAACAGGCCTGGTTACATTTCTAGGCTGCTGACATGCTTTGTGAATACAGTTCAAAAGAATTGTGCATAAAATATTTAGGAATAAATGGGTAAAGTGTGGGGGAAAACATGCATTTAGACTTACAATTACATGTACTTGAGCCAAAAACAAATCAAGCGTCCACACAACTATTTTAAATAAATCATTCAAATTCAAAACAGAGTGCACAACATCAGTTCATAATCTGCCATTTTAATTCAAATCAAAATTGTGAGACAAATCATTTCCACCCAACACTTTAACCTAAGCTCTGAGCTAGTTAGGTTTGAAATGAAGTGCTGCATGATCATGAAGGAAGGATAAAAGCAATATGTTACCTGTGTCAGAAGAGACTAGACCATAGGAGAGAAGAGAGACAGATGATAAGAGTCAGAAGATGGACCGACAGACAGAATGATGGATGAACATACTAACAGTTGACTACCTGACACACTACTGATCAACGGGATGAAAGTTTTATTGGAAATTTGACTCTTCACTGATTTTTAAAAAATATAATTATCAGAAACTACCTATGAAAACTGCACACTCAAGAACAGCAGTAGCAAAAATCAGTTTTCTGTCACAAAATAATTTTCTTGTTCTGTAAATTAAATTTAACTCGCGTCAAAGTCATTTTAGCATTTGATTTTACAAGTGGTATTTAATGTATTAAACTTCTTCATCTGTGCACTTACAGACAGTAAAACTTTTCCACATGAACACATATTGTTGTTTTAATGAGATTTGAAAGAGTCTAGAGGAGTTATATATAACAGACTCGTTCAACCTTTATTAAGTGTCCTTGCTTTACTTGAGCAACCTTCAGACCAATCAATAACATTAAATTGGTCTTAAATGACTGACCATTCAGAGCAGTCACACAAGATTTAACTCAGGGCAAAGTTTCTATGATATCAGGACACTGAAGACAGAAAAACTACATGTATGCACTGATGGGCATTCACTAATGTGTGTGTATGTAATGGATACAAAGTGATTAACTCAGAAAATGATCTACTGCACTGTTATATGAATAATATTATAAAAATCTTAGATACCTTTTTTGGCAAAATTCAAGTCCACATCTTTGAAGGTCACCACTACAACATCTGAGGCCTTAAAAATTATGCTTTCTACAATATCTTCTTTCCTGGGGGCTATACTCATGTCTGGGCTCTTTCTGTGGGCTGCATCCAACACCAGGTCACACTGGAGAGGACAATCACATCCAAACAGAAGAAAGAAAATCAGAAAATACAGTAAACTACATATAGAAACAATGAGAAACTACACAGATGTCTTATCATACTCTTTCATAGCTGAGATTAAATTGTTTTTTTGTACAAATTAATTTTCCCCAAAAAACTGAGGACTACTACTCCCTAAAAGGAAAGATAAAAGACCACACACCTCTGACATAAAATAAAAAATCTAAATTACTGATCTCTGTCTAAACAATCTTAAAGTTTGAAGCTGCTAATTCACAGTAATAGATTAAAAAAATAATCATCACTGTGCATTTCCTCACCTCTGGACCATACGTCTTAAATACTCCTTCATATACTGCTCCGTTTTTCACCTTTAGCTCACACTTGGTCCCCTGTAAACAAACAAGCAGGTGGTTATTCACTGTATGCTTACTCTTTCGAGGAAGTACCAACTAAATTTTCTAAAAACAAGTTCTGAAAACCCATCTGTTAGAAGCAGACAAATGATTGATCAATCTCCTCTATGTTTATGCTACCAGCTGTCCCTACAAACAAGTGTTATTTACTGCAGAGTAGACACTTTAAAGACACAGTGTTTTGAAAGACAAACTGCTGTATTCTTACCATTACTAGGATTTTTGTTATTTAAACAAGAAGTCGTACTATTTCACATTCTTAATGTTAAACAAATTTTTTTTTAATTACAAGTTATTAAACACAAGAAAACAAGTCAGAAAAAAAATCTATTAAAGAGACACAAAGCAAACATACCACCACTGAAGTTAAAACGTGAACCATCCTCATATTTGCATATACACCACTGAAAATCACCTGAAGAGAGGAAATAAATAGACTGATGTTCTCTAATTATTTATTATATATACATACACGCACATTCTGAGCAACAACTCCAATAAGAAACACCAACTGTACATTTGTTCCTTTTACAATGACAATAATCATAAGAAACTGATACCCAAACACTGGAAAAGAGCTTCTTCTATTACAAATGACACTAGAACAAAACGGCCTTCAAATTGCTGACTTGCCAAGATACCAGTACTTAGCATTAGTGTACAAACAGCTTCTAATACTGGCCTATAAAGCACAAATGATTTATTTCAAACCAACTCCTGAGAGATTACTTACTGCTGCAGAACCTTTACCACTGTGTCTTCCCCTGAAAGAAAAACAATGACATTTGTCAAACTCCCTGTCATTATCAAGCACACTGCAGCAAATAAACAGGAAAATGATATAAATATAGGGAAGTGACAAAGTAGATCTATTAAATTGCAGTTACAAGTATATAAAAGGAACAACAAACATTATGGAAAATGTGTTTATTATTATTATCATGGTCATTTGAGTCATTATTTAAACCCCAGTAGGAACCCTTTAGCTTTTGTGTGCTTATGTTGCCTCATATAGTAAATACATTTTGGGATTTCAGCTGAAACCAGCAGTAGTAGCAGATACATTATTCCTCTTGCTGTTTGGAATAATTCTCAAAATGTCTCAAGAATACATTTTTACAACCATGTCCTGAAACGCACCTTGTGCAGCAGCTGGCATAGGGCCAAGCATTTACACTATAAGCAAAAACCACTTACTCCTACGCAGCAGATAAAAACTCATTGAAAAACAGCATTCTGCATCCAAAAAGTAATTTTAAATTGAAATGCTCTAATTCTGCATGCCGGATTCCTACAAGTTCAGTCTCACAAAACAGTAGATCGTGTGTCAAACTCAAAGCCAGCAGGTTAGATCTGACCCGTGTTACAATTTAATCTGACCTGCGGCATGTAGATGTACAATACATAAATCACTATAAACTCCAAATCTGAAACTCCACTAGTATGCGGTCATGCCAGTTGAAGCAACTCCCTCAATCTCCTTTGTTATTAAACTCTTCAATAGTTTCAGTATTCTTGTGACAGAAAAGATAAATCAGCAAAGCCATTAACAGGAGAATTGATCAAAACCACATGAATACAATGTCCAAAAGTCAAGTTGAAGTGCTGATCAGATGTTTCAAGTTGCATGTAGAAATCTGTCAAACAAACCGCACTGCTCCCAGTTGAAATGTTACTGTGTGACTTTTGGTTTTTAAGCAACATAATGAACCATTTAAATGCACTCAAACTGCAGCTTTACGGGCGGAGTCCTGTGATCATCAACACTAACATGCACACCACAGTGATGGCTTTTATAGCCCAGCTGCACCTAAGGGGGAGACAGATGCTGCAAGGAAACCATCATGTTGCCAATTCCTGACAGGCTCCATCGCTGCTCATTTTCCTTAAAAACTGAGCACTGAACTCGCATGTTTCACTGACAAACTGACAGTGAAAATGAGCTATAAGAAAATTGAGTTTCTGAGCAATCTGTTTGATTCTAATGTATCATCACTCACACTGTGCCCCACACAAGTTGATTAAATAATCCATTTTTGACAGCACGTGTACATGCTGAACTTTTTTCTGTGAAAAAAAAAAATGATCAGAGCATCACACCTGGCCACAAACACTGATAAACTTGCAATCGATAAGGTGTGTTACAGTGAGTTACAGTGTGTGTGTCAAATTAGATTTTAGATTTAGATTTCTGTTTTCTCTCTAAAAATCAAGGTAAAATGCTTGGATTTTCAATGAGTGTTTTGATGTTGTTATTTTAATGGCCTGTGCTAAAATATATTCATTAACAAACTGAAAAAAAGAGACTTAATCTAAATTTGTTTCATTTATATATATATATATACACACACACACACACACACACACACATACATATATATATATATATACACATATATATATATATATATATATATATATATATATATATATATATATATATATATATATATATATATATATATATGAATGATATGATTGTTCCGACTTCTGTTCAGGATGTCTTAAGGAAAGTTTATATTTGTGCCTGAATACTTTCAATAAATACATTCACAAATAAGGCAAATTTATTTATTTTCTCAATGATTACTGACAGAGTTTTAGTAGTGTCAAGTTTTTTATTTTGGGGCCCGTGGACCGAGTGTGACACTCCTGCAGTAGTTGAAAGCAGCGCAATGGATGGGCGTATATCTATCCTATTGACCGGAGAACAGACGCCTATCCAAATTAAGGTAACCATGAAAAAAAAAATGCATACAATTTCATTAACTGTCAGCGTGTGCCATTTCAGGACAACATGTGCAAAGAAAGCCATGCTTCAAGGACACCAATTTCTCACGAGAAGCAACGCCAAGGTTGAAAACCGGTCAGTTTGATAATCTCCCTCTTTTTTTCCTCGCCCTGGTCTCCACACCCTCCCCATTTTTCTACTACACGATTTATATCAATTCATTGGCAATCCCGTTGCACCAGTGTTGCGGTAACACAACGGCAGCTAAATGAACGCATCTGTTTAGAAAAGTCGCTAGGATGTGTCTCTTCAGGCAGCCGGTGTGAATTACCAACACGGGCTGTCAAACGGTTAATTAACTAAAGCCAAATTGACTTCAGGCTGATAGTAAACTGTTATCAGAAACTTGACAAGAACCTCCAGCAAAACACATGCGGGAAGCATTATTTTTTTATTTTCCAGGCACGCCTATGTGCATGAACAAATACCACAAAGTACATTTTTATTTAACGAGCACCGGGTGACATGTTACGCTGCTGGTCTGGACCTAGCAGACAGGCCTCACATAGCGTTTCACTGGATAGCGAAACATGTCGCAAGGCCCGCGTAACGTTCCCGGATAATTTGGCCAACTTTACATGCATGTCATCTCTCCAAATTGGTCCTGTTTAGTGGAATTATGCCATATTAATGAATCATGGTAACAATACTCCCAGCTACTGCGTTTTTACTTTCTTGAGTTTTAATTTCACAGACCTGCCCAGATTCTGTCTTCCACCGCCACTACCTCCGGCTCCAGAAGCGGCCGTACCAGTCGGGTTGCCACCGCCGGGCTTGCTTCGATTTCCACCGGCCTTCATTGACATGATGATCCCATAAAAGACGGAGACTTAAAATGACCACTTTCAGACTTGTTAACAATAAGACGGTGTGTAGTGGTGCTAACGGGCTAATGTCAACGTGCCTTTTAAAGGATGCTGATGCTAGGCAGTTAGCTAGTTAGCTAAATTAGCAATCTGTACAATTCTTTTTAAAACCGGGAAACTAATATTTAAAAATGACAACACGCTTTAGTAACTCTTTCAAAACAAACATGTGCCTCGCACCTCTTGTCAATTTGTTATGTAATCGTAACAAAAAAAATCTATTCTCTCAAAATAGGGTTTACAGCTAGCTCAGGTTGTTTCCGATGCTAACAGCAAAAAGACCAAAACAGTCTGAAAGGGGACAAAAAACAGCGGAGGGATATATGGAAGGCGTAGCGATTTCTCATTTATGCCTCAATATTTATACATTTTTTTTATTTGATTGAAACAAATCTAGCAAAACAAACAAAAATGTTTGTTTGTTCCTGGCTATTAGTTCATTAATAAAAATTCTCGTTCGTTTTCAGGATTATACCTGCACCTTGGCACTACTTTCAGGAAGTCCGTAGATCTTTAATGGCTGTGTAGTGGCATCCACGTGAGCCGGCGAATACACAAAACGCGCACACACACACACACACACACACACACACACACACACACAAGTACATCTACGCGCTGCCAGTGTGTGTTTTAATGGTCCCTACCACCACCACATACAACTAACATGCTCATTATCAGACTTAATTTGCATATTTTCCATGTTAATCCTTATAACTTGATTGAGAGTCGTTTAATGAAACATTGCACCTTAAACACAAAACGTGAAACTATTGCATAAGCAACTACCTTTTTTCCAATCATTCAAAATTGTTTTGAATTAATAATTTTTTTAAACTGTTAATATTATATAAAATGCATGTTGTACGTTCAGGATTTAAACATGGACGAAATACTATTGCAACAATATACTAATGATATTAAATTTAGAATATGTTATGTGTTACATTTAATTACCGGTAATTGGTTATAATATTCTAGAGCTAACTGGCTCTTTCACTTTAGTTATTTGTGAACATAAGTTGGTTTAGTGGTCGTTTGAATTTATGAAGTCTAACTCGGTGTTTCATAAAACATTTTTGAAGGATTTCATAAAATACCCATGCATCTCAAAAGTACGTCATAGTTTTTTCTCCAAAGTCCCTTGAGGGGCACAATGAAACTTGATATCTAATGTCATCTCTTTATTGTTTAATTTTTATTTCTGCATTTTTTGTGCCTGTTGGTTGTGTTTTGAGTTCATTTCCCCACAGTAGTCAAATGCAAAGCTGTTGAGATATATATATATATATATATATATATATATATATATATATATATATATATATATATATATATATATATATATATATATATATATATATATATATATATATATATATATATATATAATATGATGTGTGTGATATATATGATATCTATGGTTGTAACCGTCTGAACAGTACATTTATAAATAAGTTGATATCCTGTTAATTAGAATACAATTTTTGATTAAAACTTAACGTTGAATCCAAACTTGAATACCCACTGGGAGAACTGGGTCTTTAAATGAGACCCATTGTTGGCTGTCCACTTAAAAACGCATTGGCTCAAATAAAAAAACCCCACCCGAATAAACAAAATACCAAGTCAGTCATATATTTATACAATCCAAGATACGTTAAATTATATTTTAATATTTTGTGTTTACGTGTTGTTAGAATTTACAGAAATTTGGCGATAATTGTCATCAGGCATTCTGGATGAACAGCTATTGTGTTGTGCCGACTGGGGTATTCCTCTGACGAGTAGCAAAATAGTTCAGAATGTGGGTACACGAATAAAAACATTATATGTTTACCCCTCCGTTGTTGAGACATTGTCATTGTTCCGTACGAGTTTTAATAGTTACCGTGCTGCCGTAATGAAGAATGTTAATCTCCGTGGTTTTCTGCTGGGGTAGAAAACTAACTTGCCCGAGCAGCTCGATAGCGGCATATAGCTGGACGACATAAGCTGTTTGGAACGCAGTGTGCTCGTTGCATTGGATCAGATCAGCTCTTACTGAGGTTAGTCTTTTTTTTAGATCACTTCTTAGGACGATTTATCTCTCACGACTGTTTTTGTGTTTTTCTCTGTTCTAACCGTGACAAAAAGAGGTACCAGCTGATTTATTAGCCAGCGTGCTAACCGTAACTGAATCAGTTTGCTACGTTTTGCTGGCTAAAAATATCACTTCTGCTCACACTGCGCCACTGAAAGTGGTGGACTAGTCCACGTTTGACTTCGGCTTTTTTGTGACATTGCTCAGAGTTTGACACTCTACATGGTCACTACAGTGAATTTAAGGCGAGTGGAAGAGCGAGTCGGACCCCGGCGTTGTGAGCCGAGCTGGCCTGGCCTGACGTTACATCGTTGGGGCTACTGGGCTTCAGGGCTCCCAGCGGACCACACTCGGATTCGTCTGGTCGGTGGCCGAATATCAACGTGCTGTAATGGCCCAGTCTTGTCATTAGTAGTGATACAACGAACCTTGGTCCAGCCCAGGGAGACCGAACCCTTGTAAAGGTCAGAATAAACGATTTGTCTCTACTTTCTGACACTGGCAACAGACCTCGTCTGTCCGGAGCAGAGCACCATGTCGGAGGATCACAACGCTGAGAAGTTTATCAAGGTGAGAACAACAGAAATGTCATGGCTGGGCTTGATGATTGACAACATATTAAAAGTCTAAAATGTATTTTAATCTTATACTGTAAGACAGTCATGGATTGGTCTAATTATTGGCAAAACAAAAGTCTACTAAACAGGAGAGGTGTGTTATGTTATGCGTGATTGAAAGTGAAATACTCAACATTATAATGTTTACTGGGATGCAGTCTGGAACATATTTGATTTATTGTGTTGCCACTTGTTTAGCAATTTCTTCTTTTTAATTTTCAGCATTTTAGATCAGAGAATTATACTTTATGTTTATACAAACCAGATTTTCTGATCATGATGGGTTCTTTCCTCAAACCTAAAGATATAAGCAGACAATTGACTTTAAACTCAGCTGTTTGCATTATTTTTGTTCTTTTCTACAGGATAGCATCACAATCCTCTATTACTGGCAGCAGTGTAAATTTCCATAATATGTGCCTTTTATGGCAGCTAATCTGTCTTTGTCCACAAATTATTTCTGTTAAGGATCACGCTGTTGTAAAATCGGACACATAATAAAGGATATTTAACCATAACACAACTTTAGTGCCAACTCAGTGTGGAAAAACGCAGAGGAACCTATTTGAGAATAGCAGTCATGTTTACTAAATTCTGTGCTAAATAAATCTAAAGCTTATTTTGGTTTCAGGATATATTCAGGGTCCAACTTTAACAGTATACTTGTTTTTCTTTTGTGTATCTCTCTTTATGTTGTATAAATCATGGTCACAGTTTTGAGAAGATTTATGAGTTCATGAATTGGTTTATTAACCCGCCATCAGTACAGCCAAAAACTTAGTTTTTTCTTTTTAACATCTAGCGCATTATCTGTCCTATATTGTGTTTTAAACAGGAGACTTCAATTTTAGATGAATATAACATAAACTGGACACAGAAGTTGGGAGCTGGAATCAGTGGGCCTGTCAGGTGAGTGACCTCCTTTTTTACTGATAAAACTGCATATTTCTTATTTCAAATCATAAATTCAATAATTGAACTCACAATATAGCAATCAGTGATAAAATCAACCAGGAATCATCATTTTTGTTTAAGATAATCACCATTTAATCTGCTGTTCACTTAAATTATGTTGGCTTCCAATTCTTGACTGCTGTTGCATAAGTTGCAGAATCAAACTGGTACAAATTTAACCTGCTAAGGTCAACTTTACTGCCGTGTCAGGTTCAGCTATCTGCTATCTAGTTTTCCTAAAATTTTAAGTAATTATTATGACTCATAATATAGTGAAATCTCACGCTGTGATTAATGAGACTGTTAACTTTCGCTGTACACTCGGCCTCTGCAGTGTGGGATTAGATCACTGTTGCAGAGATGATGACGGAGCAGATTTAGATCATACACTAAGTGGGCTGTTGAATGAAGAAGAAAAAAAATCTCTGCTGCCAAAAAAATTCTTCTATCACTTTAATGATAGTAATGTATAAGAGCTTATCTTTAAAGTACACTGGACATGGATCTAAGCCCACAATTTTAACCCTTACAATAACAAAAGTCCAACACTAATAGAAACTCTTCCTGAGCATCTGTCTCTGATTGTTAGATTAAAGCTTTAATATATACACAATTCTTTGTTTAATTTGCATTTCAAAGGTATCACAGGTCAAGATGAGGAGAGGATAAATCATTATTTATTTCACAAGTGTAGTTTTAGACTGAAGTCATGCGAAGACACCTCATCATAACGCCGCCTAAAGACAGCGTGTGATTCATGCTGTTCTGTTACTTTTTTCAGCTGCTCTTGCTCATCCCGTGTCATGTTGAGTCAGTTTTCTGCTCAGATTGATTTTTTTTTTTTAATGATGTAACATTGTGGGTTTTCTCACTCACCCTCCCAAACTCCTTTTTTTTTGCCTGCTAACACTTTCAACCAGCTCTCCTCTGTTCAACTCTGTGATTCATTAGGTAGGTAATTCTCTCCAGAGAAGTGACCTTTGGTCAAAGCAGAATGTTTCCTGTGGTAATACTTTAATAGGGTAATCTGAGTGCAAGGGGCAGAAGTTGCTGTTTTAAAGGGAATATTTTGAATTTTTGCAGATTAGAGGGAGACAAGAGTTTGTCTGAAAACAGAACATTTCACCTTCGCACGTGGCTTTACTCTGTGGATTTACTCTAGTTATGGTTACCGTCTTTTTTTATTTCACCATGTGTTGCAAAGACTTCATAATAGGAAGCACAAATTTACAGTGATGTTGAACAATATTTAGGCTTTTAAAAGGCGGACTACCAGACAATTGTCCAGTGGTCAGAATAGGCCAATATGTTTCCAGTTTGTGAACTTGCCATTGATGAGCACTAATCTACTTTAGCAATAACAGATTTTCCACGTGAAAATATTTGCTTTCAGAATCATAATTTTCAAGTTAATCAGAAGAAAAAGCATTCTGTTTTATTAAAGTTTTGTTGTTGTTTTTGTAGATAAATCAGTATACAGGTCAGAACTGTACAAAAATTGGAAATCAGCATCGGACCTTTAAGTTTCTGTGATTTTTGTGGGTTATAGATGCACTTGTTTGTGTTTTTTAATGTCCTGAAAAAGCAATATAAAGGCTTCTCCACAATTTGAAATCATTTATTAAATTTGAGTGAAGTGAAAATGTTTCCTAGGATTTAAAATGTCCTCAGATGCATCAGATAGAGTTTGATCTTGTATTTAGAGAAAAGTAGAAAATTGATATTCTTTTCATTTAACAGTTAATTACTATATTTAAAAAATATCTTTTTTTTTAAATCTTATTTGCTTTTTTATTTAAATGACTCCAGATATCTTCAGCTATTTACTTAGTTTTTTCTCCATCCAGAGTTTGTATGAAGAAGTCAACTCAGGAACGACTGGCCCTGAAAATCCTCATTGATCGACCCAAGGCCAGAAATGAGGTGAGAACGCTGTTGTGGTTGTGTCCCTGTTGTTTCTTGTCTTTGGCTGTATCATTATGTTATCAGTCTTCATTTATTCCTGTTTTTCATTCCTCGTCTCTCCGGTCTGTTTGTACGAGCGTCTCTGTCCCTAACGTTGTCTTCCTGCGGAGAACAGTTTGTCTAGCAGCTTTTTTGTGTGTCATTAGCATCAAAGCAGTGAAAACAAGATTTGCTTCCCAAGTTCTTGCTGATGAACTGTGAAAGTTGACAGTGACAAGAAAACAGACTGATGATTACACACTGAGCAGCAAATTCTTCAGGCTCTTTTATTATCTTGTCAAATTAGGATGTTTTGTATGTGTTAGACGATAATGACACGCTCAGCTTACATCGCTCTACAGTGCTGTAAACACAGTGTTCTATTCCATAAAGGTGCGTCTCCATATGATGTGTGCCAACCACTCAAATATTGTACAGATCCTGGAGGTGTATGCCAACAGTGTTCAGTTTCCTCATGAATCCAGCTCAAGGTAGAAGCCTGTGTGCATATTTTCTTATTCTTAGTAGTATATTCTCGTGACCATTTATTTCATTTTTTTCTGTCTTTCTTTCAGAGCAAGGCTCCTGATTGTCATGGAGATGATGGAGGGTGGTGAGCTCTTTCACAGAATCAGTCAGCACAGACACTTTACTGAAAAGATGGCCAGTCAGGTCACTAAACAGGTGAAAGTCGCTCCTTTATCTGTTTTCTTGCTCGGCTCATGGCTGTGTAAATGCCTTGCCGTGCACATCAGGTGGTGTTTCAGTGTGACATCTCTTCCACCTGCAGATCAGTCAAGCATTGGCGCATTGCCACTGCCTGAATATTGCACATCGTGACTTGAAGCCAGAGAACCTGCTCTTCAAAGACAACTCTCTGGTGAGCTGCGTTCCACATGCTGACATGAACCTTTGCAGGAATATCAGTACAGCTAGAGCCGATGTCTCACAAATTCAAAACATAAGTAGAAGTTTTTTCTTGGCTACATTTGACTGTTTTTGGAAAAATAAAGAAATGTCCAATCTGCTATTGTTGTGATGGATTTTTATAAATTGTCAGCAATGTCAATAAAACTCTGGGGAAAACATTAAACCATTTAATTGAATAAGAAGCTCCTGATTTAGGTTTTAATGGGGTTGTTTAAATTCTGCAGGATGCACCTGTGAAGTTGTGTGACTTCGGCTTTGCCAAAATAGATCAAGGAGACTTGATGACCCCTCAGTTCACTCCGTACTACGTAGCACCTCAGGTAAAAAAAAAAAAAAAGAGAGAGTTCTCGGTATTTATCAGCTTTCTTAACTTTTTCAATCAATAGTCCTCATTGATTATACTTTTCAGGTACTTGAGGCTCAAAGAAGACACCAGAAGGAAAAGTCTGGAATTATACCTACCTCACCAACTCCTTACACATATAACAAGGTAAACCCTCCCCCTATGCTCCAGATTAGATATGCTCTAAACCTGATTCAGTTTTTCAAAAATCTTTTTATTATTCCAACTGGAAAATTTCCTTTCACGAGTCTGTGCAGCGTACACCAAGGAGGAGTAAGTTATACCACCTTGTAAAACGTATACCAGTAGTTCTTGAACTTGTTACTGGATCCTACTCCTGTGTTTATTCTGAGCTGTAATGGCAAACAGGAACAAAGCCAATGAAATGCGAGCTCCCCTCCACCTTAAGAATCAAAACTTGCCTTTAGATTGTAGTAGGTGAATTTAGTCATGTTACTTTTATTTATGGAGATCATTTTAAAAATACTGTACATCAAAAATCACCAAAGAAGCACAAAACTGAATTCAAAACAGCAGCCAGAAACTTTAAAAATAATAGCAATTTTTTAGGAGTTGCATGCATTTATGTAAGTAGATTTTTAAAAGATTTTGTTTAGTAGCAGTGGAAAGTATAAAAACTAACTTTAAATTCCTCTTGTTTCCTGGCAGAGCTGTGACTTGTGGTCGCTTGGTGTGATTATCTACATAATGCTGTGCGGCTATCCTCCGTTCTACTCCAAACACCACAGTCGCACCATCCCAAAGGACATGAGGAAAAAGATCATGACGGGCAGCTTTGACTTTCCAGAAGACGAGTGGAGTCAGATCTCTGAGATGGCCAAGGACATCGTTCGCAAGTATTTGAGATATTTCTTTTTGTTTCCGAATTTTTTGTATTTTTGCTCTAAACACTTGAGTCTTATAACAGATTTGATTGTTGCAGTGGTAAAAAGACATGTAGATGGACATGTTAGGCAGCTTACACATTAGAATATTAGAGCCTCTCAGAAATCTCTCCTTTTTTTAATGTTGAGCCTGAACAAAATGGTTTTCAGTCAGTCCAGCAGTGTTTTTATTGTTTTTGATATTCAATCTGCAACGCTCCAGCAGAGTCCCAGGAGCGCCTTCTGCTGCCATCTTTAAACATTTTATTCACACTGACTTTGACCAAATTTCTAAATTTAACACCTGCCATTTAGAAGGATAATCAGAAGGAAAAAAGTTTTTATTGCTGTTTATTCCATCGTTTTTACCTTTTATTCATCTGATTCCTGTATTTTGTCTCTTGTCCGTCTGTTTTTAGGTTGCTTAAGGTAAAGCCGGAGGAGAGGCTAACTATTGAGGGAGTCTTGGCTCACCCGTGGCTGAACTGCACCGAGGCCCTGGACAACGTGCTGCCGTCCCCACAGATGATGATGGACAAGGTGAGCTAGAAGCTGCTGTTCTTCTCAGTGCAGAGGCAGCTCTCTAACACTGAAACATTATATATAATCTAAAATAAATGTAAAAGGGGGCAGTGTGGTAGATTTTGCAAAACAAAGTCTTCACTTTTAACCAACTCCTCATGCAATCAGACTCATCTGTTGACATGACACTCACCTTTTAGCTGCTGTTTTCATAATACATGTCAGCTGTGATTCCTCTCAGGGTGTTATCGTGGATCTGTTCTGTTTTTCCAGGCTGTAGTTGCAGGAATTCAGCAAGCACACGCAGAGCAGCTTGCCAACATGAGAATTCAGGATCTGAACGTCAGCCTAAAGCCCCTAAACTCCGTCAACAACCCCATCCTCAGGAAGCGGAAACTGCTTGTGTACGATCTCTTATTAAATATTACCGCACTGATGTTCTATAGATATCGTCTGATGTATTGTGATGTCTTGCCACTGAATCTTGGTTATTATTATAATTAGGAATCCTTGTACAAGTTTGGTCTCAAGTATTGTTTGCCCTCAATGTTTCAGGTCCAAACCAACCGACGTCATCTTCATTCACGACCCAGAAAACGGAGGGGAAGACTCCAACGTAGCGCTCGAAAAATTAAGAGATGTCATTGCACAGTGTATACTACCACAGGCTGGTCAGTAGCTGCAAATCCACCAGTTTTACACTGGTTATGATGATATACTGTCATTGTATCTTATTTGCATCAAAGATATTTTGCATTACGATGACAGCATTATATTAAATGTTGCTGAGCATTCTCTGAGGTGACCGTTTCGTTTCAGGAGAGAATGAGGACGAGAAGCTGAATGAGGTGATGCATGAAGCCTGGAGGTTCAACAGAGACTGTAAGCTGTTGAGAGACGGTCTGCATGGACTCAGCTGGGATGGTCAGTACTTTTTCCATTTGGTCGCTTTTTTTCCACTCAGAATTAAAAAGCAAAGTAATCGTCATTCACTGGTAGCTCATAAAACCTTAAAATAGTGTCAAATATATTTAGTAATGCATATTTTAATAATTTACAAAATAATTAAAAGGCATACTCAGTAGCCAGGTAAACAATGTAGCTTTTAACTTTTTTTTTTAAAGCCTCTTAACAACGTTCTAATATAATATAGCCATAAATATATTGTGGAGATAAAAAAAACCCCGAAAGAAATCAATAAAGTGGTTGTTCCGCAGTTCTCTAAAAACTTCAGCCAATCCTATCGTTCGGACCGAACGATAGGATTGGACAATCCAGCTGTCTGTCTGCCGCATTTCCTCACTGTTTGGATTGGCATTAATCCGCCCGGACACATTTTGGGGCAGAACATCCCGGAAGTGAAAGTGAAAGAAGAAGTAGGACAGAGAGCCGGCGGGTGATTCCATTTTAAGATAAAAATACCAGAGTCCCCCCAAAAAACACCTTTTCAGCTAGCAGAAAACTAAAAACGTTTGGAGGTGAAAAGAGGAAAAGCTGGGGGAACATTTCTGCAGCTGGAGTTAGACTCTGCTTTGTCACCTTTGCAAACCGTGGTCCTATGTCTGCGGGAGGCTGGCCTATGGATTTTACCCGACGGGAGGGGTGAGTTCACCGAGACGTGTTTCTGTAAAATAGCTAGCGAGACCTCGTTTGTTTACCTGGCTACTGAGTATGGCTTTAATAGAAATTCTTTTGAACTTTAATTTTTTTTTAGCTTAATTATAAGGATTTTTCTCTCTTTAATTGTATAAATAGATATTTTAAACTTTGCATCTAAAATGTGTATGCATTGGGTGAGTTATCTAGTTATGACTCAATAATTATACACTTATTTTGCAAAATCTAAGTAAAAAGAAAGTATATATTGAATTTTTTTTAAAAATAGTTTTGATAAATGCAAAAGAATAACATTTTTTTCTTATCAAAGTTTTTTTTAGCTGCAATATCACCAGTGAAAAAAGACGTAATAGCCAATCAGGATCTAGAATATAAAGATGATTTGTTTTACCTGCTGTATGTACTGTGATGGTTTGAACATTTGCAACAAATCACACACACTCTCTCTCTCTGTTTAATTCAGAACAATATTACATTTCTGTTGTAGATGACATAGAAGATATAAACAGCATAATAAGACAACAGAAGGCAAAAGTTTGGACGGGATGTAGCGACAAGAGCAGGGCAGTTTCATAACTGAACAAAGGCAAACAAACATGTTTCAGATTTCATAATAAAAGGGGGGGGAAGCACTTTAGGCATTATTGCACAAAGAAACTGAGCTGAAGTTCAGTTGTCTGGTTTCACTTGGATGTCAACTGATTCTGGGTCTGGAGGTGTGAGGTTTTTTTTTTTTTTTAAGGATCGGTTCCCTCAACTGAGAGAAAATGGTAAGATGCTGACTATTTTAAAGAATCCAAACCAAAGCCATGTCCTAGTTGTCCATTTCTGACTGTATTCTGTATTTTATTTTTGTTACCAAGTCTTTAACCAGCAGTGTTTTTCTTTGCAGGGCGAGCCTTCTCTGATAAAGTCGACCGCTTGAAGCTGGCAGAAATAGTAAAACAGGCGATCGCAGAGAAAACAATCCTCCAAGAAGCTCATTAGCAAATGCTGTTTTTCTATCCTCTTTTTATATTGTTTATTACATATTGTTTCTTATGACCCTTTTAAAATCATATCTGTGAAAACAAGGTTGTTTTATGTCAAATTATGTGCTTTTTTCTTTTTTCAAAATCCAATTGTAAGATCTATTGTTGCAAGAGCTATTGTAAAGCTGTAGATGTATTTCAAAGGATCCGTTGGTATACTTTTTTTATGGACAATGGGAAAGATCATGAATATATTTTCATTTTTGCAAAAACAAAAAATGGCAAAGAAAATCTGTGAAAGAAATTATTTTTTTGGAGGGAATTTTTATTAGCTGCTCATCTAAAGTGTCATGTTTTATCCCATTTCTTTGATTTTATTTTAACCATTCTAAAACTTTGTATTTATTTAAACAAAAAGATTCCAAACTTTTTTACCTTTTATTGTAGCTTGATAGTGGCTCTAAAGTTTAGAGAAGCTGTCTATGACGCTGTGTTCTTCCATCCTCTCTGCCTACAGGTATGAACTCGTATCAGTTTGTGTTTTTGTACAACTTTCTCTTGGGATTTGGGATGCAGATTCCAGAGGAAAGGATGTGAACAAAAGAGTCATGAAGCAGAAAAATGCAGCTTCGGTTTTTGTTCGTCTTGCTTCTATCATCTCTTAACTTATTTAGATCTAATATGCATTTAAAATACGCATTTGAAAACTTGAAGGTTTTACTTTTTGTTTATTTGTACAGAACATTTTTTCTCGGCCTCTGAGGAAATTATAGATATGAAATGAAAACCGTCTGAGACATTAAATGTTTGCCTTTTATTGTAAATGGATGACTTGCGCTTATTGTTTTTTTCGTCATATCAGGCTTTAAAGATGAAATCTTGCAAACATTGCTTTGGATTTAGGAGGAAAATACTTGCAGATGTTGCATTTTGTCCTAAAGTTAAACGTTGAAGATCAAAGCGCTGGATAAAAGCAGACCTAAAAATCATAAAACACTATTTTTGTTTTCCTCAGCTAAAGCATTGCTGCAGATTTATTTTCACAGCTTTTGAAGTTTGTGGCAAATGAAATAATTAACTTTAATAATTTTATACTTGAAAGGGCCTACATTCAGTTTGATCGGTAAAAACTGAGGTAATCTGAGCCGCTCTGACGTTAAATTAGCATCAGCTAGATTTCAGATCTGCATGGATATTTAGATTCTCTTTCAAAGGAAGAGTAGCTGAGCAAACGCTGACCTGATGGCTGAAACGATCGGTCTGTTCAGATTTTACAACTCAATGTTCTCGACGTGCAATAAGGCAATCATTTAAAATGTTTTGAGAACGCATGTCAGTATTTCTGTCCAACATCCCAGACATCTGACTACAAACTACCCACTTCACACTAATAACATTTTTCCGTTGATCAAACAGGGACGTCTTCAACAGTTTTAATGCTGTAGTCATATCTTATTTCTAAGAGTGGTTGAAAGAAGGGATTTGTCAATCTTTATTATGTTGAGCCTATTAATTTCCTAATGTTTTTAAATCCTTGATTGATCAGGCCTTTCTTGTTTGTTTACATTTTGTGTTTTGACCATAATCAAACTGTTTTCGAACAGAAAATTAGGGATTTTTGTCACCCAGCTGAATGGAAGGATTGTTCGTTCACCTCTTTAACTATTTTTTTAAAGTCACTGTATTATCTAAAAATATGCCTCATCTTGTAGCTAAAGACATTATTTTGGTGATCCAGGACAGTCGGCTGATGGTTTTTACATTTAAAACTGGCACAAAGAAAACGTCTTCCTGAAAGCGAGTAAAGATGAATGCTAACATGTTGTTTTGGATTTTGCTTTTAGATTTTTTAAAAATTGTCTCCCTTAAAAGGTAAATGACAAAGTTTGTGGTTAACGGCCCTATAATTACATGTAAAAGTTGTATTAAGTGCAATGTGCCTTGTTGAAAGGGCAGCGTTTATTCTTTTACTGTCTGTCATTTTTGTTTTAATTATAGACTGATTTGCTTTTTTCATGTGAAGTTTTTCATTCCATTGAGCTGATTTGTTAACCTTAAGGATATCAAACTAAAACCATGTTTGGTGAGAAAGAAAATGAAAGATACCAATATTTTTTGAATATGTATGTGTACATTTTTCAGCTCAGACATTTTAAAAAATCCAAGTAGACTTTTTGGGCAACATTTAGCTTGCATTATGTTTAGTTAAATGTAAGGTTATAGCCTTTAAGCTTGGCTCGATGCAGCTTTTCATCTCTTCCTCAAACCAAACCTGAAATCTGCTAAAGCATCACTGCTGTGCTAAATAAGTATTTTTGTACTTTAAAAGCCAAGGCATGTATTTCCTATTAAAGGCATATAGGATATTGATAGTACCGTACTAACCCAAATAGAAACATGCAGTCCTGCTGAGTGTTACTACAAAGGGTTTGAATTATCTCCATCTGCTGACCCTGCAAAGTTTAGGATGAAATCAATACCTTTTTTGTCCATTGCCTCCAAAGCTGTCAATACACTGACATCAAGTTTTTCAAGAAAAATAAAAGTTTTCCTCAGTGGATTTGGCCTCAAATTAATGTAAAGAGGAATAATTGGTTTCTGATACAGTAAGAAAACTGCTGAGAGCAAATCAAAGTTCAGTGAGGTTTTTTATGCTTTACTCTTTCCATCTGGTGTGGCAGTTATGTAGCATGAATCCCTCAAAGACTTGCTGTATTTTCTGTCTTACATTTGTGCCCTTTCTGCCTTCTTGGAATGTCAACATGCTGAGTTTTTAATAAAGGAATTTGTTCAAATTTTGAAATGGGAGTTTTATTCTTGTCAAGAGATCCTTTAGATAGACCTTAAGCTGCCCCTAAATTCTTCCCATTATTATTCATTGTTCAAACAGCCCCAAAATACTAAATGCATCTGAAACGCCTTTTTCTAAGCATCCTGACATTAGTACTTTCCTCAAATACCTGCTGTCAGATGCCATACAAGTCTTCTGCCCTCTGGTGGGGAACTTAAGTAATGCAGGTTTACAAGCTACTTTTTCTTTATTGCTGATAATTTCATGTACAGAGTTTTGACAGCATAAAAAACAAAAAACGGCATCGTAAGTTAATTGTTTTTATTGCAGATTTAAAAGATAGCAGGAATCTAGAACAAGAAATCATCAACCTCAAAAGACAAAACCGCCTAGAACAACCACAAAACACAATCTCTGTTGCACATAATTAAGGCACTTTAAAAATAAATCTTTGTTGGAAAAGCAGCAGTCAACCTGAAATTTGCAACAGACCAAAATGAGAAGTAATCGGCTAGTTTCAGTAGATTACTGCCATACAAGACTGTTCACCCAATTAAGTGACATTGTTAATTTAGAGATTTTAAGTATAACACAGAACATCTCACTCTCATTTGAAGGGGAAACCACAGTTAAATACACCATTCATTGCTGCTCTAGTCTCTCGATCTTTTAATCTGTGCTGGCACTTTAATTTTACATTTTAACAGGTTAAATAGAATCTGTATTTGGAATGTGTCTGTTTAAAAGCTTTGGTCACTTTTTTCTCCACTATTTACACATTCTGCCCTTCAGCCCCCGGCGTGTCCCCCTGATGCTCCGAGTCCAATTCCCTACACGTGGAAATGCAAATAAATTGGATTAATTCAGTGCTTTGAAATTCACACTGTTAGGACGCAGAGGGCCAAGAACTAAAGTGTTTTTGAGCAAAATGTCTTAACCTAAAATGGAATTACGGCAAGAGCAAGTCCATTTAAGGCCTGGAATGAAACTCAGCCTCCATAAAACCAACGGAAGATGGAGAAATAGTTTTAAACGGGGCTGGGGAGGGCTCAGTCAGAGTCCTCGTCATCCAAATACTCTTCAGCGTTGCTGTGTGTGCGGGTGACACCTGAAAAGAGACAAACAGTTAAAAGCACAAAATGTCTAGTTTGAAATAAAAGATTTTTTCCAGTTGTTACTAAATCTTCTGATCAAAGACGCATCATCCTCTGCATATAATTATTGTTAAATGAGTCTTGGTCTCTGTCACTGTGCTACTAGGTGTGACAGCGCTGTGGTTAATTCATGGTTTCAGCAGAACTTACTGGTTCCCTGCTTCCTTTTGAGAAGTGAAGCACACTGGGCGTTGGTGGCCATCTCAAAAGCCAGTTTATTCTCATTGTTTCTGATGTCTGTCCTCGCATCTGAAACAAACATACTCACTGCTTAGTGCTATAAAGATCTAAACAACAAAAGAAATGTATAAAAACACTGAAACCATCAGAGCTGAACAATTATGGATTTGGTTTTGTTTGGGTCACACTTGCAGATCAGTAAACAAATTTCAATATCAGACAAAAATAACTGAATAAATACAAGATGCAGATTTCAAATGATGGCTTCAATTGAAGGAAATGAGCTATGCAAACTAGCCTAGCCCTAACTTTATAACTGGTTGGAATATTTTTGGCAGCAACAATTGCAATCAAGTGTTTTAGTTTAGACACATTGGAGGAATTTCCAGCATGAACAACCCATTAGGTCAAAGTTCAGTCATGGTCCAATTATTACAGCCAGTGTCCAGGTCCAGCGAATCAGCAACAGACCATCACACTACCACCACCATGTCTGACTATGAAATACAGAGTTAGTTTAATACAGTGTTTCTCAACCTTTTTCAGCCGAACGCCCCCAAAGGTATATTGAAATCCCTTACGCGCCGAAAGAGTTTAGAAAAGAGAATAGGTTCCTCGTGTTCACTGGACACAAACGTCACGTGGTTAATCGTGTGTTAAAAAAATTTACAGCGTTCAAAGGAATTCACGTTAACAATGAATAATAAATAAATAAATAATAGCAAAGCCGCTGACACAGCACAATTTAGGACAGAGATCAGTTATTTTTAAATATAGCTTCTCACATTGTCCAAATACGGACATTAAACAGAACTCACCTTGTCTCTTTTATCACTCCTATCAGACCCCAGCCCGTCTCTCCTCTCTTTTCAGCTAATCTCCTCCATGTTTTGCGGTCAAAAAGTTCTTGTCAAGCGACAATTTTCATGTATGATCCACCATGACGTTGCGTTTGGTTCAGAACAGCTTTCCGCCACTCTTGTGTGATACTTTGGGAAACTGACTTGCTCGTGTTTCAGCCGTAATATGTGATAGAAACTGACCGGCATGCTTAGTGGCTCAGCTCAAAAACCGGAAGTAAACAAGGCTCAAGGCAACGGGATTGGTCAAAACTTATCAGAGTGGCAGTGATTGGTCAAAGAAGGAGATGAAACGCTAAGATGTTTGGTCAAATTTGCGGAAAAGTTGCGGTGATTGGTGAAAACTGCAAGGCCTCGAAAAATAATAGAATCAAAATCAAATTTTAATATTTTTCAATCGATTAATAATCGTCCATGTCTGCATCCTGATGCATCAGAAAAACTAGTTTATCTCCCACCCTTACTAACGATCTGGAGTGTGGTTGAAATCCTCTTTCATCAGCGCCCCCCTTTAGCATGCAAACGCCCCCTTCAGGGCCCAAAGACTTCCACCGCCCCCCTATGTGGTCTCAACGCCCCCTGGGGGGCGCTACAGCCCCCGTTGAGAAACACTGGTTTAATACAAGATGTAACGAGACACGCCTTTCAGAAAGTTCCACTTTTGTCTCACCAGTCTATTGAACTCTCCCATGAATGCCATTTTTAGTATTTTTTTCCCCATATGAAATGAAATCATCTAAAAACTACTGATCTGAAACATGTAAGTGTGACAAACAAACAAAAAATAGGGCGCTAATACTTTTTCCAAAGCAGTGCAAGTTTAATGACCTGATTGTCTGCATCTTTCTTTTTTTTTTTTTTAAAGGTATAGATCTTGAAACTCACTCTTGTTCAGCAGCATTTCCACAATGTCAGAATAACCCTTCCAGGCAGCAGCGTGCAGCACCGTGTCTCCCAGTTTATTCTGAAACACAAAACATCCTTTTTACAGATATTTGGGCAAAACACCATTCAACAGAAGCTTCTCTTAGCTTGAAACCTAAGCTACAGCCAGATTTAGATTCACTTTGTACATTTATTATTTGTAGTTCATTTTAAATGTTAAGAGTATTTTAAATTAAGTTAAGAGTAATCTTTCAAAAACTGAAAGTAACTAAACTTTCTGAAATGTAATCTCTCTTAATATAAACCTGATTTATATTAGAGAAGTTACTAAGACCCAGACAGAGCTCTTAAAGTAGTCTCACCTGCTGGTTGAGCTCCACAGTGGGCTGGCTTAGCAACAACTCCACCACATCTGACAGGAAAATAAAAAAGATTTATTTATATGCGTAATTTAAGGAACAAAAGATGACCAACTTCTGTTTCCTATTACTTCCCATGTATGACAATTCTGTCCTAGTTTAACAGTTAATGATCGGTGAAATAATACTGCTGCCAGTTTTAAAGTCCAGTGTTTACCTTTATGTCCTCCATGACATCCCCAGTAGAGGGCAGTGTTTCCTGCCTTGTCCAGCCCATTGATTCCAACCTTGTTGTCCAGACATTCCCTCAGCCAGCTCATGTTCCCTGTTTAGATTCACAAATATATGCACAAACGGATGAACTCTGACGAAAATGCAACAGTTCAAGTAACAGAAGATATATTTTTTAAAAAGTCAACACTGCTGTTATTGTTAAAAGACAGAGCAGCCGAGATAAAATACACTGCTCAAAACAATTAAAGGAACACTTTGAAAACATGTCAGATCTCAATTGTAAAAGAAAAAATAAAATCAAAGCATGTTGGACATCTGTACTGATGTGCTAGAAATGAATGGATGTCAAATCATTTGATAATAATAAGAATTATCAACCTACAGAGGGTTAATTTGAAGATACCAGGAAATGTAAACTGATGTAGCAGTTTAGTCCAGCTATCTGAAATGCCACCTCTATGGCCCCCACATGCTTGTAACATCCTGATGACATTGGAGCTCCTTATGAGATGACGAATGGCGTCCTGGGTTATCTCCTCCCAGATTCTGACCAGGGTATCACTGAGCTCCTGGACAGTCTGAGGTGATGGGTGGACCTAAACATAATGTCCCAGAGATGCTCTAATGAATTCAGGTCAGGCCAATCAATGGCATCAACTCCTTCATCCTCCAGGAACTGTCTGCATACGCTAGCCACATAATGCCAGGCATCATCATGCACCAGGAAGAACCCAGGACCCACTGCACCAGCAAAGGGTCTCACAATGAGTCTAAGGATTTCATCTCGATACCCAACGTCAGTCGGGGTGACGGGGTCCCTCCATGGATCTGTCTCCTTAGACCAACATTGACTCACCACCAAACCCATCATGCTGAACAATGGTTCAGGTAGCGTCACGTTCCGTCTCCTGGAATCTCCTGAGACCATACTGGGACACACAGCAAACCTTCTGGCAATGACATGTATTGATGTGTCATCTTGTGGAGTTGGACTGTAGGGTCCACTTATCGCCTCATGCTACCACTAGTAACACTGACCCCAGTCAAACGCAAAACTACTAGAAAATAGGAAAATGTGTCTTTGTTCTCCACCTGCAAAACCATTCCTGTTTTTGAGGTTGTCTCATTGTTGACCCTTCGTTGCTCCTGTTGTTAATTTCATTAACACCAAAACAGCTGAGACTGATTAATAACCCCCTCTGCTACCTTATCAGATCAAGTTTAACTGACTTGATACCAGACTGATTAAAAAGTGTCCCCTTAATTTTTTTAAAAGATTAATCAAAACTCAGAAATTTCAAAATATGTAAATAGTTTACCTCGTTTGGCTGCTTCATGCATTGGATTGTCAATAGATTCTGCTTGTTCAGCCACTAAAAAAGAAATCATCCCATACTGCAAATTTATTCTTGTCTTGTTGAACTGCTTATTAGTGTATGAAGTCATAATTTTGAATAACACTCACCATAGTTACTTGGAATTAGTCCCGTCCTTCCTCTACATGTCCCCTTCCACCAATTAGTGTCACTCTGGAAATAACAAGATTTTTTAAGTTATCCCAGGAGTAAATATGTAGATAAAAGAGAACCATAAATAAGTTTAAAAAAAGAAGACAGAATATTTTATCTGACTAAAGGTGACTGATGGATATGCAACACCATAAAAGGGGAGTCATAAAATGCAAAGAGTGCAAGTTTACTAAGAAAGAGGAACAACAACTGCCGATTCAAAGTTTGTTGGAAACGAGGACTTAATGAGGGAAGCGGCTAAAATCTGAGCTTTTTGACTTACTGTGTCTGAGATGTACAAAATGTCTCCTTCCTCAAAGTACAACTCATCTGGCTGGAAAATCAACAAGATAAAATTAATACAACACAATCACACTTTGGCTATTTAAACTGTTTTTCTTATTCTCCCCAAAATAAAAGAAAATAAACAATATATGTAAACAAAATCTGGTTACTTTAAGTAACAATGACTGACATTGACAAAAAAAAAAACAAAACTCAGTAAACGAGGAAAAATACTCATCAGTGATTCGAAGAAATTGAAAAGCTCTTACCGTTCTGGGGTCGAAGGTGAACAATGCTCTGAACACCTTGACTTGGCCTAGAAAAGGCATAACAGAGATTTTTAAGATGAAATATTTAATTCATGTTCATTCCTGCTTGACACACACGTGTTTGAGAATCCACGCAACACCACAACCCTGCAAAAATATGACGAATTACTCACAACAATCACATAGGTGTTACTCCTCTGCTGCAACTATCAACACACATTACTACACGCAGCACAAGAATAAAGGCAGTGGTTTTTGTGCAATGTTGTAGTGTTAGCTCAGTTGCAGGAATGCTACCAGAGTGGTTGTGGCCTGGGCTGAAGGCTGAACCAGTTCAGAAAACCACAGAGAGCTGATGACGAGTGTTCTGAACACGCTGCTTTAAGTTAAAACCAAACCCAAACCACAGATTAGATGCAGTTCAGCGCTAAATGGAGTAGTCTTGTTTTTGTTTGACCAACTGAACCTAACTGCAACAATACAAAGGCAACTACTGATTTGCATCTCAATAGCTCATTCTGACTTCCTTTTTAGAATGTGAACCTAATAGTTTAAATCAAAAATATGTTTGCAACTTGCATTCTTTTTGTTTGTTTTTATGAATGCACTTCTTATGCATTTACTGTGGCGAAATTGCTTTTTCAATCTAAGAAGTAGCTTTTAAACTAAGATTATTATGACTGATGTTTATCTATGCTGAATGTTGACCTTAAATAAACTACCTTTCCCTCTGCATTGTTGCTTTTTTTTTTACTTTAGGTAGAAATCACACATCCAGATGACCGATTTATTTGCAGTCAGTTTGCATAAAAGTTTTCTGCTTCCTCATTTGTTTATCCAACAAGTTTACGTTTTAGAAGGCTGTTACCCCCTCTGTCCTTGCTCTGGGTGTCTGTATAGCAAACACACTACCTCAGTGTCTCTGAGTGAGAGGGTTTAAATTGCTGCACAACACCAGCTCTGTTCGACACAGCAGCATACATGACTGCCCTGCAGGTCCAGTCATGCAACCTCAAACGCTCCACACGCCTGTGCTGACTAGACCGGTTGCTTTATTTAAACCCTTGGGCAAAAGTTAACAATAAGATGAAAATATGGGGAAAAGTTTTTTTCTCATGTGTTATTGTTATAAGAATTATGTCAGTAATCTAGTTGTGGTTTTGTTATTATTTCGAGCCGTGTTTTTTTTTTTTTTTTTTGCTAAAGCAAATGTTCATGACCGCCCCCAAAAGTGATAAAAGACGCGTTTGATCTTGGTGGAAATTAGGATTCTTCACATCAGCTCAAACTAAGCAACTCATAACATTTAATCTACTAAATGAGAGATCACAACAAAGGGAGTCAATTTAAATTGGTGGCAACTCAATTATTCTTATTCTTGTGAAATTCTGACTTTGATGGCAGAAGAGTGTAAAATACACACACAGTTGGTCTTGTTAAATTTGAATCTTCATGATGCATTTGGTCATAAGAAAAAATAATCACTGCAATCATCATGTTTGCAATGATCTTCACTCAGAGGTTGTTTGTTTTTACATCAATCCTGAATCTAACATGCAAATAATCTTCATTTTAGATGCCTAACATTCTCACAGTTTTGTGTTTGTATCTAAAAAAACATTTGTACGAATGAGTCATGATTGCACCTTTGCTATATAAGGGCAGACATCTGTCACATTCAGGCAAGGGGTCACACAAAGGTGATTCATTAATAAATGTGAGGAGGATAAATCACAACACCACACCTTTGGAGAACACAGAGCCTTCGTATAATTTGTTCTGTCAGTAAACAATTACTTCCATTTTATGTGAGCAAATAGTTATTTTCATGTGTGTTTTTGTCCTAAACTCTCATTTCTTCTGATTAATGTGATACGTGGGACTTGACTTGTGCTTTATATTTGGGTGAATCAAAGTGACATTTCCATGAAATAAACCCTACTTTTAATATTATACTACTTAAAAGAAAAACACATTCTAAAGTATGTTTTTGGTCTATATACCGGTAGTTCATACACTGGGCAATGGCAACACTAGGTTAAAGTAAAGATTTCAACACCACAAACTCTGAAATGAACATAAAACTAAATTTTAAAGGTTATCAGAAATAGAATTTATATTTATAAAGAACCACTTATCATCCATCTTCCCAATAATTGCTTTTGTTAAAAGGACAAAAAAAAGCACATTTCAATCCCAAATTGTTACATTTAGAAATTTAAAGATTTTTAGGTTTATTAGCTTTTTTAAGTTTGTGGAGTTATTCTGTTTAGATACATTATATATCTAAAACATGTTTCATTTAGTCCTTTATATTTTACATTTCATGAGATAGGCACCGGCTCTCCCGCGACCCTCTGTGGAGGATTAAGCGGCTACAGAAAATGGATGGATGGATGGATGGATGGATGGATGGATGGATGGATGATTACCTAGCATTAACTGTTGTTGACCACAGGTATCTTTTATCAACTGCAGTCATTATTTTTACAATTAAGATCATAAATGTCACTGTGGCAGCTGATGCCATAAAGACCAACCTTAGACATTGGTTTGCCTGCTACCAATGCAGATATTAAGATAACTGGCTTATTTGTCCTTGATTCTTCTAATTTTCTTCTCTTATCCTGGATTAATGAATTCTACTTTTGTAAAATAGCACTCCAGACAATATTTTTGTTTTCTTACACAAATACAGCTAAGAAACTGGAGTCTTTAGTTTTTCTGCTCACAGTTTTAACACCTGCTGCATGGATATATTTGAAAAGAGAGCACAGATTATTTATTCATTAAAAAGCAAGTGATGCTAAAATACATACACTAAATTCATAATGTAGCAGACACATGCCTAAGTCTGACCACAGTCACCTGATGACCTGGCCTCATCATCAGCCCTTCAACTAAATCTACCTGAGGCTCCATTCTTCTTCTTCTTCATGTGTGATGGAAATAGGGAAGTGTAGTTACAGAGGCCTGCCCCTCTATGCTACACTTTAATAAACTGTGGAGTCTCAAAACAACGTTAAATACGTCTGGTATAGACGATAAAGAAACCAGTTATTAGTAACAGTTATGAATCACAATTTTAGTCCTTTTAAAAAGGTGTTTTTTTTTAGTTTAACAGGTTAAAGCGCTGCAGCGCTCATCCCAGCCCACATTTAAGCTAGCGAACAAGGTGCGCTGTCCTCGCAACAAACTGCGTAAAGTTTCAGGCAAAGTTTTTTATCAACGAATCCACGTAGCGTTTAAGTCTTACCTGGCTTGGCCGGTTTAGGAGGAGGCTTCGACATCTGTAAGAATCAAAAACAAAATGAAAAAACAAACGGTGTGAGGCTTTACGTCGCTGGACACTTCTTAGCCAAGGCTCCCAATGAGGAAGTTCACATAGGCGGAAAAGTTGTGCTGCGCATGCGCGTTGGGTAAAGATTTGACAGACTACATGATAGATGTATGTTCCTTTCTGTGTTGCTTCTGTGTAATATATTTGCATGATCTATAATCATTCATATTAATTAAATTGTATCTAAATTATGACTTATCATTAAATTAACTTATTTTGTCACAATGATTGTTTTCTTCTTTTTTTTTGACATTGTCATTATTGTTTTTATTTATATTATTATTGATGTGCAGTGGTTGGTTTGTAAACAAAGGGTATTTTGTGCCAGGTAAATGGATTTTGATTGATTCATTGATACTTTATTTTAAGGTGGTACAGACTTTCTTTCATTTATAATGACTGGAATTGGATCAGATGACTCAATTATATAATTAATTGTATTAATATAATAACGTATTTTTCTGCATTTATTACTGTTGTTGTCAATTTTATTTTATTTTATTTTATTTTATTTTATTTTATTTTATTTTATTTTATCATTTCACCTTTTCTCCTCAGTGGGCGGGATCCGAGTGACGCAAAGTCTCCTTCAGCGAATCACGAGCGTCCTCCTCCGGAAACGCGAGGAACAACAGGCTTGTCTTTGCTTGAGTAAATATCAGCTCTGTTTTGTAGTTTTAACATGAGCCGGTGATTATATTTGGCCAAAACCAGCGTCACACATCCATATGTCTGCGGTGAGCTCTCCCAGCGAGTTGAAATGAGGACTCTAGTTGTTGGAATCGGTGGGTGAGTAAAGGTTCAATGTCTACTAGCATATCAGCCTAACTGAAATCACTAACGTGTTTGCGTCATATTATAAAAAAGAAAATAAAGTTGGTGTTTTGCTTCATAACTAAATCTTAACAAAATATTATTCTTTATGTTCTTAAATTAAACATTTACAAAAAATACAGCAGGGCAGTTCAGTACAGTAGCTACGTGATAACCACGTGGGAGCAAACAGATAAGACTTGTTTACTCTTTAGAGTCCTGAGAGTAAAAGTCAAAAAGTTCATTATCTGTCCTGTCCTGTGAATGTTATTCACCTTTTATAATGCAGTTAAGTGATAAAGTTTAGTGGGAACATTTATTTAAAACGACTAAAGGCAATATTACTTGAATTTCTGGGCCCACACTGTCATCATATAGCTTTTTAAAACATTTTTATACAGCCTTAACTTTTTAAAATAAATATATTCATCATTTCCAAGGGTGACCAATGGAGGAAAATCTACTCTTTCCAGAAGTCTTCAGGAGCAGATTCCCAACAGCTACATCATTGCACAGGACTCATATTTTAAGGTAAACTGTGGCTTTATTTTCTTAAATAAATATTTAGGATTTTACTTCTGTTACAGAATATGTTTTACATATTTCTGTTTTCTTCAGGATGATTGTTTTGTACCAGTTGACAGAAATGGCTTCAAACAATATGACAGTAAGTTCACATAATTTATTATTTGTCTTGACAACATTTAGACACTGTTATTAGGAAACAAAATCCATCACAATAAATATTATTTGTGCATCTGATAGGTGGTAGACTCGATTATTCAGCATAGCAATAATGAATAAATACATAAGGCAAGAAATCTTTTATAAACTAGCGACCATTTTTCTTCTTTGCAAGTAAACCATGTAAATAGAATAGGAATGTATAAAAGTATACAAACAAATAGCTCAAAACCTTTTGACCTTTTTGTAGATTTTGTTATTAAATGTTGAAATAATAATGTCTCCTGAGTGTGTCTTCAAATCCAGTTAATAGTGAAACAAATTTTTGGGGTAAATGTCTTGTGAAAACAGACAATATAGAGGTTAAAATGAGAGAGAATTAAAAAAAATTGATGACTGATCACACATAGGACAATATTCTCTTGTTCTGTTTAAGCTCTTGATGCACTCTACATGGATAAGCTGATGACTGAGGTGGCCTCATGGCGAGCAGATCCTGACTCGTTCCTGAGGCAGCGAGGCCTGAATTCACCTGCCGTTAGGAGCGTTTACGTTCTGATAGTGGAAGGTTTCCTCATTTTCAACTACAGGTACGTGACAGAAGATGCATTGAGGATGGTTGGTTTTAATTTTGGTTAAAAATTCATTTAATAAAGTTGCTATATATGCTTCTTCTTTTTTTTACAGTAAGCATATGATTCTAAGAAAAAGGTTCCATGAGGGTTTTTTTTAAATGTCTTTAAAAAGTAATGAAAATGATTTATTTGTGTGGCAAAACAAAAAATACTAGAAACATAGTTATTTTGTTATTTCATAAGTTTAATAATTCATAATTATACCTTGAAATGTTATTTAAATTATATTTTACATGTTACTCGATTTTCATAAAGCTTTTCTAAGTTTTTGCACATTTGACCTCTTTAGGCCCCTAAATGAGCTGTTTGACCAAAGATATTTTCTGGAAATACCATATGATGTCTGCAAAAGGAGACGGAGGTATTTATTTCTCTGTTGTTTTTTGTCATTGTTTGTGTATTTCCTTCCTTCTTGCTTCATTTCATGTGTGAGCTTCTGCAGGGAGAAACCGCTTTTGTCTGTTTTTGACAGTTCCAGGGTGTACTCGCCCCCTGATCCTCCAGGATACTTTGATGGATATGTTTGGCCGATGTACCTAAAAAACCGCCTAGAGATGGAGAGAATTGCATCAGAAATCGGTGAGAATCCAGTCAGTAAATGTTCCCTGCTGCATGGTACTCTATGTGTTTTTATTCCTGAAAAATGTTAAACACAAGGTTTAAAAAAAAATGCTTACAAAAGATGCTTTGGTCCAAATATGAATATTTTAGCAACTGCACTGTTGATGAATAATTAAATGACTGTTTATGGTTGACTTTGTTTATTTTTTTTAGTTTTTCTGGATGGTCTGAAGCCTAAAGAAGAGCTGCTGGCTACTGTGTATGAAGACATTTGTCAGGAAATAGACAGATTTCAAGGTGAGGCTGTAACTTCATGAAATATTTAAATGTTTGTTCACATTTGAAATATTTGTTTTTACTTTAATGCACATTTTAAAATGACAGCTTGACGTGTTCGCTATTCAATTTGCTAAAAAGTTTAGAATTGTGGGATAAAATTAGCATATGAAGCTAACACGTGCAAACACAAAGTAATGCTGTAAAAAAACAAACGATAATCGTGTTAATTTTTATGACCAACCTTTTATGTAAAACCATTTCATGTGTTGAAAGATATATTATTCATCATTTTAATTGTCTGCTCTTTTTTATTTTTATTTTCCAGAGAAAAACTGAAATCATTTCATGTGTTTTACCATCAGTGGAGGTCACTGCCTGCTGGATGTTTGAGGATTTTTTCTTTTGGACTAAAGCTCACCTAAAAGGACCAAATCACGCTTTGTTTTTGTGCATCTTGAGTTTCCTGTGGATTGGTGCTTGATCAAATGGATCTTTGTCAGGTTTTACCTCATTGCTGTTTGACCAATTTTTTTTCTACTGATATAGCTTGTTGCAGTATGAGTAAGAGCCACCAGGGTGGGTCTGTCACAAAGCCTTGATCTGAAACAGGATCAGCAGGAAGTCAAAATAAAATGACTATGACATTTCAGAACACAGGATTTTCCTAGCAGTTTTGTAGAATTAAACACAAAATTCACTTGATCAGTCATTTTTTTTAATGGTGTAAATAAACACTGTCTGTAATATAGCTGAAAAGAGTAATAAAGCTCTTCTGAACCTGAATCTGATGCCTTCAGGTTATATCTTATCAAATTGTTGCCAAAGATTTTAATGTATCCATTAAATCCACACAAAGCCAAACAGATAAAAAGGTAACCGATACATTTTAACACCCCTGGTTATTTGTGTATAGTTCTTTTAATTGCTCCACTTGTTAAATTAAGATTTTTTCAATAAGTCAATCTTAGGACTGGCCTCAAGGTTTGCAGAAACCCTTGAAAAAAACTGCTACGAGAAACCTTTTACTGATAAACTATCTTTAATCCGGTCAGCAGCTCCTGGGCAACACCCCTAACCTCTCCTCAGCCACCTCCTCCAGTTATAGCTCTGTAAGTGTAAGAAAAAAGGCATAAAAGCTTTAAAAAAAAAAAAAAAAGATGTCTTATAGTACCTCCCAATAATACTAAAGGGTAGAAACTATACCTTTCAGAAAGGGCTCTTTAAAAATTAAAGCTGCTGCAGATTTGCAACTCTGAATGTCAAACATGATGGTTTGTGTATTTGTTTTCGTAAAACCATATTAAATGACACTGATTAGAGTATGCAATCTAGGCCAGTTTAAACTGCAGAAAGTATTTTGAGGCAAAAGGTTTGATCCCATCTTCACTCCCACCTGTCGTTTTACTTGCTGAAATTGAATAAAACTAAATCAACCTGCATGTGAGTGATAGATGTGGAAATCACCAACACCTTGTGATGCTTTTTACTCCCAAATGTCCACCTAATGAGTCAAACCCTTTAATTAGTCTTGATTTGTGCAGTGTATCTTTGGATTGTTGTTACACCCAGAGGGAAGAATGTCTGAAATGTGCTTATCTGTCACTGGCATTGCTCAATTTTTTTTTTTTTTTTATGAAATAATGTCCTTGGGTTATGCAATCTGAGTAAAAACTCTGGCTTTCATATGTGCTCAGTGGTAATTTGAATGTACTTCTGGAAATGCACGTGATTTATTCCAACAACAAAGCAGATTCTAACAAATGTAAACACCTGCAGTGCAAAAATATGTGGAAGTTTTGCAGATTGTTACAGTAAGCAATGACACAAAAAGAGTCTGTGCACGTCTCAGCTGTGAGCTTCCTCCCCTCCAGAACCACAGCTTTCATTTTCACCCTGAAAGGTGTCAGACACTAGTTTGAATCTCAGTGAACCTGCAGCCGATTTCTTTCAAACGTTCATAAAAACCTTGATTTCAAAACTCTTGTCACACACACACAAAGTTGCACTGTTTACCGCACATCCGTGGAAGAAAATTTCCCCCAACAGTCCGCACTACCAGCAGAATATTTTATGTATGCCTCAGCAGTCGACTCGTCTAACCAGCATGTGCAGTGCAACACACATCACATGTGAATCTGGGCATTCCTGACTTCCCTGTACGGACTGTTCCTCTTCGAACACAACTTATTTAAGGCCTTGGTGGGTTTATAGCAGAAACAGACTCTTCTAACTGCCTTCCAGGTCTGATTTGCTGAAGTGTGACTGGGAACAAGTCCACTATGGGATTTTCAACATATCTGTGCTTGTTGTGTGCCTGCTGCCTCTGCTGCTACGAAGCCATGCCTACTGAAAACAGACAGGAGCCTCTGAATGACAGACCTGTGATCGGTGAGAAAACTACTGAGAGTCCAGAGTCATCCCTTATTTCTTTACGTCTTTCTTGGATTCAGATTTTCTTGTAGTCTTTTAAAAGTGATCTTGAGAAATACACCTTTAGGGTTCCCGAATGTTTCACGGTTTACAAAAAAATGTTGAAGATTCTCCAGAAAAACTAGTGATCTAAACCACTTGAATGATAAGAAAGTCTGGCTTTTTGTAAGCAAATAATCAAGAAATAAAAGGTGGTAAAAAAAACATTTAAATTTAGAAATCGGTAAATACATGCCTGTTGGTTCCTTCTTCCTTATCTGGTTTGTTTTTGACACACAGGTGTTTTAACTCAGTTGGTTTCAGACGAAGCCATGAAGCCATTTGGGAGGACGTACATATCTGACTCCTACGTGGCGTACATTGAGTCAGGAGGAAGCAGGGTGATGCCCATCAGGTGGGCTGAGTGCTCTAATGTTCATCATTCTAAATATACACTAAGGTGATTGATCATGTTGCTTCTTTGACCAGACTGACTCTTACTACAGCTGAGTATGAAGACATCTTCAAGAAGATAAATGGGTGAGTGTTTATGACCATAAATATGCATGAAAGTTGCACATTTAATAAATGCAGAAATAATTGTTCCAGATTTTTGTTTGTTTAGCCTGTTTTTTGTCGGTGGAGCTGCTGATTTGGAGACTTCAGACTATGCCAGGGTGGCCAAGATCTTTTACAAACTTGCGCTGGAGGTTTGTATTCCACTTTGTGTTTTCCTCCTGCAGCCCCTATTGTCATGTCTCTGTGCTGCCTTGTGTAACCTATTCATCATGAGTCGTGAATTTATTAAAAAGGAGGAAATCAGGGTAACAAATCTTCATTTATTTATAGTTTATTTTATCATCTCTTTGGCTTTTGGAATGTGAGGCCCAAAAGACTCCTTCAGCTCCAGAACCTGAACTCGATCAGTATTCTTCTACTGCAACCTTTACCTGTTAACAGTGTTGTTGTTTTTTTCATGCACAGAGAAGTAAAGTCACTGCTTGTGTCTGTTCCAGGCCAACGATGCTGGGGATTTCTTCCCCATCTGGGGCACATGCATGGGCATGCAGCTCCTCACGGTGCTGGTGGCCGGTGAAAACCTGCTGACAAACACCACAGCTGAAAACATCGCCCTGCCCCTCAACCTAACAGCAGGTGAAAGCTTCCTCAGCCAATTTTAGTGTATTTAAAAAAAAAGTATTATTATAATTCATTGTATTAAAAAGATTCTCTACATTTTCTAGAAAAGTACATGAACTAAACACTTGGTGTCAGTAGAGTTACAAAGCAAAAGCTGCACATTCAGCAATTCATAACTGAGAAAAGTCATTTAATTTGTATAAATAAACTTGCGTCTAATTCTTTCCTGCAGACGCCCTCACCAGCAGGATGTTTCAGAACGTTCCCAAAAGGCTCCTAAAGGCTTTGACTGAAGAACCTCTGACTGGTAATTTTCACAACTATGGACTCACAGTAAAGGTATCCCTCTGCTGTTTCACTTCTGCAGTTAAAGTTCTGTCTGAAATATAATTGTTTTATAATTTTCATAAAAAGGGGCGTATTCCGAGAATGGCCTTTTGAACAGTTTAAATGCTTCAGAATTTTATTAGATGTTTAAATTTCTGTCCAATCAGCAATCATTTTCATGCAGGTGATTCAGATTTTAATCTCCAGAACAAATCAGTAAATGTTGGTTTTCTTCTCACTAGACCACAAGCCAACCAAGTGAATTTTCTCAATTTAACTTTTGTGCAAATTCTGACATAATTAATGTTATTTATTGCTATGCAATGTTGGTTAATGTGCATTGTCCTAAATAATTAGGACATTTTTTTATCCTAACCCAAGTGAGGCTGATGTTTTGAGCTTTTTAGATAACTGATAAATACGTAATGTTACGTTACGTTCCCCCTACCCTAGGTGTAATGGCATCGTTAGAAAGGAGGAGGAGCGAGTGCAGAGATTTGTGACAAAAGTGAATTTTATTAGCTCTTGTCACAGAAAGCGCCCCAGGACCAGAGCCCCTGACAAAGTTTCTAGTAATACAGGTCCTGGGGGATAAATAATCATTCAATAACAAACCAAAAACATACCAGTCTGGGGGAGGGAAAAACAAAAACAATCATACGTAGCACGCAGGCTGAAAAAGGTTGAACACAAGGCGCCTCCCCCGGATCTGGTAGTCTTTTATGAAGATTGGGTCCCTTCAAGGACTTCAGGTTTCTTATTAAACACACACACACACACACACACACAAAAAAACCCTGTACCCACTGGTGCTTTGCTTACACCACTCGTAGTGGAGAGTTTGTGTGGAGACTGTCACTGCTCAGATAGCTCCTCGAACAGTCTAACTCAACCCCTTATATAGCCGTCTTGGACGAGCGTTTAAAACCAACAAGCTACAGCTGTGTTCGGGAGCTCCCGCGACGATGACGTCATCACTCCGAGACGGCGCCGTTTCCATGGAAACACCAGGACGCCGTGGGCAGGAGGCGACGCTGGTCTGTGGAGCTGCTGCATGTTGCACACAGAGGAGGGCAACTCGCAAAACACGGACCCTGAACTAAGGGACCGTAACATGTATTCCTAAATTAAATTTTTGGACTATGTCCACCTAAAAACCTCTAAATCACTGATTCCATACAGAAGAATAAAACCATCAAAGTCAGTTTTACTCAGCAGCATGGAAAGATGTAACATTACAAATAAATAAAACGCATATTTTTCTTATTAATTTGTTCTAATAGAACTTCCAGGACAACAAGAAGCTGCACAGTTTCTTCAACCTGCTCTCCACAAACATCGCTGAAAACGGAGCCCACTTTGTCTCCACGTTGGAAGGTATGTGTGTGTCAAACTGAAGCGTTGCTCTGGTGGAGGGCTGCTGTAGCTCAGTGTTGTGTTTCCTGTGTCGTCTCAGGTAAAAAGTATCCCATCTATGGAGTGCAGTGGCACCCAGAGGTGAACCGATTCCAGTGGGACAGAAAGCTCAGCTTTCCTCACTCCGCTCACGCTGTTCAGATATCCTCACTGCTGGCTGAGTTCTTTGTCAGTGAAGGTAATGAATTGATTAAATTAAATAAAGAGTTGATAAATTCACCAGCAAAATATTTAAAATGTCACATTTCTACACAGAGCACCAGTCAAAAGGTCAGATGTAACCTGTTCAGTCAAAAATCTTCTTTTTTTTTTAATTGTGTTGAATTTTTTTGACTGATGCTGTTACTTTAAATGTATGTCACAGTCTTTTCTCATAATAAACACGCTTTAATTCCACAATCTTCTACAGCTAAACAATGCAGAGAAATCTTGTCCGAAGAGAATATAATAATTAATAAATCAGATACATTATTGCAAAATTCACTGCAATTATGGTAAAAATGTCCCTTTCATTGTTGCCACATCCTGTTTCCCTGATCTCATTCAACCTGGAACAGTTTTCTATCTAATGTTTATTTTCTACTTTGTTTAGGAAGGAGAAGTTTACATCACTTTGACAATCCAGACGAAGAAGCCTCGTCACTGATTTATGTCTACAAACCCGTCTACACCGCTAACTTCACCCCATATGAGCAGATTTATTTCTTCTGAAAGCGCCCCACCCGCTGGTTTACCCTGTAACACAATGAACTGGGTTCTCTTTCCCTCACAGACTGGTTCCAGATCAGCGCACACAGTTCTTTAGAACGTCTCTGCTGTTTTTACTAATGTAAAATATTTCTGTATTCTACATGAAGGTTTCATTATTGTTAAGAAGCTGCTTGGTTGTTCAAATAGAAGATGGTTTTTGTCAATTTGAGTTTGGATAAGAAATGAAGTTGCTTTAATTGAAAAAAAAAAAGTGGATTTATTTTTTGGCCATGATTTTCACACCTATAGAAAATGTTTTTGTCAGCGTCACCTAAAAGTGAAGAACATTATCTCTCTGCTGAGTTTGTCCAGTTGTCATGGAAATACAGATGATAAATGTCTATTTTCAGAACTTAACATACCTGCTGGGTAATTCTTGGCAAAAGAAATACATCTTTATCAAATAATCTTGTCACTGCAGCTTCATAATCAAGATATAATGAGCTTATCATTAAACTGTCTGGAACCGCAGACTGTCAGGGGTCTCTGGGGTTATTGTGCTGTTAATAGTCAGCAGTAAACCAATAACATATAATTATAATGTGTTCTGCACCAAATCTCCAAGGCAACATCTAGAATTTACAAAAAACATTTTACTTCTGTTTCATCAGGTTTACACAAACCAAAGTATCTTTTCTCTTAATCCAGTATATTAAGCCTATTTACTGTGACAGCTGAGTCAAACATTTTGGACATAACTAATAGTATTATACTAATATTATTAATAAAAACTGGTAAGTTTACTTTTCTGTTTTCTTCATACAGTCGACATGAACAAATAACTAAAGAGCTTTATAAAGTACATGTAAAAAAACGATCACAGAAATAAACTTATTCCTAGGATTAAAAAAAGTTTAAAAGGAAAAAATAAATGATACATAACAATCAGCAAGCAAAAAATGTACATGGACTAACACCAACTAAGAAGTTTAAAATGTCTAATGTGCAAAAAACAACAACAAAAAGGAACATCCATCCATCCATTTTCTGTAGCCGCTTAGTCCTCCACAGAGGGTCGCGGGGGGAGCTGGTGCCTATCTCCAGCGGTCAAGGGGCGAGAGGCGGGGGACACCCTGGACGGGTCGCCAGTCCATCGCAGGGCACAAAAAGGAACATTTTCAATGAAACAACAAAATGTTCACCAAAACTATTAATGACAAAGAGGTGTTCAAAAGACCAGCCACGATAGAAGAAACAAAGGGAAGCACAAAGTGGAGTACTAATAAAACACAAAGAATTGCTAGAAAACTTAAGAAACACAACTAATATGAATACACAAAGCTACATAACAACAATAAATGTCCAGAAAGTGACACAAAGTAGCTACTAAACAAAGCAAAACACAAAAAGAGCCAGAAACAATTTTATTACAACAAAACAATGTGATCAAAACAGGGAAATGGAATAAATTTAAGATTCAAAATGAGGCAAAACATCTGTAAATAAATTAAAAACATGAGATCATTTGAATGTGTGAGGTTTTGTTTTGTATTTCTTCTTCATCTCACTGATTGTTGGTAGATTGTGAGCAGCATTCATGAGGAAGCTCAAAAATGTCCTCATACTTTCAACAGAATTCTAACTTTCCTTGCATGGATGCATTGCAGAGCCTCATTTGAAATTTGAAATGCTTGATTGGCAAATGAAAATAGCAACATAGTCTTTATATGAATCTATGCATCTCAAACCCTTCTTGGTTTAGTTCCTGTGAGTCAGAAAATGAGTAATGCGAGAGAGCTTTGGGAGGGGTGGGCGATCAAATTGCAATTAGAATGAGGATGAACTGAGACATAGTTAAGAAACTTTGTGAATCAACTGTGACAACAAATATTTGCATGACATGTGGCAACTGCAGTATGTTTCCAATTACAGTTCACTTTATTGTTCAGTGAGTGCAAATTTTAAATGCAGATGAAGAAATATGTAAATCACTAGCCCTAGTTGCACATGGAACAGAGGAGCATTTATATCTCTGTGTTCTAGGAAGTATGAATCTGTCCTGAAGGAATTTATACTGGGCTTTCTGCATAAAATTGTCATAGATTAATGTAAGCGAGGGGCTGCTGAACACCAATTATTTTATTAGCGGCATTTATAACCTTTGACTGATGAGCTTCGTTTTTGTAAAGAGAGGCTGAAATAAGAGAAGATTAGACAAAACGTTAAAACTGATTCAATGAAAGATCTGCAGTGTTTTTAATTAAACGAAGGGAGTAAGAGTCACACCATCTCCCAAAATTCCATTATATGTTTCCCCTTAGTATGGCTAAGATTTACCAATCCAATGAGAGCAACAAATACTGGCCAATCAGAGGCAGAGTGGGGTGGGTCTTCATTTCTTTTCTCTGCTGCTGTTGACAGATGCTGTCACTGGACTAATTAGTGCTATAAGTTAAAACAGCTATGTGGAGGATTTCAGCAAGAGAGCATTTTTTGACTCCAACTACCACGGCCCCTCCCAAAACATCCATTCTCCCCCCCTCCCACTTTCTATAGCCCCACATTGACATGCGTGCACGTCACTCTAAGCCGGACATAAAGTGTGTGTCCTGGCTCTCAGTTCCTGCTCAAACTGTTCGTAGGGTTCAATCGATCACAGCTCACAAATCATGTTCACACTCTGTACATGTACGGTGTTCTGAAACCTGACTGTCACACTGTTCTTTATGCAACACGTTGTTCTTGAACACAACAGGGAGCTGCAAGAAGCAGAACCTGGAAATGAGGAGACACTTGTTCTAGAATGGAATACTTGACCAAAATAAACGCGTATCCTTGGCAAGCCTTGCCATTCTGTGTGGGGAAAAAGCATAAAAAATAAAGCCCTCAAATACCAGGGAATGGATAACTTTTTTGTAGCAATCAGCTCTGACTTCTCCATGACCGGCTGAGACTGTAAACAAGAAGACACAACCCCCACCTCTACAGGTTTGTGCAAAGCGCATGCGCGTTGACTGACAGCCGACAATGTGGAAATTTAAATTCTATTAGCTGAAAATGTTTGCCGGTTAGAGAAAATTCAAAGGGGTCTGTGGGAGGAAGGAGGGCCTTCAGAAGACTAACAGATGTTGTGGAACTCTACCCGTAGATCATAGTTTAGACCTGAAATATCATTTGAAACATTTATAAAACGTTGATACATAGAAAAATGCTCCACACACAGTAGGAGCTTTAAGTGGACAGAGACATGACGAGCTTAAGCTACTATACTTTCTAAACAAACCAAAAAAATAACACGACTAGCAATAATTTTAAGTGAATTTACAGACAAACCAGCCCAGATTTACTCATACGTAATTAACAGACTTTGCAACTTCTGTTGAGAACCCTGAGAACACTTTCCAAGGCAAGCAGAGAATGTTCTTCCTCTTCATGTTGATTTGTTGTTCACGTGAGCTCTGTCGCCGCCTAGTGGTGAGCTGAGGGCATTACAGCATATATTTTTATTGACAGACAGGGGAAATAAACAGCTTCAGTGTGATTCCAGCAGCCCAGTGAGATACTGGCTTCAGTTCTTATTGGGGGATTTGGGGGGGAGGTATTAATTTGAATACCCTTCATCAGTCCAGTCATGTCGTCACAACAACACACGCACACACTGTTGTCTGTGCGCGTCAGTGGCGTCTGTTGGGGCGGGGGCATCGAGCCTGTGCTCTAGATTTCCTCTCACACACAAGCAGCTGCTGCTACCGGGTCAGTGTCATGCGGTCTATTAATAAAAGCACAACAGTGAGGTGAGGAGAGGAGAGGAGAGGGGGAGACTAACAGCATCACCACTTCAGCGGTTTGAGATGATCCAGCGCGCGAGCAGTGAGACACATCAAAGAGGCTGATCGACAGAACCGCCCCCAACCACATTTTTATTTTGATTTTTACAGGCGCTCATTGTCTCCGTCACCTTTCACCCACCTGGCGCATCTTCGTCTGCGGCTTGTTGGTAAACACGAATCGGAAGCCGGTGGCAAGGACTCCCTGTGGTGCATTGATGCACCCGTTTCAGTGGTGTAACGGTGAGCAGGCTTTTAAATTCTAACATCCTTTGTGGGTTTAGGCTTTTGTTAGACAGTCTGCTCACTGCTGTCATTTAAATTGAAGAGAAAGTGAGACAAATACGAATAATATGTTATTTATGTGTTATTTCTATGCATAATAAAGACATTTACATATAATTTAAAGGACAATTCATTGAGTAAATATTTATATTTTAGATTAAGATTATTTCTCTGGTAGTCAAAGCTGACAAGGGTCACTTCAAAAAGTCTTCAAACAACTTACACAGAGGAAGTTGATTTTAAAAAAAGATTGTCCTATACATATTTAAGATGCAAATATTATATTATTTGAGCAGAAATCTCAGGGGAATGAAACTATTCTGAGAATAGCTATTTATAAGGCAGTAATCCTGCAGAACTCGTGATTTTGTTATGTGAGGATTTTATATGAAATATCACAAAATCAAACCGTTGTCTTGCACACTTATCTAATTTGCTCACATCAAGAGCACAAAATATGTGACGTAGTTCATTTGAGCCCTTTGTTATAAACTGTTAATTAAATGTTTTCAGATTATTACTGAGGACAAAACCTGTAAACGTTTGAACATATTTTTTTTATCAGATTTTAATTCCGCTCTGCATTGATTTGCAGAATAAGTAACCCCCTGATGAATAGACTCCTTTATTTTGGTCTCAAGTTGAGATCCACACAAGGCCGGTCACTGTGCAGTCCGTGTAACATTTCGCCTCTCTGGGTGATCTTGTTTGTGCTGCTGGGTGACTCTATCTACGACCTATCACTTTCACAACTTGGCTTTAACCTCTTATCGTTGAAAGGCAAAAAAGAAAAGTTTGAACAGCTTCAGTTCAGTTTGCTCCTTCAGCTCAGTTTGTTGGTGTTTTGCTGTGACAGGCAGACCCGGTCCAGATGATGGATGGGAGGTATTTTTCCTCCAGCTTAGCATGTTTGAATGCAGGAACCTCGTCTGTGGATTGTTGGTGCTGCTGAGACAAAAAACAATTACCGCCTTTGTGACGCTTAGTCCTGCTATTCATGGTACAGGCACACACAGTGACACTCTGCTGGAAAAATGAATAATTATTTGCTCCTTTGTTTATGCATCACACAAGTGTTGTTTTCATGCAAGTGTTGGAGGATTTTGGACGTATACTTTCTTCCTAGTTGCAGCCTAGCAGCCAGGCTCGAGTGTTTCCTCTCATGTGAAGTCCTGAATATTTGATGGAAGGTACTGCCTTTAGTGCAAGCAGCAGCAGAGGCAGCTCTGTGTGAAATCTACAAAAATAGGACAAAACCCCATCAGGCATCTTGGTTCAGGGAAACATCCTCAGCTGAGTTGTTTTACGGCTCTGTCAAATCACAGAGGGCCTTCCCGGGTTTTCTTAATGAATGACAACACAAGAATCTGTCTGACACGGATTTCCTTTGTCCTCAAAACGAGAGCATGCACGCCTTCATCCCTGTTCTGCATCTGCTGCTGTTGGCACCATGGCAACGGGGCTCCTCATGAGAGAGTTAATATATAGGTCAGTGGTCATGCAAGGCTCCACCCGAAGCAAAATATCACATAGAGCTGTTTGATTTCCACTCATGCAAAAAGGTGGAGGAGAGAAAACACAAGTGTTCACCTTTACAGTCGGTCGAGATGCGATGGAGATGCACAAACGCCAACGTGACCTACATTTGGTTTGAGTCTATGCTGTGATGTGAATTATAGATCCCACTTTAGACGTCTTGTGTCTCTTTGTCTTCGGATAATCGTGGTGAGGCAACAATGATGGAGAAAATGAGGTCATCTTGTCTGTTTGTTTGCAAGTTCACATCCTCACTTGTGTTGAGCAACAATTGTGGACACTGAGGTCATTTCCTCAGGGGCATTCTGGAAAACCAAACTCTCTAAAGCAGCTGATATTTTATAATCAAACACTTTTCTTTATTTCTTTTGACTGATTTACAATTCATTAAAACTCCACCAATATGTTCTTCATTCTTTATTTAAAAAATGATTTAAATAGAGAAGGAGAATTACTAAAGACTGCACTGTAAAACAACATTTAGTTGATTATAGTATTTTGCTTTAATGTAAACATGTTGCATTTTCTACAAATGAGCAAAAAGTGGTTGAAACCATTTAAATGTATAAAAGAACATTTTCATATATCTCTATGGATGGTGTGTTACCAGGGAAAAAGATTTAAAATCTCAGGAGTCTTTTTTTCAAGTGCATAATGATAATGACTCTCCTATGTAAAGTGCTTCCTGAACAGCCTCTGTTCAGAGAAATAGCATTTACCTCTAATGAACTAACAGCGTGAACCAGCCAAGACCGGAGTGTATTACTGCCACCTTAAAACAGATATCACCCCCAAAATATCTCACAGATTTAATTATGTAAACCTTCACACTGTCAGTTTCACATTACAATGGTATTTCTTCCAAAAATAATCATTTAATGCAAAAATAACAGCAATATAAAGGGTAATATAAAACATCTGCTCGACCTGCTGTGAAATGTAGGAGTTTGAATCTGGTTTAAGATGGCAGCAATCCATTTCAGATGTATTAAACCATATTGACAATCTAAAAATAGACCCCAAATTTATTTCTCCAAACTAAGAAACACACTTCAAACTGACCAAAATAAGCCTTTTAAATGAAGGAGAGATTGATTTAGGCTTTTGACAAATTTTATGACGGTGGCATTTAAACCAATTCAACAGGCTAAAGCACATCCATCCATCCATTTTCTTTAACCGCTGCATCCTTCACAGAGGCTCACAGGGGAGCTGGTGCCTATCTCCAGTGGTCAAGGTGCGTGATGCGAGGGACACCTTGGACACAGGTCGCCAGTCCATCACAGGGCCACACAGAGACAAACGAGACAGCCACTCACACCTAAGGACAATTACTAGACCAATTAACCTGACAGTCATGTTTTTGGTCTGTGGGAGGAAGCCAGAGTACCCAGAGAGAACCCACGCATGCATGGGGAGAACATGCAAACTCCACATAGAGAGGCCACAGAGATGCGAACCCACAACCTCCTTGCTGTGAGGCCACAGTGCTAACCAACTGCACCACCATGCAGCCCAGGCTAAAACATATTTTAGCTGATACGTTTTATATTATTTTACAACTATCAAATGCTGCATTTAGAAAATGTCTTGATCAAATTTGTGCAAAAAGACAATAAAAGAAGAAAGAAAACTGCAACCAGATTAAACAGAATATTGTAAAAATGTTCCGTTATGTAATGGGGTGCATATTATTTCTATGTGTCTAAAAATGGGCACTAATCAGTTTTTTATTTGCTGGATTTAATTTGTTTCTTGGTTTTTAATTAGGAAAATGAAGTACAGTGGGGCAAAAAAGTATTTGGTCAGCCACCGATTGTGCAAGTTCTCCCACTTAAAATGATGGCAGAGGTCAGTAATTTTCATCATAGGTACACTTCAACTGTGAGAGACAGAATGTGGAAAAAAAAATCCATGAATTCACATGGTAGGATTTTTAAAGAATTTATTTGTAAATTAGGGTGGAAAATAAGTATTTGGTCACTTCAAACAAGGAAAATCTCTGGCTCTCACAGACCTGTAACGTCTTCTTTAAGAAGCTTTTCTGTCCTCCACTCGTTACCTGTATTAATGGCACCTGTTTGAACTCATTATCTGTATAAAAGACACCTGTCCACAGCCTCAAACAGTCAGACTCCAAACTCCACTATGGCCAAGACCAAAGAGCTTTTGAAGGACACCAGGAAAAGAATTGTAGACCTGCACCAGACTGGGAAGAGTGAATCTACAATAGGCAAGCAGCTTGGTGTGAAAAAATCAACTGTGGGAGCAATTATCAGAAAATGGAAGACATACAAGACCACTGATAATCTCCCTCGATCTGGGGCTCCACGCAAGATCTCATCCCGTGGGGTCAAAATGATCATGAGAACGGTGAGCAAAAATCCCAGAACCACACGGGGGACCTGGTGAATGACCTGCAGAGAGCTGGGACCAAAGTAACAAAGGTCACCATCAGTAACACACTACAATGGCAGGGAATCAAATCCTGCAGTGCCAGACGTGTTCCGCTGCTGAAGCCAGTGCATGTCCAGGCCCGTCTGAAGTTTGCCAGAGAGCACATGGATGATACAGCAGAGGATTGGGAGAATGTCATGTGGTCAGATGAAACCAAAGTAGAACTTTTTGGTCTAAACTCAACTCGTCGTGTTTGGAGGAAGAAGAATACTGAGTTGCATCCCAAGAACACCATACCTACTGTGAAGCATGGGGGGGGAAACATCATGCTTTGGGGCTGTTTTTCTGCTAAGGGGACAGGACGACTGATCCGTGTTAAGGAAAGAATGAATGGGGCCATGTATCGTGAGATTTTGAGCCAAAACCTCCTTCCATCAGTGAGAGCTTTGAAGATGAAACGTGGCTGGGTCTTCCAACATGACAATGATCCCAAACACACTGCCCGGGCAACAAAGGAGTGGCTCCGTAAGAAGCATTTGAAAGTCCTGGAGTGGCCTAGCCAGTCTCCAGACCTCAACCCCATAGAAAATCTGTGGAGGGAGTTGAAAGTCCGTGTTGCTCGGCGACAGCCCCAAAACATCACTGTTCTCGAGAAGATCTGCACGGAGGAATGGGCCAAAATACCAGCTACTGTGTGTGCAAACCTGGTAAAGACCTATAGTCATCGTTTGACCTCTGTTATTGCCAACAAAGGTTATGTTACAAAGTATTGAGTTGAATTTTTGTTATTGACCAAATACTTATTTTCCACCCTAATTTACAAATAAATTCTTTAAAAATCCTACCATGTGAATTCATGGATTTTTTTTTCACATTCTGTCTCTCACAGTTGAAGTGTACCTATGATGAAAATTACTGACCTCTGCCATCATTTTAAGTGGGAGAACTTGCACAATCGGTGGCTGACCAAATACTTTTTTGCCCCACTGTATGCCTGAAATACACTGTTCAGAAAAATGAAGGGAACTGAATGAAAATGCATCAGAATCCTGCTGGATGTCCACACTGATATGAAATAGGTCACATGTTAGAAACACTGACTCTCCACCAAACCCATCATGCTGAATAACATAACGTTCACCACAGCTTCTCCAGACCCTTTAACACCTGTCACATGAGAAAATGTGAGTGAAAAACACAGAGCTCCAGTGTTGGACCTGCCAATTCCTGATAATAAATGTTAAAGTTTTTGAAGCAATGCATCATTTGTGGCATTTAAACAAATGCCGAACCATCTACTGTGGCCTATACCCGACTTTGCAAAAGAAAAGCTAAAACATCCAATTCATTTGCAATACGCCCACAGAGCAGAGCTTCTTTTCCCATCCTTTTGAGACTAATTAAACAAACACTGCCCATGCATGCTCAGAACATACGCTTGTGTTTAGAGGAAGCTTATAGTGCTAATCCGTGTTTGTTCCCTCCATATGTCACTTTCTCTTCCAGTCTGTGACCTTTCCTGCTGATTTTTTGATTTGATCTGAAGCATCTAAAAGTGTTTGTCACTTCCTGGCTTTTTCTGTCATAAGTTTCTTTTTATATTTATATCCACAGTTCTTGCAAATCCTACATAAATGTATTCGGTTTCCTCCTCTGGACCACTTTGGGTAAAAAAATAGATACATTCATAAAAGAGACTTTAGATCATAATGATTTTGTTTCAGTGTCCTGCTTTTATTTAAGTGCTGATTAAAGACCTGACTCGTGTTTCATGTCTCTGCTAATGAACGCCTGATTGACGTGCTTCGATTAATAGAGACTCTCTGCTCGTTCAGGCTGGACGAATCAAGAGGCGGAAAGTATTGATCACCTCGTTCTGCAGTTCTCACTCCGAGTGCTGGATAGAAATGTGGCTACAAATACCAAAGTGACAAGAGAGTGATGAAAACAAGAAAGACCTTCATTCATGACTCGTTTGTCCATCACACTGACTATCCATTCATTCTGTCAGGCATTTAATCATCCGTTCATCCATCATTCGTACATTCCTCACATCTTCACTCAATCCATTCATTTTCTCAGCATTCGCCACAGGGAGACCAGGTCAAATGTGCACCTGAAACACTTCTATCAGTCCAGTTTCCTACCTGCAGACTTGACAGGCTGTCAGATGAAAGGAAGTGCTGGCATTACTTTTACTGAAGATGAGGAGAAGGGAGCAGCACAAAGAGGTGTGGGTCTGTAACATCCTTGGAGTTTGGAGAATTTAGGAGCTGCGCCTACACAAGAATCATCTCCAGGTCTATTTCAGGCTGAACAGGGAGCAATCTCACAGTCTGTTGGCGTAATGGAGAAAATTGCACCAAGAAAAACCAAATTCAGGCTGCAGAATCTCACTGGAATCAGTACACACATGCACACACAGTCTCCAGTGTGTGAGTTGATTCCTTTAAGTCGTGATGGAGTCATTCAGGAGAGATGCTCGTAGCTCTGACCAGTTGGTTTTGTCCAACTCAGATTCATCTACCTATATTTAACATTTTCTTTTGCATTTCTATTAAAAATCACACTTCATTTACTATAGGTTTATTCTTATCTCAAATTTAAAAGCACCTATTGACCCAAATAAAAGTAAATTTTGTCCAAAGGGGTAATTTAGCAGCATTGATGCAAAAGATTCAGTTTTTTCTTTAACAAAAAAAAAAAAAAATTCACAAATGTGCAGTGATCCGCTCAATCAGATATGAAAGCAAGTTTTTTATTGTCACAATTTCCTGTAGTTGCTGCATTTGTTTTCAAGCATTTTTTTAAAACAATGTCAAGCAGATTGAAGCTCAGAGCTGTGATATAAACTTTACAGTTATAACAAAGCTGAACAACAGAGAGATTATTATGAAGGTAGCATCTTGTACGCCTCTGTGGAGTTTTGTGTTTCAGGAAATGAGACAAAATTCTGCATACAAATGCATACACACATAAAATGCAATTCTGATTAATTTCCCTCAAGTTTTTACTCATAGGAGCAGGTTTTCATACACTCTGCTGCAGAAAATTGAGCCAATAAAGCAAGAATCTGTAGGTTGATACTACAAAAATACTCTAATGTAAATTTAGCACACATGCAAATACAGAAAAACACTAAAACTGTCAAAGTATATTAACTCTCAGGTACTACAACACCAAATTTGAGGTCCGTTTCTGTAAAATGGACTGAATTAAAGACATTTATGAGTCTGCAAAAGTCAGCTAGCTGTAGTGTGGTTGACTCCAAAAGTTGATGACAATTATTGCTTTCTTATAGTCTCATTTAAATTCCACCTTATGGTTATTTAATATTTTGCTAACACACACACTCATGCACAAGAAAAAAAATGGGCAAAAGATTGGCAAAAATGTTTGTGTCAACCATTGAATTTACTTCAGATTGGAATGGGTCTTTGGCATATTCTGGTGGAGTTTATTTATGCAACATGTAACTAAATATTCTGCATAATTATGAATCGCTGCTGCAGGAAAGCAGTGATTGAAATGCATCAGATGTTTACTTTGACCCCCTCCCATTGTTTTATTTAATAAACGAGTGGGCATTTTAAACACGGCTTTTGTTTATTTCATGTGCGTTTCTCACAGATCAAGCCTAATTTATGGTGTAATCTTCCAATTCTTACAAGGCTAGACAACAAAAGACCAAACATTTCCACCTACAGGTAGTTTAAAGAGACTGAGTGGGTGATGTTGTTCCTTCAGGTGAAGCTCTTAATACAGTTGAATTGTGTAATGCTGTAATAGTCTCAAAGGGAAATTAGACGGGTTCATTTTGACACAGAAAAATTAACAAAGAGTAAGGAATCATTATAAAAAGGCTGCTGATAGAATTGCCCTCCAATAAGTGCTCCTACGATACGGGTTGTTTTCTGTGATTATGACCTCGTCTCCTGGGTGAAGGTGTGCTAATCACGAAAACCTGTCAGCCTGATGTGTTTCTCCCATTCAGCATCCTGAAAAAAATCGTATTAACCAGTGATGACGTGTGCCACTTTAGCTTTACTATCACTTACTAGATCAACATGTCCCTGATCTAGAACACAAACCTCTATGACGTAGATATCAGCTTATCTATAGCTCTGTTTTTTATGATCATCTCTCCTTTTTTGAGAGACTGGAAGTTAGACCTGCTTTGATTTTGGCTCCAATTGATCACAAAAATAACACAATCAACAAAAAGCGATTATGGGTAAAATGATTCGGTCACATTCTGCTTTACAAGCGTGCTTTTATTTTGTAATGCTTTCTGAATGATGCTCTTCCACCCCTTCTGAGGGCTAAACTGAATCTTATGGTTTAAAAAGTCACTGTAAGAAGGGATGGCAGCATGAAGGCAAAACACACTGGTAGATACGTCTTTGTTGTTTTTAATTATATTATAATATTTTCCAACCAATTCCGAACATTGACACTTTTTTATGCTCACTGACTTCCTGTTTGGACATCCAGGCTTCCGTAGCAGCTCTTCTTTTATAGCAGTGCTGTCTGCAGGCCTGGAGGGGTGTGTGTGTCATATATAATAGGAATAGGATGAATTAAGAAACATTATAAACACACCCTTCACACACTACTGCATTGCAAAATTCAGAGGCTGAGTTTTCAGGAGGGTCTGTTCTCAGACATTAAATGTGCATGTGTTTGCAGCAACCACCTACTAGAATCTGCAATATCGGCTCACAAGAAACTTCAACAGTTATTACTCTAAACTCCATTTTAACTAACATCAAACTAAATTTCTGCTAACAAAAATGTACAATCAAAAGAACACGATAGTGTAGATAAATCAACTTATATATTTAATGTTGAGCCATCCTACCTTTATTCAAGAGAGTTGCAGTTTTCTCATGGCTGATGAGTCCAGTCTCGATTTTGCGTCTTTGTTCAGAATACACTTTCCTCAGTTTTCACACATAGCCGTGGATGCATCAAATGTCAAAGCCAGTTTTAATGCTGTAAATACCACAGACTGGTGTCAGAACCATACAGAACCATACCTACCGTATAGGTAGAGAGAAGCTGCCATACAGACGGTGTTTCAGCACCATGGACAGCACACCTACATCCAAAAAAAAAAAACGACGAGCAATGAGGAACTCCGACAATTTTATCTCTGTTTTTGTTAAATCCAGTAAAGGTTTCACCTTCTCACAGTCCAAAAAACTACAATAACATACAATGCTAGCTGCTAAAGATTCAACTTTAACAAGCGTACGTGATGACGTTAAGGACGTCATTGGTTGATACAAGCCAATCAGTGGATGAGATTTGTTCAGTTTGAAATTTGTTCATTATAATTTTTCTATTTGTCATGTTGTATGGCTAGAAATTTAAATAAAAATGTTAGAAATAGTTGAAAATATTTTTAATGTTTAATATATTTTTATTTTTAATTGGTGGGGGGTGGGGGGGTGGGGGTGGGGGGGTGCAGGGCCCGGCTGTCTTCCCATGTTTACATCATGTGACTGATTGGTCAACAAGATGAAGTTGAATTATTTAGTGTCAACATGTGTTTTGAACTACTGTTACAAAAATATTAGTTTGATTCTTACTGAATAGATGAGCTTTTATTCTAAAAGTAGTTTTAATCATCACTAAAACATATTTAAGATTTTGTACATAGCAAAAGGCACAGTGTTACTAATGTGGTGAAGAATTCTGTCCCTTCATCTGCCCATGAATTGTGGAAATCAACCAAAATGTGTGTATTTTTTCTGTTTACTTTACTGTTTTTTTGTAAATATGTCTTGAAATATCCTGTCTCTTTTGTTCAGGGTGCTTCTGTGGTCTGGGACTGGTTTACTCCAACAAGTCGTGCACCATGCCGCCCATCACCTTCCAGGACCTGCCTCTTAACATTTACATGGTCATTTTTGGGACAGGCATCTTCGTCTTCATCTTGAGCCTCATCTTCTGCTGTTATTTCATCAGGTGAGAGGAAACGCAAACAGAATCTAAGTAACTTTCAGTCAACCAAATGGAAAAAAATTGATATTTTCTGGTATTAAAACATTTTAAAAGATCGTTTTTATAGATTAATCTCTGTCATATTGTCTTCATAAAATGTTAGTTTCCTCACTTTTCTTTAACTTAAACAGCTAGTTTATTTGTGACCAAACTCTTAAAGACCACAGTGTGTTTTGTGATGCAATAGAATGAGAAGAAATTGTATTTCTTGCTTCAAAGTAACACTACAAATGACCCAAATGCTGCACAACCACACACACATCATTCATCATAAGGTTTGCATTAGAGTATATTCTTGCTGTAAAAAGTTATTTATAGAATATATTTTGCATTTTTTCTCATGCAGGAATTTCCCAGTTTTAGGGCTCAAATGCAAAGAGATGAATTTGAATGGAGTCGAGGGTTTAAACCAGGCGTCTGCAACATTTATGATAGAAAGAGCTGTTGAAAATGTGTAGAGAGCCACAAGTTTGACTTATTTAAAAATAAGATAAAATGTTCTGTAAAACTATCTTTCAGAAATAATAGTAACGCTAATCTTGGCATTAAAAAACCCTAAGATCTAAAAACAAATGTGGTTCTAAAATAATGGGAAGCAGTGTATGAAGTGCACTGCTATGTCTCCTAATTTATAGTAAGATTAGAGCTGCCTGCTGCTCTTGTTCATCACCCAGATCACATGATTTTTATACATTCACTCTGCTTTATATGAGCTGATTCTTCTGCATGCATGTTTTTGTGCACACATGTCTCTCTTCTCCCTTTAATGCTAGCTGATTCAGTTCTTCTTATGTCTGCCTTTTATCCTGTTGATGTTCATTGTGTTTGTGTTCTAACAGGTCATGTTAGTAAATGAGACCTGGTTCTCAAACAGTTTACATGGTAAAATAAAGGTTGCACAAAAAAAAAAAAGTCAGATAATATCATTACTTCTAACCCTTCTAATTTAACAGGCTGATTAAATGACATTTTCACATTATGGTGCTAAAATACCGGTAAATGTTAACAAATGGCCAGAAATATTCACTTTTTTTCTATAAAACATGAATGTGACCAATTTTACTTCCTATAAGTCAGTTCATAAACTCAAAAATACAACAAAACACAGAATCAGGAGACCTGTAGTCATTTTTTGTTTTTATTAACTCAAACTGAGAAGCTGTATGTGTGCGTGGAACAGAAATAGAGTCAAAAACAAAGAGGAGCACAGTGACCTCCTCTGCTGTTGACTGACCTCCCTGATGAGCTGTGTGTGTCTGAGGGACGGGATGTGAGGCAACAGGAAGCTGCCTGTCACAGTGTGTGAGGACAGCAGTGAGCTCAGAATAACCTCACACAGTGGGAGCACACAAACCCGTCACTTATACAAAAGCTCACCAGGAAACACCAACACCTGGAGCAGGAGGAGGGGGGGGGGGCTGGCTTTGGATCACTCTGTATTTAGCAACTTTTTGATCTTAAAACATTGAGCTTTATCTTTGTATTAAACATTTTTTTGTCTTTTTGCGTGTCTTCCAACCTTGTGATCATGTTGCTTTTTGATTTTTTTTTTTTTTTGCATTTTCTTGATGAAAAACCTTCAGTAAAACACTGATAATTGTGTTCTTTGCTTTTGTGGCTTTGAAGTCATTTTTTTAATTAAGAATTTTAGTTTTATTTGCACTTTTAGAGAACTTTTCTTACAAAGAGATGCTTTAATTCAATAGCTCGCTGGGCTGCAACTGTTGGAGACACAAAATTGTGAGAAAATACAAAAAACAAAGATCTTAGAAACACACTGAGGTGGTATTTTTGCAACATTTTATATTTGACTGGGTCATGTAGACACAAGATAAAAAATAAAATATTTGGAAAATTGCTTTTTTTTTATTGTTGGATATAACCATCATGTTATTGTTTTTATTAAAGTGCTCCTGAAGAATAAAAATGGTTTTTTTTTCAAAGAAAAATTAGATTTAAAAAAATGACTGCTTGTAAAATGTAATATTAAACTAAACGGTGGCACCTCTGTATCTGATTTGTTGAGTTTTAGGAGGCATTTATTATTTTTTTGACCTGAGCTTTGACCGTGATCTCTGTCAGAAACCAGCTCACATCCATCCTGTTTCTCTAAATGATGAATCACAGCCTGTGAGTCACTTCCTGTGGCGCCATCATCAAGCAGACTGTAATCTTGGACAGACGTGCGATTGTGAACTCATTTATAGAGCAGGTGATTCATCAGAATCAGCAGAGTGAGGTTTTTCTGCACAGAATTCCTCTCGTCTTTGTCAAGTTTGTGATTTTCAGTTTTAACTCCTCAAAGAAAACACTGAAAAGCCTATGTGGCTCAGAAATGTCTGCTCTTATTCAAGATTGTTGAAGATTTATTAAAGAAAACTGTTTTATGTTCTGATCATTCAAATTTTTACATTTTTTAAAGTTATTTTGGGTCTAGTGAATGCAAAAACACTTCAAAAATAATCAAAACAAAAGCAAACCTAAAGCAATTTTTACAAAAAATGACTAAAATAGGCACAAAAAACCAACACTGTGACAGTCTAAGACATAACTAATCGAATCCATCGCTTACTGGGGTCTTGAACAGCTGGAATCAGACAGTAAACCTCATCTAAGAGGTAACACTGAAGTCCCTCTTCCAACATTTTGAAACAAGTCATTAACTTCAACACTTCATACAATAAATAACAGAATAAGTTAGTATGAACTTTATGTTTTTACAGGAGTTTAAAGCGTGGGCTTGGAAAATGAAAACTAGACACTAGAATTAGCATAAAAGCTGAAAACAAAACATAACGAACTAAATAATGCAGCTCATCACAGAAATGTTTAGCTTTTGAAAACAAGGAACAATCTGTTGATATCAGAACACAGCGACTACAATTCTGATTCACCGCACCTGAGAAATCTCCAACATCAAAATCTAACACCATCTAATAGGATGCAACAACTCTGCCTTTAGAAACCGTTTGTTCTGCATCACAAACTGAGGAACACACAGAGTTTGGGGAGAATTCAGTGACATTTACGAGCTCCAGGTCAGAGGTCGGCTTCTGATGAATGTGGTCAGAGACATACAGCTTCCAGAAGAGACTTTTACAACCAAGAAAATGAATTCCCTTTATTTAAAGTGACTGCGACCTTGAAGAGTTTATCCAGACAGACTGTGCTTTACTATGAAGACTTCTCTGTAATGATTAACCTGTTGAGACAAGTGGAGTCAAAGAGACCTGAGACAGGTGTGCAGGGTTTAAGGAAGAGAAGAAGAGCGTATAGGCTGGAGGACTGGAAGGAGGATGAGTCAGAGGAAAACAAAGTGCACGCCACTGATTACTGAGAGCAAATTATAATAAATAATCGTTCACATGTAGAAGAAACCAGGTTGTGTGTGTGTTAGAGTGTGTGTTAGAGTGTGTGTTAGTGGAAGTGACTGATGGATCTGGTTGTGTCTCCTCTGAGTCCAGGATTTGTACCTGTTAAACTCTAAGAGTCACGTTGTGTTTCTGTGAGTGTGCAGGAGTCCTGTGAGGCCTGGGTGACGTAAATGTCTCCATCACATGGAAACGCCAGGTTTCTAAGGCGACCGCTGACTTTTACTCTCGATGTGCAGAAAGATGCAGATGTGCTGCTTATAGAGGAACAGCTGTAGGTTCTTGTTTCAAGCTGATGTAAAACTGGTCCTCGTTAACTGCACATTGAATATGACATTTTATCATTTAGTTAAGAAAGTTAATTAATTTTAAAATAAAAAACATAATGACTTCATATCTTTATCATCAAACTGGGGTTTTCTACGTAATCTAGTCAATTTTAAGCTATAATTACTGTAAAATATCAAATCTAATGAAGTGATCATTCCGATCCTTTACTAATCAAGAAATGGATGTTGTGTTAAAATTAGCATAAAATATTCAAAACTACAAGAAAAAGTGAATTTTTTAGCTGAATTAAAATTAGAACTGTCATTTAGGTGTATTTATCGTTACAGATCAGAAAGAGAAAATATATTCAATGTTCAGGTGAAAATTTAAGAGCTCTAAATCTGCAACTGAGTGCAAATGAAATGTCAAAGTTATATATTATTATGTTATATTTTATATGTCTGTTTTTCCCTATCATCAGCCAATCTGGTTTTAAAATCAAATGTTTTAGAAGTTCTTTTGCTTTCTTTCTTTATGCCACACTAACCTGCACAGTATGAGTCTTTTCCCTCTTTTTTGCATGACGATTTTGTGGACTATATGCATGTGAGATTTAACTCTTCATAGTGCTAATGACCACATTTCATCATTTATGCATGCTTTAAATCTTGATTTGCATCCTAAACATGAAACTTTTCTAAAAAGTTTTAAATGATTTTTTTAACAAAGCAACAAAAATGAAGTATAATGCTTCTTCAAAGTTTTTAAAAGTGCAAAAGCATTTTTGTTTAAAATCATTAATCTATTAGTTAATTCATTTTCATTAACTAATTTGCCGGAGCCAAGCACAAACATGTCATTTCAAATGCCTCTAAATACAAACCTAACTTGTTTGTTATTTCATTATTAAACCAAATGTTCAGGATGCATATAGAGCGTTATTTAGCTCGATCAGGAGCTTTGCTTTTTGTTCATATGAATAATCATTGAATGTTTGAGGTGAACCTCTGAAATCAGCCCCTTTCACCCACTTCACAACATTTTCCAGCCCTGGGAAACTCAACAGAAGTAAAACGTGTATCCTCACATTGTTCACATGGAACGCTGTAAGCAGGCGTCAGCGTAAACAACAAACCAAGCTACAAAAACAGTTCATAACTGTCACTTCCTCAATTTTCCCCCCTCTGTTTTCTCTTATTTTTTGAGTAAATTTATGTTTTTAGGATCACTTCTCATATCCTGGTGTTGCATTTAGTTTCAGGCTCAAACTGCAGACAGTGGCACAGATTTGGGTCTAAGTTTAGTTTTGTAAAAACAAAAAACCAAAAATAACCTTCTGGACAGAAAGATAAAGATCTCCTCTCCATTGTTGGTTTTTGGAGGGTGGAGCGGAGATTCAAAGAGCCTAAATACTCATTAGAGTTTGTGTGTGGGTGTGTGCGACTGAGTGTGTGATTACGTTTTGCATGTGGCTACACAACAGCTGAAGTGTGTCAAGAATGTGCGTGCGTGCGTGCGTGTGTGTGTGTGTTTACTGTTTGGGAAGACAGTTAATTATCAGATAAACCCTGCAGACACACACACACACACACACAGAATAAATCTCAGTGAATTCAACAGCATGCTGTTTACATCAAATCTGAATGCAAGAAAATATCTTTATCTCCTAATGATCAAGAGGAATACTCTGAAGATTTCTTTTAATACTTAGTACGTCAGAGTTTAAGATCAATACTGTTGATTAATCCAATTATACTGCAGATATCTAGTTTACAAACACAATGCATGAGCAATATTTTACATTTAAAATAAAGATAAATACAGTTTATTTTGAAAATAAGTTATATTGTCAATTATTTCAATTATTTTGCATTTGTAATAAAATTTTCTCATAGTATAAAATATTTAGAAACTTGAACTCAATCTCATTTAGAATGATCTAATTTAATTATGTTAGGTATATTTTGTCATGTCAGGAAATGACATATTCTATGTTTTTATTTCATTTTTACTATTTTTAATAATTTGAAGCAAATTGGGTCAAAAATATAATTAAAAAATGTAAGGTTTGTTAACTTTTTACTCAAACATTTCATTCTTTTTTTTAGAATTTATTTCTTTTTTCCAGTTAAGTTCAAAGACATCAGGACTAAAAAGTGCTCTATACCAAGTGTCTGATGTGACAGTCAAAATATTCTATGTTTTTTAAAGTTTTATCTGTTTTACATTAAAGTAATTGCTCACTAAAGTATTTAGTTGTTATTATTTAGTATTTTCTATGGACTGAATACTAGATTAAACAAGCCCAAAATCTAGTTTCAATCTCCAACATCTCTGCAAGTTAAAGAGTTAAACCTCTTATTCAGCTTTCAGTTTAGAAATTAGTTTTCAAATTTTTCTCAAATAAAAAATAGAGAAAGTTATCTTGTCCCTTTAAAAAAAACTTGCACAACTTAGTAATAATTTTATATGAACTGTGAGAGTAAATGTTTAATGTTTTATTTCTTATGTGCAGCAAACTACGGCACCAAGCGCAGAGTGAGCGGTTTGGATACAGAGAGGTGAGACTGGGATTCATACATATTATTGTCCCTTTTTATAAAAAAAAAAATCTCTTTTAAAACACATTTTTTAAATCCTACAGGTGGTTTTAAAAGGCGATCCTAAAAAATTAAGTCTTCATGGGGTAAGTTTGTGTTTCGCGCTGATTGAAACCAGAGCTTTAAACAATAATTTCATATCGACTGTCTGATTTTGTCTCGTCTTTCACTCACGCAGCAGACGTGTGCCGTGTGTCTGGAGGACTTCAAAGTGAAAGATGAGCTGGGTGTGTTGCCATGCCAACATGCTTTCCACAGGAAGTGAGTAGAGCACAGAGGAGTCTTTCTTCATGCTTGTTTGCACCTCACACCTGCTGAGGCCTGTTGAAGTGAAAACTGCTCTGTTTAGTCTGGAGAGGAGATCAGAAGGTCTTCATTACTCATTCATTTCCTCATGCTGCCTTTTCCACTTCAGGATCAGGGGTGGGTCTGCGGTTCAGTTTATCACCACTACCAAAACTGGACCTGATATCCTGCAGGAGAGTGTTTAGTTTCATAAACATAGAATGTGTTTTTTTTTTTACTGGTTTTGATTAGAAATATAAAGAGTGGAAGTTAGGTTAACACTTTTGGAAATGCATGTAAACAGCATTAAGTGAGCTCAGTGTTTTAGAGGTTTCCAGGTTTCATTAAGTCGTTATGAGTGGTCAGTATCTTACCTGCAGTAGAAACAGTCAGAGCGATGGAGGATCAGTAAAGGCCAGTTCACACGGCAGGATTTTTAACCCGATTTTTGCCCCGATTCTCCTCCTCCGTCAATCTTAAGACGCTCCTGATCGTTAAAGATAATCTTATCAGATCATCCTCTCGTGTGTGGTGGGTTAAGAGCGCTCTGGTCCGCTCGGAACACCGTCAGAACTGCTCCGATCGCAAATCTGTGAAATCGAACATGTTGGATTGTCTAGACCCGACATCGCAGCGTGTGGTGTCCCCCGAGAATCTGCCTGCGGAGATCGACATGTAGCCAATCAGAGAGCGAGTTGACAGACTCTGCTGCGCGGAGCGAAATTAATCTCTCATCAAAACAGCTGCTCGGATTATTTAAAACTGTCACAAGTTCATTTTCCTCACCTCGCCTTCTTCCGGGTCCGGGTCGCGGGGGCAGCCGGGCATCCCAGGCCATCCTCTCCTTGGCCGAGTCAGTAAGATCTAAAAAGCCTCTAGACAGTGGCTTATCTGGACGACACACATGAATAGTAACATCACCAACAATGAGATTAAGGCTTCCCTTGCTCTATATGTGGAGTCATGTTAATGTGCATATTTAGGCCAGAGTGGTTCATTTTGTGTATTTTCTTCTAGGTGTTTGGTAAAGTGGCTGGAGGTGCGCTGTGTTTGCCCCATGTGCAACAAACCCATCGCCGGCCCCCCCGAGCAGCATCACAGCATAGGGACTCTATTGGATGAGCTGGTATAACCTTTGACCTCTCACCAGCCCTGGTGGGGCGCCTTTGCTCCGCCGCTCCAGCTGGTAAAAAGTTAGTGACCAACATGAGGAGGGACAGCGCACAGCAAAGTACAGACACAAGGTAACCTAGTTACCACCCAGACGAAGCCTCTGAAGGTTGCTGTTGCCTGGCAACAACCTCAGATGGCAACACGACACCTTACAGTGTCTGAGAGATTATCTTCAGCCACCCACACATCACTCCACCGCTCTTCTTTCAAGATCCCTCTGTGCACCCGTTCCTTCACATCCTCCGCCGCTGCCAGGAGGGAGGTTAACTCTGAAGTGGAGGAGGAGGCAGATTCTCCACCACGACGTGGACAAAATGAGCGCCGACGGATGGAGGCGCTCAGCAGGAGGCTCTGTTTGAGTCTTGCATGTCATGGTGGGCGCAGGTATGAAATTATATCCATATCAACGCCTGCGACAACTCAAAATAACACCAGCAGACAGCAGCTTGTGAATTATTTCAGACCAGAAAGTCTTGGGAAAAGGCCTTGTTGAAACTGATTCAGATTTTCTGCTCAGTCTTTGTCAGGGTGTTTTTAGGAGTTTGTAAAATAAAATCAGACAGAGGAAAACAATGTCAGTTAATTAAATTAAACACACAGGGCTGATTTAAACTGCTCTAAACATTTAACTGAGTCCAAAGCAGTTTAAAAATAAAAATGTGGGATTTCACATTTTATTATTAAAATCGAAATGATTAATTTGCATAAATCCAGCTCTTTTTCATGTGTAGCAAATGTTCTCATTTATTTCAACTAACTTATTTATTTTAAAATGTGTAAAATTATCTATAATTTTGGCCCCAACAGTGATATTATGATATTCCAAATACTGTAAATGTTATGGTTTATTTTTTGTTTTTTTTTACAGCCCAGACCTGTTTTCGTGTCAGTATTGATGGAAGTAAATACATTTTGTAATATCACAGTTTAGATTTTATTTCTAGGTATTGCACTTTGATTTCTCAAAAGAAACAAATTGTTATTGTTCGGTTTGTTTGCAGCACAGCATGTTTTGTTTTCAAAATCTATAAAGTTAAGAAGCTGTGAGTACAAGAGCAGAATTGGAGCATTTTTTGTGACCTCACAGCTCATGATTATGTTTCACACTCCTCAGTTGTTGGATTTATTTCTTTGAAAGCAAAACACTGCCTAAGTTCAGCACAAAACACACAGAGCACATCCAAACAGAACCGGCACTGTAATCCAAACGTTCATGAGTTGAGAAATTCTGCTGCATTTTCTGCACATGAGCAAAAAAATAAAAATAAAACTTCACTCTGACTCTGAGCACATTCCACATTTTGTAAGCCAGCAGATGTAAATAACTTGAAAAAGTGAAAAATAAAGTGTTTGATCTGCATCTCCTTTGTTTCTTGTGAATGTGGCGCCACCTTCAGGTTAAATAATGTATTTAAAATACATTCTGAGGAATGTGAACCTGGCTGCAAGTTAAATTTATGAAGTTATTTAGCTATAAGCTGTAACTTATTAGTATATTCTAGCTTTTAGGAACATTTTAAAATATTTTGCTGAATAATAGTCTAGCATACCTGTGACAGAAAATGTATTTAAAAAAAAGCTTTTTGGTTTGTTTTAAACAGTTTAATTCATGTAGGGTTGTTAAATTTAAACTCCAGTTAAAACAGAAAAATGTGACTTTTACCATCACAATCATAGTGTTTTGTTTTTTTTATTGAATTGTTAGAAAGAATAATCCTCCTTGAACTACTTTACCATGATGGAGGAGTTTGAGTGCCCTAAAGATCCTATAGGAGGGCGAGCTTTTTGTTCGGCCCAAGACTCTCCGCCTGTGTTTTGAGATTTGAGGTACGGAGGGAGTGAGATTCTGACCCCATGACCCGGATTTAGATGAGCAGAAGACGACAAACCAAGGCGAGATGGTTTTTGATGAAGTGTTTCAATAAACGGGTCTACACAATAATATTTTAGAAGAAGAAGGTAATAGATAATAGCAAATAATTTGAGCTTATTTGAGAAAGATCAGCAGAGCACCGCTGGTTGGTCAAATATTTATTCCCTTCATGAAAATGCTAATTAATTTAGAACTTTTTGGAGATGTTTTGTTTTATTACTCACTGTTCAGATAAATACCATTTATCTTACAAAATCAGCAGGGGTTCTAATAAGTTTTCCCCTGACTGTGCAAACCAATTTAGACAACTCCAGAATGTTTTTAGTGAGAGGGGCAAACAATAGCTAATCTGGGGGTGGCGAACCAAAACCAACACCCACTATTTAACTATGTGAGAAAAATGCTGCAATGTAGGACTTATAGCAACCTACAGTACTTCATTTTAATATATATTTTGCAGAGACACATTTTTTTAACTCTTTAATGAGAAGGTCAGCTACTTGGTAGATTATATTTCATATTCTATATTTCAATGAAAGCAATGATTAAAATGATGAGTTAACAAACTTGAAGTTGAAAAAAAAGCTCAGGAATTTGAACCAGAAAGTAAACAAGTACCATCTGTACTGGTACCTCATTAAACCTGCGTTCCCATTGCTGGGATTCGACTGGTTCCTGCATTTATCCCACAACAGATTGCAGGTGGCAGGAACACCAAAATATAAAGGGAATTCCTGACTCTGGTTGTTTTTTTAATTAGACCTGAGGGCAGAAACCCAGAACACCTGAAAGCGAATTAGGAATGAAGGCAGATGGTGGAAATGAAGGATGGAAAACAGGGAGAGGAAGAGCGGAGAGGGAGGTGCTGGGAAAAAGGTGGAGACTAAGGAGAGTGGATGTGGTTTAGTTTACTCTTCTGAGGTCACCTCAACCTTCATTTTCTGACAAGGAAAAATGTTTTAGGGCTTTCTAAAGAAGGAATACACTTTTAAAAAGACAAAGACGAGTCGCTGATGAAGATGAATGTCCAGATGTGACTTCTGTGTGAGATGCAAAGCAGTTGGTGAGTTAATTCTTTTTAAATTTCTGTTCATATTTTGAGTTTTTTAGACATAGAACTTAGCCGATTTGCAATTATTTGCAATTTGCTGCATGTAAAGTGTTTCACTAAGAAGAAAGCCTGGTAAAAGTAAAAAATATAACTTGGTATGAGGGATGAATGATCAAATGTTGCAGCCTTAACATGACAAACAAGCAAAAATTAAAAGGCATTATAATGAAAGTGTGTTTTAGTTTAAATTAAAGTCAAATTTATAAAAAATAAAATCTCATTTACTAACTGTACACTGTTCTGTGGGTCACGCTTCATTAAGACACACATTACTTGTGCAAGTCTGAAAACATAAGCAAGTCTTTCATGAACCTAACCTCTACTTGAGCTATAAAGAGCCATCTGTGTTGTGAATAAACACACACACACACACACACACACACACACACACACACACACATGCACACGAGGTGGAGAAACACACAGAGAAATGCTTGTTTCTGTCACCTTCAGCGTCGTGGCGCTCAGAGTGGACTTCAGGTCAGGCTGTTTCTCTCTTTCTGTGCCTGTTAAAATAAACCAGAATATGAAACAGACCTGAGATCAGTGACACGAGCTGCTCACTAAACTCTGGTCCACATCAGGACATGATTAGCTGATCAGGCTGGGGTTTTTTTTTTTTTTCTGTTAAGATTTGAGTTGTTAAGAAAGGCTTTCACTGCATGCCTCAGTTTCACCTCAGATAAAATGACAACAGTCCCATATGAGCATGGATCTCTTACGAGTCAGTAAATATGTTTTGTGCAAATGATAGAACTGTGCAGACTAAAATATTTTGAAGTGTGAATATTTTTAAAATTTGGTTTAAAACATGAATGCAGTTCAGTCTGCCTGTTGCTCTTTTCACATGGCTGCATCACACTCTGACATTCTCCATATTGGCCACTTTACCTCACAAACTCTTTCTTTAAAACTCATTCTGAAAAGAAGCATGTTGATGTAAAAAACGCTTGTAAAATACTGTAAAAAAATGAGGTTAAATCTTGTCATTTTGTTATGTTATTGATCCATAAAAACTGACTATCTTGTATTCTTTGGTGGTTTAAAAGATACATTTACAGGGTTTTATGAAACGTTTTACTGTCTTTCTTAGGAACATGGGTTTTATCACTGCTCTCCTTGCAGTCATTTTCAGAGGATTTGCTTTCTTTCTTGTTGTTAAGCCACTGACTTAAGAGTTAAAAGGCAACTAAAGTCAAAAGATGTTTTTTGTAAAAAGTGTTTTTGTTTTCTCCATATTTTCTTGCATTACAATAATTCCCAAAACCAACAGCAATCAAAAGGAATCTTCGCAATAATGTAATTTCTAAATACCAGTTAGCTATATAACCTTGGCATGTTTGGATATTATTTGCAGTGTCTACGTTTCTTTTCAAGAGAAAGTTGCAGCTAAAACCTCCCAAAGGACCTGAGAGAAATTACTTCCAGAGATGGTTTCCAGACATTTTTTTTTTTTAATTCTCCAAATCTTAATACAATTGTGTGAAGGTAATCCTCAAATATCCTCATAAACCATTGGTAGGAAAACAAATGCTGTTTATGGTTATGTCTCAAATAAAATATATGATTTCTGATTCAAACATACAGTTTTCTTTAAAACTGTCTTTGCAGAGAGTGTTGGAGTTCTGGAGGCTGCTTTAAACAACAACAAATGGATGTTTGAACACAAGAAGATGGATGTGATGGATGAGGATTTTCTAGAAGACTTTAAAAGTCTTATTTGTTCTTTAAGATAAAGCAATACATCACTCATATTTTTGTGAGTTAATTCCACATGACAGCATTTTTTGACACCTCAGGTGTTACAGAACTGATTAAAAGACAATCCATCATGCTCAGGAGATGGCTGCTGTCCCTGGTGGCCCGTATGGGCATAATCACGCTGGGCCTCTGCTGCTGTCTGCTGCTGTTTTACATGTTGGCCTGCAGACCTGCATCTCACAGGAAACAACCGTCTCTGTTGTGGCCTGGAGGCACCACCAGTAAGGAGGGATATTTGGCCTTATTGCAGGAGAGGGAGGACTCCCACAGACATTACATCAACAGCCTGACAAAGCAGATATCTGAGCTGAAGGAGGCACTCCAGGAGAGGACCCAGCAGCTTCATGAGTCCCTGGAGAAAGCTAAAACTAAAGGAATCCTGCCTCAGGGCCTGGAGAGTCTGCACAAAAACCCAACAGAGACTGACCTCAAGGTGGGATAGCAAGATTTAATAAAACATGATGACAACACATATGTAGTCATAGTAAACGCTACCTCATGTCCTTCAGGAGTTCTTCCGCTCCCAGCTGAACCAGGCGGAGGTGAACTCAGCTGTGAATCTACCCAATGAATATGCACTGATTCCTTTTGACACTTTCACCCTGCAGACGTGAGTATGCCCCCAAAAGTATAATTTAAACCAAATCCAACAGAACCTCTCAAGGTTCTTGTGTCACTCAGGGTTTACCAGCTGGAAACTGGATTGTCGAAGCACCCATCTGAGAGGCCTGTGAGGAAAGACCGTAGAGATGAGCTGATCGGTGCCGTGGAAACAGCTCTGCACGTCCTGAACGGACCCCAGCGGCACATAGACGACAGGAGGAGGCAAACATACTCACCTTCAGACTTCATACAGGGTGAAAAAGCTCACTTACTCTCAAACATCTGGGGGACACCTGAACCCAAACACTTATATACACACTGGTTCTGGTTTCTGCTAATCTGACGTAATTATCGAGTTATTCTGATTAAGCTGTGTTGTATTTTTTTTTTTTCAAAATAAACATACTTTGCATTTTTATTTTCTCCATAAACTAAATCCGATGTCTAAACTCAGTACTGGGTGCTAGAAAATAATACAATTTGTAGTAAAAATACAAATATTCACTATAATATCAAATTGGACCACTTAATTCAAACTTTGCATGAAGAAGGCATGAGAGAAAAATGTCTAAATAGACTAAAAAAGAAAAAAAAAAGTGCAATGTTGCTCAAGTATCAGTGGCACATTCAGCCCTTCAGCTCTTAACTATTACATTTGGCTGATTTGCATGAACTCTTCATTACAGAAAAAGGAGAAACAAGCCATATAAGTCACCTCAGTGTAAACTCAGTGATGCTCTCCGCTGTGCTGCAGGGCTGACTCGCACAGAGCGGGACAGAGGAAGCGTCTATGAGCTGATGTTCAGAGGTGACGGACCTCAGGACTTCACGCAGCTCGTTCTCTTCAGGCCCTTCGGCCCGGTGATGAAGGTGAAGAGTGAGAGCGTGAGCACACGCAGCATCGTCATCAACATCATCGTCCCGCTCTCCAAGAGGGTGGAGGCGTTCAAGCAGTTCATCAACAACTTCAGGTATCATCTGACTGACAGCACATGAACTAAATTACTGAGATTATTGATCTGAGACTTTAATCTGGATGATCAGAGAACATTTATGATTATTTGTAGCAACTACTGGAAAATGTTCATTCATCTGTTTTACAATTTTAAAATGAAATCAGAGACTGGATACAGAAAATTTCAGAGGAACATTCTGGATTCATTTAGAGGAACCTTTTTTTTTTGCCAGACAAGAAAAATAAATCATCTTGTAATTTTTATTTCTAAAACAAATATGTTTAACCCTTAGGTGTCACTTTAAGTACAAATTTTATCTTCCAAAAACTGCTATAAAAACATTTTTCTACTTTTTTGCTTGAATCTTTTGACCAACTTTATTCCTGATCAAAACAATCCGATTATTAATCATTATCAGAATTTTCTCTTTATAAAGGCACGATTATTTTACATTTTTTATATTGGGTTGAAAACTGTTTTAATGGAAGTTGATGGAACAGTTTTGTCTTTCAGTACATTCTGAAACTGATACTAAACAAAAACTAATAATACATAAAAAAATTACGTTTTTTTTTTTTTTTTAGAAAATAAACAACAACACTTTTATGCCTGCTTTTGATTAATGTAGTAAAATCTGAGTTTCTAGTGGTTACATTTGTTAAACAGCTGAATGAACATCATCCAAGGCTGGCTTTAAAGCATTTAAAACCCATGAATTTAATTGTGATCATCTAAAATCCTGTAGGTTATGGTTCCAGCATGTGACTATTTCTGTTGTTTAGGGAGGTGTGCATCCAGCAGGACGGCAGGGTTCACCTGACTGTGGTGAACTTTGGTCGAGATCAGATCGAGCAGGTGAAAGCTGTGATGGATCAGACCACCAGGTAAACCATCACAGGGGCTTTAACTCTACCAACAGCTTAAACTGAAATACATTTTGAATCTGACAAAGTTTTTTTTATTTAAATGTTAGTTTTAGGGTCAAATTAATGCTTTAAAATAAAGATAAATAAAACTCTTAAAACTTTTGATAGCAGTGAATAGGCTTCAATCTAAAGATCAAAGCTTAAATAAAGATTTCAAGTTCATTCACAAGGCGTCACTAGAACTCTGATGGAACTTCAAACAGTTCACTACGTTACAATTACAGTAATAGTGAAAAGCTTCCAGATGACATTTTAAACTCTAAATGACATGTTTGTCTCATTACTTGATTCCTGTTACACCCTTACAGTCATTTACAACCTAAGTGGCCTCCCAGTGTTTACTTTTAAAGTGGAAAGCAAAGTTAATGTCTCGGTTTCCTGCTGACATGCCTCATGTTACCAGCAGTGACACCGATCCAGGTCAAATGCTGAAAATCTGTCAAAAAGAAAGATGATGAGGAGGGAAAACTAGTCGTCTGTTTCCCCTCTTGTTAATTTAATTAACATGAAAACAGCTGATGCTGATTAACCACCCCTCTGATACTAAACTGACCAGTGTGGTGGAAATTTTACTATTGAAAGATTATCAAACAGTGAGAAGTCAGTCTTAATTAAAAGTTTATTTTCTTGCTGCATCAAGGAGGAAATACTGTTACACAGACATCAAGTGTTTAAGTGACTCCCTAATCAACAACAGAATCCTTCCCTCACAACATTCAGTAAGCTTTACCAGTTTTGATGACACCCCTGACAAAGACAAGATAAACTCCTAACATACTCATTCTTTAGTGAAAATACAGGGTGTGGAGAGAAGTCTCCCTCATCTGTGGTTTCATGGTTTTGTCATCTTGTGAAGACTGATTCCAGATAAGGGAAGGTGTAGCAGATCAATAGTTTCAACCAGCTGAACCACTCATGACTACCAGTGAGTTGCAGATTCCTCTTCTCGATATTGTCCACCCTGTCCATTCTGAGAAACCAGTTCACAGCAGAACACAACCTAAACATCCTGCAAACAGAGTGGATTTCCCACCATACAAGTTACAAGCCACAATTGATTTACAAGCTTCTTTTTGAAGCTGTTTTCAATTTTTTCATAACAACGTTAGACTAGACAAAAACTCTTCTTCCACAGATTGTTCTGTGCTGAACTTCAGAATTTAAAGTTTTTGCAAGATTATGTTTTGGTCAATAAAATAAGAGGTGAAATGTGAAAGAATAGTCATGTTTTAGAGCTGCAGGCTTCAAATAAAATAATTCTCTGAGATTTCTGCCTCAAGGACCAACACACGTCTCCACAGACAGTGACAATAAAATCGTCTCTTTAATGCTTTAGTGAGAAAAATACACCAGATCTTCTGGTGGATTTTGTAAATGTTATACAGCTGCAGCTGTGCAGAAGCTGAATGTCTTCAGGCTGTTCGATCTAAATAAATCAGAAGCATCCAGACGCTGTCTGATCAGAAGACAGATTTATTGTTCTGTTCCGTCTCTCAGGGAGACTCGGTTCAGGAGATTCACGTTGATTCAAATGAACGAGGAGTTTTCTCGTGGCCGAGGCCTGGAGGTGGGCGCCAGGGCTTGGAGACAGAGACAGAACGTCCTGCTCTTCTTCTGTGATGTGGACATCCACTTCACCGCCGACTTCTTGACTTCCTGTCGTCTGAACGCAGAAGCTGGTGGGAAACAGGACTAATACTCTTCAGGCTGTTTGAATCAACATTTAGGAGATTTTTTTTTTACAGTTTGTTCATTTTTATAGGAAAGAAAGTCTACTACCCTATATTGTTCAGTCAGTACAACCCATCTGTCATCTACAGCAATCAAACACTCCGACCTTCTCTTCAGCAACAGCTGGTTAGTAAAAATCTATATTTATTCCCATTGAAAGAAAAAAAAATCAAATGTCTGTTTTGTCTGTTTCAGGTGATAAGGAAGGAAAATGGATTCTGGCGAGACTTTGGGTTTGGGATGACCTGCCAGTACAGATCAGACTTCATTAATATAGGTGAAAGGACAGATATTAGTCTGATGTCATGTGTCGGGGGAAAAAAACAAAATACAACGTAAAGATTTTAAGTCCCAAATGCTGAAGTGAAGGTTACTTTAAACTTTTTTACTGGTTGATTATCAAGTTGACTATAATTTTGCTGTTGTATGGTTTTAAATTGTAGACGAAATCCTTTCCTTAGGTTGCATTCTTATGAGATATATCCTGTAAAATAAAGAAAAACTGAAGATCACAGAAATTATATCCTTATTGATGTTTTAGACCTAAATGATTGTATTTTTTAATAACATTATTTTGGATGGTATTTTCTGAGGAACCAGGACCTGATTGTGAGTCTGACCTGTCTGTATCCCATCAGGTGGGTTTGACCGTAGCATTAAAGGCTGGGGGCTGGAGGACGTGCACCTGTACAGGAAGTACCTTCACAGTAAGCTGATGGTGATTCGTGCTCCGTCTCGTGGGCTTTTCCACTTGTGGCATGAGAAGAGCTGTGCAGATGAGCTCCCTCCAGACAAATACAAGATGTGCATGCAGACTAAAGCTATGAGTGAAGCCTCACACGGCCAGCTGGGAGAGATGTTCTTCAAACAGGAGATAGAGCTCCACCTGAACTCCCAGATGCCTGAAAAAATCTGATGGGACATGAGCTGGGCTTCAGGTTTATGGTTTTGGATATAAGTTCTCAGAAATGAGCCTTTTAGGCTAAGAAAACTTAAGCTCTTGAAATTAAAACAACATGTTTGATTTTTATGTCTTAATAAAGTTATAAATTGAAAAACAGAAGTATTTTTAATAAAAATAAGAACATCAAATGCATGTTTGTGGTGTCTTTTGAATTCGGAGCTGAATTTTTTATTTTTATTTACATTAACAATAAAACACAAACATAGCAAAGCAACATGGGATACATTTTGTGTTGTCTAGTTTCTGGCTTCAAACTGAAAAATAAAAAAGAGAGCATAAAGTATTTTTTAAAAGAAAACTATTAAAACACTCCCCCAACCCCCCTCTCTTTCACCAAATATCCATTGAATAGCTTCTGCCTGTTTTAGGCTTTAAAAATGATTTGTATTACATCAGATCCTCAAGTTTTAGCAGTTTGGATTCTAAAACCAGTGTATTTGTGTACCGCAGACATGTTTTTACACTAGCAACCCCTCCACTTTATTTTCCCAATTATTATGAAAAAATTCATAACCGTCCAACAAAACGTCTGCCCCATTTTCCCTCATTTACCCAGGTTTATGATTCATAATGATGTCTAAAAGCTGAGTCGTTCTTCATAAGTTTGCATACAAACATCATAACAGAAAATGTATTGTCCTAGAGAGGATCAGGACTATTAGAGGATAAAAATGATGGGGAGTAAATTGATGACCCTGATGGTGATGAGCAGGTGTTCTAAAACTGTTCTAAAATAAAAATCATCTTAAAGGGAAGTTACATTTACCAGCATGAAGAACCCAAAACCTCAGACCAAAACACAGAAATGTGGTAAAAATGAAACTGAAAATCTTTATATCTGCCTTTAAATAATAGAAATTAACCTAACTTTCCAACTTAACTACTGATTTTATTTCACATTCATGAAACACAAAATAAAACTCCCTTCACTTGTGTATAAAATATATTTTTCTACTTCAAATCTAATAATTTAATCAACTTTTATGAAATAGTTAAACAACAAAAGACATTTCTGAGTCATTCTAAATTTTGCAGCCAACTTACTGATTTCAATTTAAAATCAATATTCTGTAATGATCAGTGAATGATGAGCGAAATCTCTTCCATTTATAGAAACTGATGCTGTAAGCAGAGCATAGAGGGAGGAGCGGCTCTGCATCAGCCGACCTCTGTCGTAGATCCTCTCCAGACAGGCCATAGGCCAGACACTCCCGTGATGCTTTCAAATACAGCCCGGAAATTCAAACAGTTTACACGTCACAGACCGCATTAACTTGAATAGCAGACAACAGCTAATAATCTAAATTTAGACATTAAGAAGACACCATGACAATAACTTTAGGGGTATAATTTTAAAAATGTGCATTCAGATCCTCTAATCAATCCAACAGGAGTTTGTTTTAGGGTCAGGGGTGAAGCTGAGTTCATAAACACAAAAAGTGACTTCAAACAACAATTTACGTACTTGTTGATTCAACTAAGAAAACGACATACTATTTAAAGGTATTTAGTTGAATACTGTTGGACGTTAGCTCACAATGAAGGCTGTAGAATGTAAATGACACTGATAGATGTCCTAATCTTGGCTAAAAACTATGAATATTCACACGGTGCCAGAAGTTGTTGTTTTTTAACTACTTGGAAATCTTTGATTCTGTTTAAATTGAGCATATTTCATTCTATTCCAACTGTCATTAAAAAAAAACTGCTGTTAAAAAGCTGTTTTGTTGAATATATGTGATGCTACATACTTGCACATAAGGCTACTTCCACATTCAAATTTGCAATAGTGTTATTCCACATATGGCCAGTAGGTGGCAGTGTATGGAGCGACAATGATATAATTAAAATAAAGAAATAAGGTTTGGTTTAATTATACAATAATATTATTGTTCATTAGTTTGTCAAATACATTTAAAAAAATCAAAATATATGTTTTCCACCTGAGTGGACATTTGAAAGACTCTTTTAAAAGTATATGTTATATGGAAAAAATAATCAAACTTTACTTTTACAACAATTAAAAAAAGAAAAAAGGGAAAAATATCCTGACCAAGACCATCATTACCTCGACAAAATTTGTAAATTGCAGTTTTGTAAAATTTGGTTTCATTGGTAATTTGTTTTTGTTTTGTTTGCTTGTGTGTGTGTGTGTGTGTGTGTGTGTGTGGGGGGGGGGGTTGTTATTCTTTGTTTAAGAGGCAGCTAAACTATTAGATACATTTCCAGGTATTTTTGTACAGCGATAGTGCATATTAATTAACATATATTGAACATATGTGCAAGATTATAATCAGGGCTAATTTCTATTTTTACTCCCTTGGCAGGCTAATGCCATCCACACATAAATAAACACATAAAAAACATTTGTTCTAAAAATAACAGCACAAGGTAAAGTTACACATAAACATGTAAACATAGATGAAAAGAGAAGAGTCAGAGGACAGGATTAGCAGCAAAGGAGACCAGGGTCCCTCTAGATTACACTTTTAATGTTATGCATGTGTTAGATGCACACACTGACTGCTTACTACAGTAATGTGTCATCATATATACACTTTTATTATTTTATTCATTTACTTATATTTAAAGAGGATAATACCCCTTGAGATGAACCATCTCGTTTTCAAGGGGGTCCTCTTTCAAAGCAACGAAACAGTATAAGACAGCAAAACACAAGTGTTTAGAAAGAAAATATCAGAGAAACTAAATAAATACACAAATCATAATAACCACAACTAAATCAACTAAAAATAAAACATTTAAACAATACTAATAATTAAAATAATAATAAAAATAAGTAATAGATAAAAAATCTATTATTTGTGCTACACACAGAGTAAAAACAGGAACTTCACTTCATAGGTATGATTTAAAACAACAGGTACAAACTCAAAGACAAGTTCAATTACAAAAGGATGCGACATGCAAATAAACCATGTTTTTAAATAATCGAAAAGGATTAGTCGACCTGATTTCCACAGGGAGCCTGTTCCAGTCTAGTGGAGCTTTAACAAAACAGGCTGTTCTTCCCGCTTCTTTCTTAAAAGCAGGTACCACAAAAGAAAGTTGTTCATGAGACCTAATCCTATATTGACATTCAAAAGGAACCAAATACAATTTTAAATACTCTGGGAAATCAAAAAATATACACTGTCGTGAATTTCTGAAGTCCGGCTGCCCTGTCCTGGAGAATCCTGTCTTTCTGCCCTGCTAACAGACATTTACTGAGTACAATGCAAGTCTGTGTTTTTAAATCAAATGTATGTTGATTTTTATTGTCAAATAATCAGGGGTAATGATGGGAAGTGGGTTTTCGACAAAAAAAAAATCTGTGTTAAAAATTATAATATGATTTAGTTGAAAATGTTAAGGAGACAGGCTTTTCCTCTGCTCAGAGGGAGAAAGAAGAAGTGTTGAAGTGAAGCATTTTCTGTGTGAGAAAAAGAGGAAGTAGGGAAAACCCAGAATGATGAATATGATCTGATACACAGGAATGATTTATAATGATAATCTGATTAGACATTGATGTGTGTAGAAGTGATGGAAGGAAAATAGTGAAACCAACAAGCATAAAATATGAAAAGGAGAAAACCTGTCGCGAAATGTTAATGGAGATGTGAATGTTATATGATTAATGAAACTAATAAGAATTAAGTTGGTAAAGGCCAGATGTGTGGTGATGTAGCAATGATACTGTGTTATTCGTTAGAAGCGATCGATCCACACCCGGTGAGCGGCAGAAGTTCCGGTTACAACACCTGACAGTTGTCCTTGCAACATGTTGAAGGCGGAGAATGCAGCAGCTGAAGAGATTAAAAAGTCAGTTTGACCAAGGAACTGGGTTCGTTGCCGGCTGCTCTCATCCTGTTAAGATCGGTGGATCGAGCTGGACTGGGGAACTTCGCAGGGTGTGGTCAACGCCAGTGAGGACAGGACAAGCAGACCTGAGAAGGTGACGGACCAGCTTGTCCCAAGGCGAGGCCCATCGGATTCAGTCGAGTCCCCAAGACTCCTGGAAAACTTAGTGTGGTTTCGAAGGCCCTGAGCCAGGAAGTTACTAGCCCTTTAAACGGAGGACTGTCAAAGGTCATTCCGGATCACTACCAGATGACCTTGAGGATCGAATACAACACTTAAAAATAAACAGTAACCAATGATACCTGCGTCTGGCATTTAAGGGGAGCCAGGACAAACTTTGATACATGTTACAGTGATGTGTTTTAAATGGACAACGCAGAACAAATCGCCAGATACTATTATAGACAACATCTAGATGATGAAGACAGGAGGCAGTGGCATTTTGATAAACAATATCTGCGTAATCTAAAATTGGAAATAAAAGCTGAGTTGCAATGTATTTTCTCACTGTAAAATCAAAACAATTTACTGACTGATATAATATTTTTAATTGAAAGTTGACCTTGCCAGTGATTGTTTGGATGTGAGTTTTAAAAGACAGATCGGATTCGAGCCAGACACCTAAATATTTAACTTTATCAACACACTGCAGAGGTGAAGAGTCTAAAAACTGTAGATTTAAAGTTCCTATAGGAGCTGAGGAAAGCTTAGATTTCTGAAATAGTATTGAAAAGGATTTAGATTTATTAAGAATGATCTTATTAGTAACTAACCAGTGCTGTAAACTGTCTAAATTGAATTGAAGACACTCCTGTAGTTCAGATATGGTAGACTTGGAGCAGTATAAGATTGTATCATCTGCGTACATGTGGACAGAACACGTGGAACAGCAGAGAGGGAGATCGTTGATAAAAATTGAGAACAGTAATGGCCCGAGCGAGGAACCCTGAGGAACACCCCTCGAGATTCCCCGTATCTTAGAGTTAGCTCCTTTCCCTGAAACATATTGAGAGCGATGGTGAAGAAAGGAATTAAACCAAAGTAAAGAAGTTCTAGATAAGCCAATTGCATTTAACTTATCCAAGAGTAAATAATGGTCACCCAAATCAAAAGCTTTAGTGAAGCCTGGAAAATCGCACCTGTGAGTAAGCTCTCATCAAATCCTTGGGATATGTCATTAACGAGTTTGGTTAAAGCAGTAATAGTTGAGAAGTTTTTCCTAAATCCTGATTGAAACGGAGAGAGTATACTGTTGGCATCAAGGTAACTATATAGCTGATTAAAAACTAACTTTTCAAAAACTTTAACAACCGAATTTATTAATGCTATGGGCCTGTAGTTGTTGAGATCACATGCATCACCTCCCTTAAATAGAGGACATATCTTAGTGCAATTCCATGCTTCTGGGTCTGAGCAAGTGTTGACTGAGAGATTGAAGAGCATAGCTAATGGGAGGGCAAGTTCTTGTGAAGCAATTTTAATAAATTTACTCTCAATCTCATCTGGACCGGGAGCACAAGAAGATGACAACGAACGTACAGTATTATTTATCAGATGATAACACACTCAAACCCTGGATGTTAGATATAAGACCAGATTTAGTTCATGTTTGATTATGGGAGCAGATTTGGGCGTCCAGCCACAACTTTACTGAGAAATTTACTGAGTGAATTTAGGCTGGCAAATTCACAGATTTCAGTTGGGATTGTATTTCATGTTGTTGAGGCATGACATGAGAACACTGTCCAAAGGTACTTCTTAAAAGGGAGATAAGGTAAAGTTATTGCTTTTAAACACACACACTCACACCCACTCTTCTCTTCTCTTTCTTTTGCTATTTACTGTTTGAATTGCTCAGTTTCAGTAGATCTTTGGATTTTTCTTTTTTTCCCCTTCCCTAACCCCCTACTGTCTCTTTTTGTTCTCCCTATTTTATGTGAACAGAAAAATCTGATTTAACATCCTGTTACTGATAAATAGTTCCAGTCGAAGACCACGTTCCTTTTTATATAGGCTACACTTGCACCTTTACAAAAACCACATGTTCAACCAAAGCACTTCACAGTAACAAAAATACATGAAAATACATATTCAGGATGAAAAACTGAACATGTGAAACTAAAATACTATAATAATCTGTAACTTAAAAATATATTTAAACTTAACGCATTTAGCCCAGTGAAAAATAATTTAAGGGTCAAAGGGACTGAATTTCATGGTTTCCCAGCTGTCCTTGAAGGCAGCATTAATCTGTGAGATAGGGGAGCGCTCGTGCGCGTGTCTCGTGAGCGTAAAGTGCTGACTGTAGGGTTTGAGAGCTGAAGGAATCCCGTGTTATGGTGGTCTGTGAGCGGCTAGAGGGCTGAGCGCTCCTTCCCCAGAGTGTGGAGCTGTTGGTAGCTTAGTTCCGCCCTGTAGAGGATATCTGGACGCTCCCGGGACGATGGTGACGCCGCCGGTGTTTAACTTTGATTAGAGACGCGTGTGCGGCAGAAAGCGCTCCTAATAGCGGCAGCAGCAACCACCGGTTCCTCGAGTCAACAACGGATTTCTTTTCCTCCCAAAACAGACGCCAGAAACATGTTTGAAGCTTCCGGAGCTCCTCTCATCCTGCTCGACATTACCTGTCTCCTTCTAGGTAAACACGTTTCTTTACGTCTCTTTAAGGTTGTTTTACAGCAGACGTGTTTTGTAAAGCCAGTCCATTCAGGCTAGTTGCATAAATACCATTTATTAACTCATGGCAAGGCTTTACGTTTCAGGAAGCAGACAGGAAGATGGAAAAAGTCCCACCCTGTAGGTTTTTCCCTGTTTTTTCCAAACAAACTTATATTTTTAGCTCCTTGTGTGAAATAGCAATAGCTAGCTGACTAAATTAAAAGTCACTATGAACTTTCTGATTTAGACTCGGCTCAGTGTGTGATCAGATTTAGACACTCTGATCCAAAAACCTTTCCCTGATTAATCCACTGCTTAGTCAGTGTCCTGTGGTTGGCTGTGCTGCTGACTCCACACAGCATTCCTCTCTTCTAGTCAATAAACTGGCAGAACTAGCATTCATCTGTCCTAAATTAGTGTGTGTATGTATATATATATATATATATATATATATATATATATATATATATATATATATATATATATATATATATATATATATATATATATATAATTCATTTGTTTTACAAGTTCTGACCACATATTGTGTGGTGCATAAATACATGAACTTCAAACTTAAATGCTCTAATAACTATTTATGAAAAAGCTATTATTTTAGCCAGTTATAAACAACATTTAGATATTTGAAAAATGACTAAACTGGAGACCTCTCTCCCTAACTTGTTAGAATTCTTAAAGAATAATAAAAGTAATAAAATGAGTCTGTTTGCAGGCTGTTTGGACTTAAAGAGCCAGCAGAGTAATTCGTCCTGCAGTGACTGTACCATTACTCATGTAGCCTAAAAGCACTAAAGCTGGAGGAAATCCCTGTGTTGCATTAGTGTGTTCAGTTTAGCAAACAGCCTCATTGTGTAAGATAAAAACATGGGATGGGAGGAAAGAATATGCAGCCTTTATCCTGTTGGAACTTGTGTGTTGTCATATAGATTAGATCACCTTCACGGAGATCTAAAGCTGAGCCTGTGGCTTGCTCCTGTTCGGTTTGTCTTTTTGTGTTTTGTTGCAAAACTGTGCTGCAGTAACTCAATGCCTCAGGTAACCTAATCCAGTCATTGTGTGACGTGGAGACAAAATGTGAAAATTGTGGCATAGTGGGGAGGATCAGTCTGAGGAGATGAACTGAAAGAGGTAAAACTTTAATATGTTATTCTATATTTTCATAGTTGGACTTCCTTTTTTTATCCTCACTCCTCAACACAACCCTTTCAAACGAGGGTTCTTCTGTAACGATGAGTCCATCAGATACCCCCTGAAGGATGACACCATATCCTACCAGCTGCTGGGAGGAGTCATGATCCCCTTCACTTTGATTGTTGTAAGTTTTTCAAATAGAAATTAGGCAAAAATTTTTTTCTACCATCTGTTTATCCATCAAAGTATTTGACAGATCTTTTCCTTTTTTATCTCTTCTAGCTCATCTGCGGAGAGTTTCTTTCACTTTATTTGTCTCAGGTCAAGAACCAGACTTTGGGGAAGAAGTTCCTGTTGTGCATCTACAAAGCGTTGGGGAGCTACGTGTTTGGAGCGGCTGCCAGCCAGTCTCTGACTGATATTGCTAAATATTCCATCGGCCGTTTGAGACCTCACTTCCTGGCTGTTTGCAAACCAGCTTGGGAACGCATCAACTGCAAAACGGGCGGTTACATCGAGAACTTCACCTGCACTGGAGACAGGTTTCAGGTGGAAGAGGCCAGGTATGGTTCTGAAGCTCGATTGAATCAGAATCTTTGACGCCTTCTGTGGTTTATTTATACCAGATCAGTTTTTTTGTGTGCAAGCAAAGCATAGCTACTGTAACTCTAGTAACAGGTGCAGGTTTGCTGATGATTACTGGGCATGTGCAACCTTCACAACACAATGCTGAAAGTTTTTCATATTTCTAATTTGAGAATCAAATTTTTTTGTTTTGCCTAAAACTACATGAGAAGCTAAAACAAAGCCAGGAGCTGGGTGGGGAAGGGTGAGGCAAAAAAAAAAACAGTGCAGAGGCAGGAGCAGCAGGGCAAAACTAGCACAATAACGTTAGTCAGAAAGCGTTTAGGCAGTGAATCGATGAGTCAGCAGCCAAAAGAGAGCTACAGGAAACCTGTTAGATAAATACTAACTGCATTAAAAAGAAGCTCAGGGGATTATTTAGCTTTTTCATGACTCACCTTTTTCCACTTCTGACATTAACATGCAAACAGATCAGAAATGAGAACAATCACAATCAAGTAAACGATATATAGATCTTGATTAAGAAAACCTTTCTTTGTTCAGATTTGTGATGAAAAGTGATTTAATAAGCTCTAAAACTGATTCATTATTTCTTTAATGTTTTACAGATTGTCTTTCTTCTCTGGTCACTCATCCTTTTCAATGTACTGCATGCTGTTCCTTGCTGTAAGTACCTAAAACTAAACTAAAAAATGTCATCAGATTGTATTATTGTGTGTAGCTTTTTTCATGCATTTTAAAAGTGCTCTAAAGGGACAAGCTTGTGTGGATTTCTTGAGATTGATCATGTAGCTTTGCAAAATCCTGCAAACTTAAATTTGCATAAAAATTAGACACAGCACAACTGTTTGTGTGACGGTAGCTCATAGTTTCTGGTTTCTGTCGGCTTCTGAGAATTTCTTATTTCTTTCTGTGGAAAAAAACCCTTCCAGAAGTAAAAGGCGTTTCTTTTTTCCCTTCCAATTCCTGCAGCTGTACATTCAAGCCAGAATGAAGTCAAAGTGGTCAAGGCTCCTGCGTCCCACCTTCCAGTTCTTCCTGATTGCCACTGCGGTTTATGTGGGTCTGACCCGCGTCTCCGACTACAAACATCACTGGAGTGACGTGCTCACTGGCCTCCTGCAGGGGGGGTTAATGGCTGTTTTCACTGTGAGTTTCAAGTGTCAATTCATTTTATTGAGGTTTCTACAACCTTTGGATTGCTCATTGCACCAGTTAAACACCTCACTGAAATAATTCCAGATAGTGTCTTTTTTATCAGCCAAGCAGTGCATTTTTAATGCAGTTTCATCAGAATATACTTTAGCGTTTTAAGGTTGAATATTTTTTAAATTATTATTATTTTTCCTGCAGGTGTTCTGCGTCTCTAATTTCTTTGCACAGCCGGTGGAGCCAGTCATCTCACAGGCAGAAGAAGCTTCACACAGTTTACAAGAAAACCCTTCCACTGGTAACCACTACGGCAGCACCGACTGAATCCGAGACCTCTTAAGACCGTAATCTATCAGAGAAAATGGTCATAGTGGGCCTTAAACTCACCTGCCTGCTGGGATCCTGAACCTGCATGGAGCTGACGCTGCAGGCTTTAGCTGCTACCTGGTGTAGCTGTTAAAATCTGATTACAGACACAATGTGCACTACAGAAAACAAAGCTTGCACATACTAGTCTGATACTGCCTTCTTGAATGGATGAAATTCAGAATACCCAGAATATAATAGGCGACTCTGCATGCGCTGCAAGCAGGCTTGTAGAGAACTGGTGGTACCTGTGAATAAAGAAAACCAGGGCTGTCTTAAGAATGGAGAAAGAACTCAAAATAATATATTTTTAATATCGTTTTTGCCTTAGATCTGTGCTGCTACCTGCTGTTCAAATCTTCCTTGATGTTATGTAAACTTAAATTAAATTAGCTCTTTTATTTGTAGTTTGTAAGAAGGTGCTTTTATATTGTTCTAAACTAAAATGAAAAAAAAAGGACAAATAAATGCTGTTTTTGTTACTTTCATATAAAGAAAATAATTTGTGGGTTTTGTTTATGGAACATACAAAACATAAAAGAAAAGACTTGATTTTTCTTTTTGTAGTAAAAAAAAAGCAAGATAATCCAACACCAGATGGAACGGGACGCACACCTTCCAAAAGGTTTCACTTTATCTCGTCGGTCCAGAGAATATTCCCTCTAAAGCCTTTGGGATCGTGGAGATGTCTTCTGGTGAATGTGAGAAAGTTTTTTATGGTCAGCAAAGGATTTTCGCCTTGGAATTCTCCCATCTCTTTTTTATATTGTTGAATCGTGACCTCTGACCTTAACTTTAACCAAATGAGGCCTGCAGTGCTTTAGATGTCATTCTGGGTCCAATTCCTTTAGAACAGGCCAGGCTATGTTGCTTTTTGGGATCTTTTAGCCTATTCATGTTGTTAGGTTGTATTGAAGTGATTTCCAAATAAAGTGGTTAATCACAAATAAATGATCCTCTAATGAATAAAATCATTTGAAAACAGAATTTTGTATTTTCTCAGGTTATCTTTGATACTGACATTTGTTTGCTGATCTGAAGCATTTATGTCACAATAAAAGCAAAACCAGAATAAATCTGTAAGGCGGACAATACTTTTTCACAGCGCTACTGTAGCTAGAAAGTCATTAACACCTTAATAAACTCCATACAGCTGGCTAGATCTAAAATAAAATCACATATTGACACTAAAACCAGGAGTCCCAGCTTGTCACGTACTGTTTTCAGACTGAACTAATGTGGTAAATGTTTAAATTTCCTCTAAACTCTGATAAAACTAGAAAAAAAGGAAGTAAGCAATCAGTTTTGGTCTTTGTGTGTTTTAAGGTGCGTTTTTATTTTACACATTCCTTTCCAAATACTTCAAGAAACCACAAGTATGCTGAGAGGGTGAAAGAACAGTTGAAATGTTGTGTCATTTGTTCAGTTGAGTCAAACGTTTTGTGAATATGATTTTAGTGAATGGTGTTTCCAGGCATACTAGACGTCTGGTAAAGCCTCATGACTCCTGACCGACTGACCGTTGTCTGTCATTGTTTTGTCTGCTGCTGCACTGAGCTTCCTCTCATTGTCACTACAATAGTCCTCATTGAAAACAGCTCCATTCACTCTGTGTCACATGTCTGACTTCATCCCGCCAGGCGACGCTGCTGCTCGGGACAAACATGAGACTCACAACACAGAAGAATAACTATAGACACTGAAGGAATTATAGTCCGTTTATATAACAGGGCCTCAGTTAGAAAACTAAACGCTGACACTTGTTTGGTTTTTGTGAGACTGCAAGAAGCATGATGAGTGAATGATAATATAATATACACATTTTTCCTGTCATTTTAAAATAAATACAATAATTCATGAACCTGAGGCGTGGCCTAGCAGCTGCTCAGTGTGAGAGGAGATAAAACGGAGGGAAGAGGAAGTGAGAACACATCAGAAATATGAAGTGTGATGCAACTAAAGCAGGGTTGGACCTGCAGTAAAATTACAGTATGATAAATGTTGGTGTTTTTGACACAATGGACATATTATTACTGCATATAAACACCTGCCACAGCCACAGTATTATGAAATTAAAGCTGTACATGTTTACAACATCAAGTTAATGTAAAACTATAGAGGACAGGTTTAGTTACACTTTCTCTATAACGTGAATAAAGGGAACTGTGTGAGTAAATATGAGTTATGAAATCATGACTGAGATAGGTGTTGACTGGGAAAATTACATTAGAAAACATTTGGTATTAGAATGTTAATATTTAATATATTAAACTAATTTGTAGAATTGTGTGCCTTTCAAGCCAAGAGCTGCAAACATTATTACATGTATGCATGACAATAAAGAATCCTTATGTCTTATTTAAACTAGAACATTCAGTTTAACTTCAGAAGATAACCCTTTGATATTCTGGTCCACTTTCTATAGAGCATAGTTTAGTCCTGACACCTTATTGAAACATGCTCTGAACTTCTGAAAAACAAAAAACCCTCAAACTAATAAACTGAAAAAGTAATTTAAAAAATAGGAATGTTTTAATAGGTTAAATGTCATCTTAATATTAACTTACATTTTATAACTCACGTGTCCGAATTAAATAAAACAGTATCTCTCTGAGTGTGGTATGGAAAACCATTTCTGACACTTTAATGCATAAGTAGATTTATAAATCATAATTATGGCAAAAATATTTCATTATCTCATGTCAGTCTCATAATTATGAGTATTGAAAGCATAAGATAGTTATTATGAGAGGTTTTATTGTTGACAGAATTTCATATTTCAGAGGAACTTATCCATAAGTTATAATTATGTGAAGCTAAGTCAAAAATATGAGAAGGTATGTTATAATAATGATTCTAGAATCTACTTTTTTAATTAAAGGGTTAAGCAGTTGAAAATGTCTCCCAACCCACTTTTAAAGAACTACGGCCACCTGCTGGACATGAACAGTAGTGTCCATTAGTGAAAAATGATTTACAAAGTAAAAGTGGAAACAGCTGAGGGAGATGATGGATTGTATGGCCATCAGCCTATTTTTAATGACTGACTTTCTTACGTTTAAATCATAAATGCAGAATTCCCTTTAGTAAATGTCAATAATTGGGGCGACTGTGGCGCAGTGGCAAGAGCGATCGCCTCCCATGTCAGAGCGTGGGCCCAAACCCCGGCCCGGTCATGTGTCGAAGCATCCTTGGGCAAGATACTGAACCCCCCCCCCCAACAACAACCTCCTCCTGGGCGCCATTCTGAGTTGGCAGCCCACTGCTCCTCAAACAATGAGGATGGGTCAAATGCAGAGATGAATTTCCCCAAGGGGATCAATAAAGGATAAATTAATTTAAACTTCTCACAAAACCAGCCTTTTTCAGGACCTCTTGGCTTTCTGGGTTAGCAATGCATCAGATCAGTGAAGTAAAAATATTCTCTTTTAACAGAAGACAAGAGAATGTTCCTTTGTGACAGCGTCAGATTTATTACTATATCAAACATTTGACTCCTGTCATTTCATCAGGAGTTACAGCTTAATTTACATTTTAATAAACCAGTGAAGAGCATGTTTGTTTTCTGAATCATCAAAAAAAACTTTTAATGCTCCTATGACAAACTTTTTTTTCTGGGACTCTTGAATGCAGACCACCTAATGGGTAAAATTCAGTGACGTGTGAAATGTCATTATGGTTCCTCTCTGAGGGGTCACAACTCTTCTGCCACAGGTAAAATCTGCTCCATCAATCCCAGCACAGAGCTGGAGTCAAGCACCAATCAGAAGAGTTGTACAGCAGATTAGGGTTGTAAGTTTTTATTTGGAGAAATCTGTACATGGAGGTTTTGGCCTTCGGTATGTTCACACACACATAAGCATTATGAGGACACTGACAGGTAGGTCACTGAAGATCGAGAGAAGTGCAATTCATTACTCAAAACTGGACAGGAAGTTCAGTACAATCTGCTTCAATTTAGCATCTGATGCCTCTGAGATCTTGCCATCAGCCCTGAAACGGAAAACAGATCAAGGTGATTTTAAACCCAACTCTTAAAAAAAAAACTAATAAAAAGCAGAGAAGTTTTTGCTCACTTGATTGCGGTGAGCAGGTCCTGTTGCTGGCTGATGATGTGATGCAGGAAAGCCTTTTCAAACTTTGTGATTTTACTGGGCTCCATCTTGTCCAGGTGACCTCTGACACCAGCGTAGATGACTGCTACCTGCTCTTCAATGGCCATGGGAGCTGAAGAAAAAACAAACAAACTTCATTATATTTGCTACACCAATTTAATTATAAGCTACACATAACATTGAAACTCACAGTACTGTCCCTGCTTCAGCAGCTCAGTGAGCCTGACGCCCCTGTTAAGGAGCTGCTGGGTGGCAGCATCCAGGTCAGAACCAAACTGGGCGAAGGCAGCCACCTCACGGTACTGAGCCAACTCCAGCTTCATGGTACCAGCCACCTTCAAGACAGGAACAAACATCTCCTGAACTAAACTCTCTTTTAGAAGGAAGGCAATAGTTAAATAGTAAAAGCCAGACATTACCTGCTTCATGGCTCTGGTCTGAGCAGCAGAACCCACTCTGGACACAGACAGGCCCACATTGATGGCTGGGCGGATACCCTTGTAGAACAGCTCAGTCTCCAAGAAGATCTGACGGAAACAGGATGAAACACCCAATAAAACACTTAAATATAGAGCAAGAAAATATAACAATAAATCACGGGACAGACCTGTCCGTCTGTGATGGAGATGACATTTGTGGGGATGTAAGCAGACACGTCTCCAGCCTGAGTCTCGATGACAGGCAGGGCAGTGAGGGAACCGCCTCCAAAGTTGTCGTTCATCTTGGCAGCTCTCTCCAGCAGACGAGAGTGCAGGTAGAACACATCACCTGGGTAGGCTTCACGACCAGGAGGACGACGCAGCAGCAGGGACATCTGACGATAGGCAACAGCCTGAAAAACAGACGGTGAAAATAACGAGGTAATGAACAGGAAACAAATCAGTGTTGAAACAAGGCTTTAAAGTTCAGACCTGCTTGGACAGATCGTCGTAGATGATCAGGGCGTGCTTGCCGTTGTCTCTGAAGTACTCTCCCATGGAGCAGCCAGAGTAGGGGGCCAGGTACTGCAGAGGAGCAGCATCAGAGGCAGTGGCAGAGACCACGATGGTGTACTTCATGGCATCAGCATCAGTCAGCCTCTTCACCAGCTGAGCCACAGTGGACCTCTTCTGTCCGATAGCAACGTAGATGCAGTAGAGCTTCTTCTTCTCGTCAGTTCCATCGTTGAAGCGCTTCTGGTTGATAATTGTGTCGATGGCAATGGCAGTTTTGCTGAAATTAAATTTTAAAGAATTTAAAAAACTAAAATAGCTAAAAAGGGTTCTAAATGTTTTAAATGAACTGATCTCCACTTCTAATTACCCAGTCTGCCTGTCACCAATGATAAGCTCACGCTGGCCACGGCCAATGGGCACCAGACTGTCCACAGCCTTGATTCCAGTTTGCATGGGCTCCCTCACAGAAATACGAGGGATGATACCAGGGGCCTTCAGACCCACACGCCTACGGGTCTTTGAGCCCAAAGGACCCTAAATAAAAGGTAAATGCACCTCTTAATTTGATGCGACTTACTGAAAAGCACAAATTGAGCTCTTTATAATAATAATTAAAAAAAAACTACTGCTTTGTAAATTTGCTGCTTTGTAAATTTGCCAGTCAAGAGGATTAGGCTAAAATTGTTTATCCAATTTTTACTTATTTTGCTTAAAAAAAAAAATGCAGCAACAACACTTCAAATAACCTTTCCATCGATGGCATTTCCCAGAGCGTCCACCACACGGCCAAGCAGCTCCTCGCCCACAGGAACATCCACGATGGCGCCGGTCCTCTTCACAATGTCACCCTCCTTGATCAGCTTGTCGTTACCAAACACCACAACACCAACGTTGTCAGGCTCCAAGTTCAGAGACATACCCTGGAGGACAAAGTGTTGATTTACCAGTGAATTTCAAAATCTTAACATCTTTAACAATTAGAATGTGTAAATGCAGACTGGTGGTGCTTTTCTTTTGTAATTGAAATGAGATGACAGTAAGTTGAAAGCAATGTTAACATAATTTAAAAACTTTATTGCATACTTTAAGACCAGAGGAGAACTCCACCATCTCTTCAGCCTGGACGTTCCTCAAACCGTAAACTCTGGCAATACCGTCACCGATGGACAGCACACGCCCCGTCTCCTCCAGGTCAGCAGAGGTGTCAGCACCCATGATTTTCTCCTCCAGGATTGAGGACACCTCAGCTGTGCCTGTGAATAAGCACACATACAAACTCTTAGTCCATTTAAAATTATACTTGGGGGGGGAAAAAAAAAAAAACAAAAAACATTGCCACATAAATATCAAAATGTGTTTAGGTAATATTACTACAAAGCACTGTTGAAGTGGTAAATTACAAATAAATTAATTTAAATAAATTTGTTTTGAACAATCTTTGGAGGTGAAATGGCTCAAGCAACACAACTACTGCATGTATGATGAATTTAAAGGCGATTCTAACAAATGTGCACAGTGATGCTGCAGAATTTCTCTCTTAAATCTGTCTTGTTTAAATTTAAACCTCTATTAGGAAAATAACTGGACCTTGAGCTTGTCTCATGTTGTGTTTGTCTCACCTGTCTTCTGCAGCCATGGTCTGTGTGTGTGGAGGTGGTTGACCCCAACACAGGCAGCCGGGACAGTCTTGGACACCTGGATTCAAGGACAGACAGATTTACCGACTTTGATTACAAACCGATGAATCGGTAAACTAATACAGGAATAAACGTAAACGCGCACTTTGAGAAGCTGAGTTCTTTAATCAGCTAAAGGACATGCGCCGTCGGGCTTCCTGACCTTCAGCGTGGCTCAATGAGCAAAGCGCTAGCTCTGATGCTAACTATTAGGATCTGCAGGGCGAAGATTTTGTCTTCGCAAGGACAACTCCAATGCACACGTATATCTAGAAAAATCAACTGCTATAAGATTGGATTATTACCGAAAGACTGTTTTAAAGAGGAGTTAATGAGTCAACACAAGTAGCGTTAGCGGCCTGCGTGCGCCGTTACCCTACACAAAACAATTCAAAATAACAAAAAAATCCTTGAAACTGTAGCTTTTGAACTGCGACTTATTCAGGTAAAATACTTACAAATCCAGCTCGTCTGGGCAGGCTTCGGGCCAAAGCTGCTGCAACTCTCACGGATAACATTTTGTCGGGTTGCTAATGACCTGTCCTCCACCGAGCGGCTCCGACCTGCCTGTAATGGCTGAATGAACTCTTCTTCTATTGGTTCAACATTTGGTGTAAAATTTCATGCTTTACAACTCATCTGCGCCCTCTGTTGGTTGAGTGTGGTAGCTTTCCCCTCAAAACTATGTATTTCAAATACCGGTATTATTTTATTTTAAATAGGAATAAATATTGTAAAAAAAAAAAAAAAAAAGTTAATAGGTGACTTCAAATTTTATGCAGTCTTGTAAATCATTAGATTCCCTAGGCCAGCCACTTAAGAGCAGCAGGTGGGATCATTCTGCTACAATTTGTAGAGCAGATTTCAAGACAACTAAATCACTTTGTTAGGTTTATATATTTTCTAATAAGTCCACATGTCAACAATTTTAAATAAATTATAAATACAGGAATAGAAATGCCAATTGAGGGCAGCAAATATAGGTAATTAAATATGCATGATGTAGAGACAGCTAAGAAATCTGTGTATCATTCCTTATTCCCATATTCAATTGAAATCCAAAAGTCAAAAAAGTGATTTATTTCTTTTACAATTTCCCCCTGTATAAAAGTAGAAAGTATGACAGAAAAAGATGAAAACTTCAGAACTTGTAAAGCAGTGAAGTGGGAGTCGTAGAGTTTAAAAAGCCATTTATTGAACAGTGATAGCTTTCAGTTCATTTAGACTTCATAACAGTTTTGTGTGCTATACTTAATTTTAAATAAAAGTAACAAAAAAGGAAGGAAGGTACCTCATATCCATCACTTATCAGAAGTGATTGCTTGACCTGGAAGTGAATTTAAAATAAACAGTAAATTTAGTAACACAAATTAGCTGATGTAAAACCATCATTCAAGCTTAGGAAATGTTTATACTGTAATTTTCTAAAAAGCTCATTATGAATCAAGGCAGTAATGTTTGAAAATAATCAGCTAATGAAGTGAGATATATTTAGCAGGAATGGTAGTACAAAGCAGTGAACTATCTTGTTTTTTTTTTTAAACTTTATTAACAGTTTAGACAATTTACAAGTTCTAATAGGAATATAGCATCTTATACAATGTCAAATTATGTCAAAAGTACAGATAGGTTATTATCAACATCAAAGTAAGTAGAACATATAGAACAAAAACTCAAACTTTATAAAGGATCTGCTCAAATGTACTGATGCCTGGCTCCTACCTCTGTAAAAAAGTTGTGAATGTGACGGCCTTACATTGTAAAGTTGCTGTAACCCACTCATTTATTTTATTTTAATTATTTGCAGTGAACTATCTTGTGACTTATTGGTCTTTGGTTTCTGCTTCTGCTGACAAACACTTGCCCTCTTGTTTTGTGACATTACAACAAACATTATTTACAGTGCTTTAGGTAGAAAAACCTTGAAAAATATACATTAAATTAACCCTAACCCTATTTGAAAAGATCTTTAATTTAAAATAAAGTAGTAGGTATTTGAAACAACAAATATGGCCGCATCAACAAATGTATAAACCTAAATACACGGGGGGAATCTGAAATAAGTACAATCTAATTAGGTCAAAATGATGTAGATCAAAATGATGAGATACCATTTCTCAGTAATTATGTTTTGACACATCTATGAGTCGGTAAATCACAATTATGATACTGTTTTTCATAATAATGACATAGATCCAACAATTAGAACTTAGACTTTACTTACCACCATACAAATAGAGGAAATGGTCTACCAGTTAGTTACTTGATGTATTGACTTTAAAATGAGAAATTTTAGTTTCCATTTGAGCCTAATGCTAAGGATCTTGGGATTTAGAGTAATTAGAGCATTTGCTCTGATTTGGAATCAATCCGAGGACAAAAACAGCATATCTCAGCCTTTGATCTTCTATTTTTGTTCATTCTCATTCTCAATTTGTCTTGCATGTGTCCTTTGTGGAAAATAAAGCTAAACAAATGAGCCCTTTAACAGTTTACTTTTAAACAGCAGGTAATTGAAATGGTTAAACCCTCCACATGAATCTGAATAGACAGACTGGGACAGGTTAACCTTGACAGACTTCCAGATGTAGTGTGTAGCGCCGCAACATCGCCCTCTTTTGCTTCGGACAACAAATGACATGTCTGCTTTTGTCAGCAACAACCAGCCAAGGCAGACGGTCGTTATTAGCCAGCCAGCAACAACCAGCCGCCTGAATGTAGATCCGCATGGGCTGCTACTGGTCCATCTCTCTAAATAACCCGGCTTAATCTAAAGATAAGGATCCCAGGATGGTGTTAGTGCATGTAGGATATCTGGTTCTTCCCGTATTCGGCTCAGTAAGAAACAGAGGTACGGTAATAATTATTATTCATCGATCCAAAACATGTGCCCTGTTTATCTTAATATTCACTGCAGCTGTTGCTCTGTCGGGTTAGCTCATGCTAGCTTGCTAAAAAAATACCGGTCTGTCTGTTCGCTAAACGTCTCAAACTATGGCGACATTAAAATCTTAGTTCGTCACAGATGATCAAAACTCGCCGAAGGATGTACGTTTGTGCTTTATATTTGTGCGGAATAATTTAAAAATAAAGAGGAAACGTCCTTGTTACAGAAAAGCTAACTGGCTCTGTGGTCAAGGCTATATCCTGGAACGGAAACATTTCTCACAAAGGCTTCCACATGCTTGAAGTGTGCGGTGCGAAATTCCTGACGTAAAGACACATTCTTGCACACGCAGTTGTGTTAGAAAGTAGTGTTTTGTGTTGCACTTTTATTCTTTCGAATCTAATTTTATTATTTGCACAGTTATGTTGCACGAAACCATCGTTTACTTGTAGTGTTGAAATACCGCAAAATAGACGTAGCCCCCTCCGCCAGTCAGCTTATCTGTGCCTGGATGATGTCATTTGAAGATCATCTGCTGCTGCCGCCGATTTTCTCAGCGATTCCACTAATTGCTATCAGTGTTAATTGGTACTAATCGATACGTAGGTAATTGCTCGGACAGCCTGGATCTCTGATCAATTTGTCGCCTTTTTGTAATTTGCTAATTGGCAATCCAGCAGCTGCTTATTAGAGGATGCAGACCTGCAAAGAATGAAAATATCCTTAAAATGCGATCAGAGTAAAGATTGGTAAAGCTACAGTGTAACATTAATTTCATAACAGTGGCATCAGTGATTTCATTGTGCTTTTATTTCTGTTCTTATTTCCCTGTTTCATAGTATGGAGGCTGGCTCTACATTCTGCATTTATCAGATCTTTGTCGTCCCCCCCATTGTGTAGCTAATGATCATCTGCTGCTGTGTGGTGTGGCGTGGCCTCTGCCTGTTCTCTGCATTTAGCTGTATTGTGAATCCCTTCTTCATTTCCTCTTTCCATCAGAAGACGACATTGGTATTAAAAGCACCCCTTCCCAAGATGTATTCAGCCATAGACTGTTCATGTAAAGCAGACTAAAACTATAGCTAACACCTTAAACGGAGCACCTTTTATTTGTCTTTTTTTCTGTCAAATTGCTGTAGCACTGAGTGAACGTTTTAGTTCCTTTCTAGATATCAGTCGAATGTCATTGTGTACCTCCCATCCAGTCTTGTTAGACAACATGCTGTAAATTCCTGTAAAGTGGATACATTTTGCATGATCTCCAGTACTGCACTGCATTGTTGAACACCAGAATTTGGCTCATCCTCCTTCTCTTCACACAAGGTGCAATGTACATTATCAAAGTGACCTGTAGTAAAAAAAAACAAATTAACATATGCAAATTGGAATAGCATGCATGCCATTTCCCCCCCTGTCATGATTTTTAAAGTACACTGCACCTGCGCACAACAACCTACCATAACTGTCTCCATTTTTGTGTAATTTTTTTGTTCTCTTTGCAAATTTCAAGCTTTGAATCACACTGAATTGTCGGGGCGTTTTGCCCTCATGGGCAAATTTAAACATTTTAAAATAACGAAGCAGGAAAACATGCTCACTGGTGGTTCATCACAGTTTACCCCACTAACATACAGCCAAAATGCTATCCATTTCACAGGGATGCCTATTTTCCTGCACTGCTAAAGAGATCCTCTATTAGTAATAACGTCTTTTATTGTTTGGTTGTGGTCTCTCTTTACCTTTTGTTCTGGTAATAGTACTTTCAATGCATGGTCACATTTATGATTCATAATTTTTTTGTTTTATGTTTTTTTTCTACATTGACTAGTGAAAATCCAATGTAATCTTTCTGTAGTAAAGATGTACCCTTGCTGTACTGAAATCATGTGCTGTAGCCAACACGTCTGCTCATTGGATGCTGCTTTTGTTCTTTTTTTAACCCTATATGGAGCATGGTGGGCCTTGCCTTCGATCTATGTTGTTTAGTTTTGTTGCATGGATTTATACTATTATTAAAAACAAACAAAAACAAAAGAAAACACAAATTCCACATATACTAATATTTTTCAATAAAGAATATAGTGTTTATCCTAACCTTCAGTGTGCTTCTTGCTGATTTCCATTTATTGTCCCCCCCCCCCCCCCCCCCCCCCCCCCCCC
>SSNR01000050.1:394784-442767 GCA_006937965.1 Callopanchax toddi | reverse complement strand
TCCCCCCCCCCCCCCCTCCTCACCCTTCTGCCTTGTCCCTACCTGCCCCCTTCCCCTCCTTCCCCATCCACTCCCCCAACCACCTCCTCTCCTGCTATGACAAAGATAGACAATTTCCTCGCTTCCTCCATCACAGGGCCTGAATGAGTCTATCTGCTGTCATTCATGGTGATCGTTTTCACTGAGTCGCTTGAAAACGCAGCGTGCTACTTAGTGTAGACTCGAGCCTTGACCCACGGCAGCAGGTTCATCTTCTGTCTGCCTGGCTGTGTACTGACAAACTGCCAAGCTCCAAATATATTTTTGGAAGGACGCTGCTTATCTGTTCTGGCTGTATGGGGAAAAAAACCTGCGTTTTTTTAAGTGAGCTCCCAGTAAATGCAATGTAGACTTTGCCTGTTAATCAAATTTATGTAAGAATATCCACTGTTCACGTCTGTCAGAAAAAAAGTGGTGCCTTTTTCTTTCTTCAGATTGTAGTTATCAAATATATGTAGACCGACATGTAAAATTCCTTAAAGGTTTCTAATATAAGCTGAGTTTTTCATTATATTTTTAACAATCTAGTCATTGTTTTAGTATTAAAACATTCTGCACCACAGAACAAGCTCCTCTCACTCTTTTTTCCCCCTCACTTTGAGTCCAGACAGCAGTCTGTTCACTGCAACTGCCAAATATCTGTGGTTAGAGTGTTTAAAAAACATTCAAAGTATTTCCTCTCAACTTCTGAATGTTCCTATGGGAGGATACCAGAAACACACTGGATGTCTAAGACAGACATGGTAGATTTAGCTAAAGTACATTTATTGTCATTTTGTATTTTGGAACAAAGGGATGATTTTATAAAGATTATAGTAATAGAATGGTGCAAGAGAAGTTTAATGTATTTCTTGCAGAAAACAGAAGGTAATGTTTCATCACCGAGTGCACTGACCTGCTGTCAGATGCTGAACTTAGAAGATCTGAGCTGCCTTGAAGACCTTACTCGTACACTGGTCGAGTTCCTCAGTCTGAATCTGAAGAAAAGAAGTTGATCCAGGTGTCGGAAATTCATTTAAAGCAAGGAAAGCTCACATTTTGTGTGCAGGACCCAAAAAGGGGTTGTCATTTTCATGGTACTTGTGGTAATCATCATTTTCCCACCCCCACAGAAGTATTTTTCACCCTAGGTAAGAGGTAGGGCTTCATTAACATGCTTTGTCACACACACACACTGACACATTTCACCCACAATAATTAATTCCAGCTCATTTCTCCTCCCTCAGATGCTTGACGACTTGTCCTTATCCTTCACAGGATCCCATTTTAACCGGCAACAGCAGCAGCAGCAGCACAGCCATGCTACCTCTTGCCGGCACTTCCAGTTAGGTCCTCAGGCCCAGCTGCCCATGGACTTCCCCATGCCCCATCCAGGGCAGCCGCAGTCAGGCATTAACCCTCACCTGGCCCCTCCTGGCCACCAGCACGGCCCTCCACTCCACGCGCCCCTCAACCCGCTGCCCGCTCCCCAGTTCCAGGATATCTCTGCCCCTCCCTTCCTACCTCAGGCATTACACCAGCAATACCTCCTCCAGCAGCAGATCCTCGAGGCCCAGCACCGACACATCCTGCAGCCCTCCAGGTATCTGCATTCCCACTAACCAGATAAAAGGTTTCTCTGGGTGGATGCAAGCACACCGGCATTTGCAGGAGTTTCATCCTGACGTCTGATTGCAGACCACACATGTTACAAACTCTTTCTTCCCCAGGATGTTTTCAAATGCTTGGTTATTTGTCTTAGTAGACGCACCCCAGAGAGAGTTCCTCACCAGCCCCACAGACTGAGACCCGGCTATGATTTCGCCCCCCCACTCCACGTCCCCCCTCAACCTGTGGTGCAGCAGCCTCGTTACCTGGCTGAGGGCACAGACTGGTGAGCTGAGTTACAACAAAACCATTTCAAATGAGCACTTCTTCCATTCCAGGTTGCATTTCATGTAGTCAGTTTCAAGACCAGACTTAATCTGTTTTATGGTCCAGAGGGGAGGCTTTAGGGGCATTCTGCCATCACATTGCCCTAAAAGTTGCAACCTGGAGCAAAGTTGACGAAAACAATTAAACCACTGTTGCAAACCTCTAACCGAGGCTCTGCAACCTGTGACTCTTCAGCCCCTCTGAAGTGGCTCCTTGTAACTGGGACCTGAACCTGAGTATCAGAATTATTTAAAGATAGCTCAGATACATTTAATCTCTGTGACATACAGTGTGATGTCACTCAAAAACCACATGGACATTTTATATTTTTACACATAATAATAACAATAATAATAAACTTTATTTATAAAGCGCCTTTCATACAAATAAAAATTGTAACACAAGATGCTTTACAAGTTAAAATGACCCCACATAAACCACGTTCCCATCCCTCCCCCATAAAGAGCACAAACAGACAGAGGAAGACAAACATACAAAGGACATTGGGCTGAGTACAGATAAGCAGGTAGATGAGGAAATGTAGAATTCTGTCTGAATTTGCGTTTCGTTCTTTGTGTAGGGATCTAAGTGTTGATGCTGGACTGCCCACTCACCAGTATCACATCCACCCGCTGCCGCAGCACTATCAGCACTACTTGACCTCCCCGAGGATGCACCATTTCCCCAGAAACAACGCCTCAACACAAGTGGTGAGCTCCCACATGCACGGTCTGCCATGTTTGTCTCGGATCGAGGAAGACCTGTGCTCTGGTTTTTCTTCGGTGGGTTGTGTCTAATTTCTGCTGTGGAGCTGATGTCAGACTCTTTTATGTGTGGTTTCCCAGGTTGTCCATGAGATCAGAAATTACCCATATCCCCAGCTGCACTTGCTGGCTCTGCAGAGTCTCAACCCTTCCCGCCATGCCTCTGCCGTCAGAGAGAGCTATGAGGTCTGTGCAGCCTCTTCCTTCATTTCTGCAGACACATCAGTCTACATTGATTTATCTGTTTTATCTGTGACCCATGCTCTGGACTGATTTTGTTCCAAATATACCAAAGAGTGTTTTATTTAAGGTAAATAATTTAAAAAACATGTTTTCCTCAAAGGAGCTTCTGCAGCTGGAGGACAGACTGGGCAGTGTGAACCGAGGAGCGGTCCAAGCCATCATCGAGAGATTCACTTTCCCTCACAAGTACAAGAAGGTAAGACTGGAGGCGCAGAGGAAAACACTTCCTGATGAAGCACTGGGCAGGACATATGTAGAAGGAAATGTGAAAAGGGAACAGAGAAGAGCAGCGGTGTCGGGTCAGAAGGATCAAAGAGTGGAAAGAAGGTCACGATTCTTCCAGGAGTTCAAAGGTCATGCTGATTTCTGTTAGAAAACTAATGAACCGAAGCTGCAGTGTTCACAATCCAAGACGAGGGATGACTCATCCTGCTGTCTGCAGATATGAACGTGGAGTGAATTTAAAGAAACGTCTACGCCAAATTTGACCTAAATACTGTGGGAAGAATGTCAGAATATTTACTGCACTTTTTCCTTCTTCTAGGAAGGATGATTAGGTGACTTTTTGTTTTTTAAATCCAGTCTTGGCTGAGTCAGAAACCCCTGTGGCATAAACACTGCATCCTATAAAATGAAAGCGTGTTTGCTGTTGTGTGGTTTTCTGCAGAGAATACCGCAGGACCTGAAGATGTGTCTGGATGACGAGGAGCTCGACACGGATGAAAAGTGCACCATTTGTCTGTCGATGCTGGAAGACGGAGAGGATGTCAGGTACAGATTTGTGCTCCTCGTGTTTGATTCCTTATTGGAGAAAATGTTGGTTAAGCAAATGCTAATGTGGGCTGTCATACAGTTTCTTAAGGGGGACGCAGAGTTCTAACTGCATTACTGTCAGAAATGTTGATATTATAAATCGATAGACAGACACTGATTGATTGCATTTTTTTGCATACAGCAAAAATAAAAATAAAAAATCCCCCAAAACAAAAACGTTCTCTTATAGAACAATATATAAAGTGATCAAAGTTCAGCAGAGTGCTGGAGAGAGAGGCGTAGTCAGACTTTAGAGAAACACCTTCCCATTTTCTAACTTCTATTCAGACTGGATCAACCATCACATGAAGTATTTAAACCTAAATTAGTTCTGTCACCCTGTTCAAAGCAGCGGGTTTCAAAAAATCTTCTGATGTGTCACGCATGTGCTCTATGTTTCTTTTAAAGTGCAACTTTTTTTGCTTCCTGACAAAAAAAAGAGTAAACTGTAAACAAAAATACAAGGTTTATCTGTTTGAGAGTTGGTAAAACAGTTTTAACTGACTAAAGATATAACGTTTCAGCTGGATTTTGTTGCTTAGATGTTAATTAATTCATGACATTATGGGTTATATTACAAAACCACAAGGTTAACATAAAAAAACACTTAAATACAGCTGTTTGTTAAAACTTAACAACTTTTATTCAACTACTGTGACGGATGCAGATGCTTCATTTGAGAGACAAATTTGTAATTTTAGCAGCAGTCATGGTTTCCAAATGGAAATCAAATAAGTTGTTTGAAATTTGACCTGAAGAGGTCACTTGAGACACATTCTGATGTCGACTTAGAACCACAACCTGACGATCAGCTCTAGAAAAGGATTGAATGTCTGTTGACTTCATGTAACTTAAAGCTCCTATGTGGAGCATTTCTCTATGTATCAACGTTTTATAAATGTTTTAAATGATAGTTCAGTTCTAAACTATGATCTATGGGTCGAGTTCCACAACATCTGTTATTCTTCTGAAGACCCTCCTTCCTCCTATAGACCCCTTTGAATTCTCCCTGTCCAATGAACTTTTTCAGCCAATAGGCTGTCAGTCAACCTGCATGCATGGAGAAGTCGGAGCTAATTTCTACAATAAAGTTATCCATTCCCCGGCTACTGAGGGATTTATTTTTATTTTTAAACATTTCTCCTCACAGAATGGCAAGGCTTGTCAGGGATACACGTTTATTTTGGTCAAGGATTCCATTCTGGACAGAGTGTCTGCTCATTTCCGGGTTCTGCAGCTTCCCTGTTGTGTGATGAGCGTGTTGAGCGACGTGTTTCATAAGCACAGTGTAACAGTCAAGTCTCAGAGCATCTAGAGAGTGAGAACATGATTTGTGAGCTGTGAATGACTGAACTCTGCAATACAGTGTACAGTTTGAGCAGGAGCTGAGAGCCACGACGAAGCACAGTTTGCACACGGCTTAGAGCGACGCACCGTGTGCACGCACATGTCGAGATGGGGTTATAGAAAGCGGGAGGGGGGAGAATGGATGCTATGTGAGGGGCCGTGGTACATTGGATTAAAAATAGCTCCTTTAAGCAACGATTAAGAGTACATTTATTCTTTTTGTTCAGCACACCTATAAAATGTTAGCCGTTAAATAAGATATATTCCAACTGTTTTCAAAATTAAAATTTTAGTTTAACTCTTCTTAAATGTGAATGTAGTCTGGGATCATTTGATAACTAAAACCACATGAACTTCATATGTGAAAATCCCATGTGTGATTATTACCATGTAACATGTAAAAAAAAGCATGTTTTCCACGTTTTCCATGTGAATTTGGAACAAAAAAATGGGAATTTCACATGGGGAAAAAACATGTTTAATTAATATGTAAAACATGCAACAATTTTAACATGTTTATGTGATCCTATGCGGTCACATGTTCTTCCTCTCTTCGTCCTATTGAAATAAATACTCGCTAAAACAATTTCCCTAAATTTAATAATTAGAAATGAAAATAGAAAAATTACATTTAAAACCTAAAATATGTTTTCCATAATTATAATAACAGGTCTAAAATAATCAGAAACAAGTTGAGAGTAAAAAGAAATCAGGAATTCACATTTAATAACTAATTAATGTGTGGTATTAATCCATAAAATGTAGAAAATCAGACACCTCTATACATTTATGTTGGAATTTTGTGTAAATTTTTGTGGCTTTGGAGGAAAAATGGCGCCTCTCCAAAAGTCCAAGCTGTAAACGTGTGTGTCTTTTTGCTCCCTTTAGGAGATTACCCTGCATGCACCTCTTTCACCAGGCGTGTGTGGATCAGTGGCTGGCCACCAGCAGGAAGTGTCCCATCTGCAGAGTGGACATTGAGACCCAGCTGACCCCAGAGAGTTGATGGCTCCCGTCGACTCCCGCGGCTTTAGATCTGGTCTCGTTCATTCTCCGTCGCCTCCCTCCGAAGGACGGGAAGCTCTGCCAAACATCCCTCTTCCCTTCTGCATCTCTTAAAAAGCCTGCCTTCTGAGACAGCTGTGACAGAGGGATCAACAAAGCACACTCATGAACAACACAACGAGAGATGGGAGGGGGAGTAGTGGATGCACAGATAGGTGGTAGGAGACGTATGGACAGATGTGCTGAGGCTTCACGCGGTTCTTTCAGATTGTGGACCCCCGCGTACATTTCTCCATACAGCCACTGAGAGAGAATACCTCTAACCTCCCAGCTCAGTGCGATGTAGTAGGGCCGACGCCCCCCACCCCCACCCGGCGCGTGAGAAATCCTATAAGCTGCACTCTGCCCAAGCCCTCACTCAGCACATCTGTACAGAACATTATCAAATGATTAGCATGAGGTCGTGTGGTGTGAACTCTTGTAGCTGAACGCTTGTGGTGTCATGGAGTATAGTACTGAATAAGTATTTACAGAGTAACAGTGTTGTGTAGCAAAGCTAAAGCCTTTTGAGAAGTGTTTGTCAAAAAAATTAACCTACTGCGAGGGTGAACACAGGTTTCCAGTATTCTGTGTTGAGATTAAAGGTAAAATGTACAAAAAAAAAGGCCAAAACCCCCTCTTCATGTCTAACATGGATTTACAGTTAGTCGACGCCATCGGAGTTGATGCTAAACCCGCTAACTGCAGGCATGGCTTTCAGTGACGTGTGTAGTATTGTAGTCAGGCCTCGGTCTTAGAGCCGAGGCCCCGGATGTGCATGCTGTATGGCAGGCTTGGGCTGTGCCGTTGATATTGTGGAGCAGTTTAGAAACAGGGACCGTGTCTGTGCATGTGAACCGTACTATTATGATCTCGCTCATCCATAGAGGAGGACAAAGAATGCACCTGTTATTGCCCACACACACACACACCCTCCCCACACCCCCGATCGCCCTGACAACACTAAAGTTGCCCTTAGACGCTGATCTCTCATTGGATCTTTCCTCTTAACGGTCAAAGAGCTGCAGGCAGATCCGTGTCTAACGGCGACTCCTCTCCACGGCTTCCGTCGTGATCCTTGATCCTGATCACGGAATGCCGGCGCGGGCTCAACAATGCAGCGCCCGAGTCTTGACATCAGAGTGACGTTTCTATTATTACCTTATTGCCTATCGAACAAGCACATGTGATTTCTATATAATCGCCTCTTGTCATTTCAATCTAAGTTGCTCCCACTGTTTGATAAAAGAACTAAAAGACTGTGTCTGGTGTTACAGGGAAAATACAAACTAGTTTGCCTGTGAGATGTGCTAGAATGTGTATGATTGTCCCCCACCTCACCCTCTTTTGTCCCCCCCTCCCCTCATGGTGCTTGTGTATGGTATTGCTAGAACTGTGATCAGTGATAGAAGCTGTTTCTTTAAATCATGCATGAACCATGTTGGCGTGTTCCACTTGAAGGAGGGTGAAAGGGAGAAAAAGCCATCCATTTGAAAAATACCAAACAACTGTTCTTAACATTAATTTCTTTTGTTTCAATCGTCTTTTTTCTACCATTTTCTTTATTATTACCTGTGCGTTTTCTTCTTTTTCTTTTCTTTTTTTTCTTTTGCTCACCTGCCAATTTGGACACGGCACCAATACGCCGTCGTCCCTTTTAACCATAGTGAAGAAGAAGACGCTGCAATGCTGCAAAAACATATTTATTGTTGTTCTAATGTAGCTTGTGTTTTGTAAATGCACTATAATATGGAGTTGCCTGATATTTTTGGTTTGGTGGTGTGGGTACTTCTTGTCCTAGATTTTGTGTTTTAATTCCGTTAAAAAGTATTTTCATGCTTCCTTGTGTACTATTGGAGGGTAACTTGACTGTTTGTGTTGCTTTTTTTTTGTTTTATTCTTTTTTGTATGAAACCTCCATCCAAAAAAACTACATATAAATGAAAATGGAGGTTTGCTAGTTCACATAGAATGCTGTGATTAAAGATGCCTTAAGTATTTAACAATCATTATTTATTACTAACTGTAGCTAGCTAGCTATTGTGGTGGAATATTTAATGTCTCTATCTCATAACTTTGCAATTTAATCAATATATTTATTTAAAATAACACAAAATACTAAAAAAAACAAAAACCTCATTATGCATTGGTTGGTGGGGATGCTTGTGCATGCCGTCTGTGTTTTCTTTTTCAAAGGAGTCTGTTGGAGAAGTGACTGGGGGGTGTTTCCCTACTCGTTTTCTAGCCAGCATGGTGCTGTTGATCTAGATTTACATTCCATTCATTTCATCTCTTAATTTGAACTTTTGAATGTTTTAGTTAAATATCCCTCCTGTTTCAGGATGAAACCCCCAACTTGTCTTAGCTTGCTCAAATATGATAGCTTTCCTCATCAATAACCCATATTTGATTTGATGTTTTCCATTCACGATATTGATTATATCCCGGACTTGATTTGAGTGTTGAGTATTTTAGGGAACCACATAACGCGTTGTAGTATTTGTTTCTACATGTTGCTGGCTGTTGCTTTGTGTGGGATTTATGGGACTTTACTATCTAACATGCTGACTTGAGCCATTGATCTCTTGAGCAAACTTCTGGTGTACTGTGGTTTTACAATATTAGATGTTACACACCTTGATATGATAAGCTAACTACGTTTTTTCGGTGTGCATTTCCTCTTAATACTAATCCTGCAAATTATTCTAGCGTGTATTGAATTGGAATGAAGCTGACTGGTCTTACTATTATTTCATTTCGTGCTCTCACTGGCCTTACCCCATGCCCCCCCCCCTCTCATTCCCGTCCCCTCCACAGTGTAACCCCCCACCCACCCCGTAACTCCAGACTGAACTGGACCGTAGCCATAGTATTAACTCAAGCTGATGAAACCGGAATGAACAGTAGAAACTCAAAGCACAAGCTTTTTAATGCATGTCCTTCTCAGGTTTTCCTATGTGTATGTGGGAGTAGCTCTGTAGATGTGTTTAATATGATGCTGTACCTTCTTGAATATTTCAGATGTTTCTTTGCTGCTGAAAAAAAAATACACACAAAAAACGTTGATTTTTAACCTGCCAGTGAAAAAGGGAAGTGGCCATCTTTGTACAACACACTGCTGTTTTGCTGTAACCGCGCAATGTTTTATGACTATTTTATAGAAATGTAGAAGTATGTATCAATAATATGAAAGCAATAGCTAAAATCATAATGAAGAATAACATGATCAGTGAATATTGTGGAAAATCTTTAGATTCACTCTGGGTGGATTTTGTACTGTATTTATTACTAATGATGATGCAAAAAGTTGCATAGCTTAACCCAAACTGTTCTGTCTCTTTTTTAATTTATTGTCTTGTATATGATCTTTTTGTATGTGTTTTTCAAATAAACTGCCTAAAATGCTGAGAACTAATCTATCTTAATGCATTGTTATTAAAAACAGTCTGCTAACCCTTTAGCCTGCACGTCAACTGCTTGGTACATAGCTGCTAACGCTAAACTGACATAAAAACTAATGAAATAAAAATAAAAATCTAAAAGTATGGAGATGTTTGAATAAAAAGTGGCATTATTATTATTACATTTAGATGATCGTACACTAAATTACAACTCTTATGCCTGCAATTGAATAAAAATGCAAATCAATTTTTCTCATTTACTTTTGGTTTTGTCAGTTGGTCCATTATAATACACAACTTGCAAAATTTAGTTTAAACTTTTCTGAATGTTTTCAAAGATCTTTTTCATTTTGGCAGCTTTTTTTTTGTTTATAAAACCATTTAGCACCAGTTTACAAGAATGCAAAACGTTAATGTGTCCTCTACTAGCAAACAACTTAGCAATAAATTACTTTATTCTCTACCTTTGGATTTATTTGTCAGGTTGCTTGTAAAGAAGCACATTTTAAAAATTTTTTAGATGAATCTTTGAAAAATGTTATGTATTAGTTATTTTTGCACCAACATTGTAATTTTTCGACCCGTCCAGGGTGTCCCCCGCCTCTCGCCCCTTGACCGCTGGAGATAGGCACCAGCTGCCCCGCGACCCTCTGTGGAGGAATAAGCGGCTACAGAAAATGGATGGCTGGCATTGTAATTTTTCAAAAAGTATTTTTAAAAATGTTTATAGGAATTGTTTTTCCCTTCACATTATAACTTAATTTTTTGGCATACACTGCACATGCTGTCACTATCTGGTATAATGAATAGACTAAAAATTATTTAAAAAGCAGCCAACGTCTTGAGAAATCTTTGAAAGACCTTAAGAAACTTAGAAATGTTGATCTAGATCCTTTAAAACACGAGTGCCCAAGTCCAGCCCCCGAGAGCAACTATCCTGAAACTCTGATGCGTCCCTTCTCCAACACACCTGGATCAAATGAATGGCTCGTTACCAGGCCTCTGCAGAGCTGAATGACCTGCTGATGAGGGAATTTAGCCTTTTGATTCAGGTGTGTTTGAGCAGGGATTCATCTAAAAGTTCCAGGAGAGTAGCTATCAAGGATTGGACTTGTGGCTGTTTGAATGCAAAATATAAATAACTGAGGAACTCTTCTAGGTCATTTATCAAAATCCTTTAAAAAAAAAACCTTAAATTTCTTCCAAAACAAAGAAGGTAAGCAACTGGTGATGAAACCTACTGGAACACTTTTAGTATTAAATCTTTTTATTAATAGACCAATGCATTTCTTATAACAAAGTCATAAAACAAAGGTCATACATACCATATCAAAATGTTGATGTGTTGGTCTAACAATAATATACACTGCTGGTAATATGGCTTTTCATTTAGTTTGAAGAGGAGACGCCTCAGTGCTTGGCACAAACTCCAGACAGAACACTGGATTTATCTCTTACGAGTTGCACTGAGTTGAGGTAAATCCAACTCCTTCATCGGAGATGTGCCATCAAAGAGTCAGGAATTCAAATGTTCACTTCCTGTTTCCTAATATTTGGGATAGAGCACCCTCTGAATCTGCCCGTCGGCCTTAAAAGCATCCAACCACTTTCCACACTGGAAGATGGTTGTGACCGAGTTTGCCGTGTTGGTCACCTCCACACACTCTAAGTACCACCCATTGTTGCAGCTGCTGCCGTCGTGCTCCACTTTGACCCTCAGCAGCTCCCCGAGGTCCAGCATCTCCACAACGAAGCGGTCCGTTTGTCCTCGCTCGAAGAGGTTGCGGAACTTCTGCTTGAGCTGGCGCTTGCCTGAGTCTCCATTAACTCCGTAGATGGTTATGCAAACGTTTGCATCCGTTCCGGCGCTTTTCACATCCCCGGTGATGACGATGATCTCATACTTGACGGGGACCAGTTTGCGGACTTTGCTCGCGAAGCTCTCAACAGACTTATAGCACTCAAAGGTCAGGAACTGGTCCTTTTTGGCTGTCAGGGGGATTTGGGCGTCGCAGTGGAAGAAATACCTGAAGAGGAAGAATCAGACTCATCAACGTGATGTTTTATGTAACATAGGCATTGTGAGACTCCACTCACTTGTTTCCCAGCTCCATTTCTGTCACCACCACCTCCATAACATGCCAGAAGACTTCTTTCTTCACCTTCTTTCCATCTTTTGATATGTGACCGAGGCAGATGCCGGCAATTTCCCCCAAGTTTTTGGATGAGAACTCAAACGTGTCTGTGGCACCGCTGTGAAAGTTCATAACATTTTTTACAATTAGTAGAAGCAGAGAGAACCCATTTCTAATGGGATTAATTCTCCTGGGAACAAAAAGAAAGATGATAAAAGAAAGACAAAACACTACATAAGACTGATTTACCACAAAAACTTCTTTTTCTTATTCTCCAGAACAAACTCCTTGGAACGAGCTTTCCTTCCCTCCAACACAATCCAGGCGTTTTCTGTGGTGGAGGCGTCGTCCGTGTTAGCGGTCGTCGTGTCGATTTCGTATTCTGTGGCGACGCGGAGACAAACAATAATCAGCTATAATCATTTCACATCTGGAAAGCTGTTAATCTTTGTCCATCTATTGTTACTGACTGGTTTTATCACTGAGGTCTACAAAGTCATTGTTGGCACAAGCCAGCTCCCTTATAATCTGCCTGTCGTCTTCATTTTTAGCCAACCAGCGGTCGCAGGGGAACCTGAACGTCTGGTCCATGGTCTCATCTTTCACATCGATGTACTCCAAGTGCCAGCCAGGACCCAGGCCTGTTCCCAGCAACAGGAACAGAGTAAATGAAGGTTTATGTTCTTGTATTCCTCTACTGTGATCAAGAATAATAGGGTCAATGAGTGTTATGTCATCTACAAAGATTCAGTTCCTCTTTACCTTTGTTGTCGTGCCACACTCTGACTTTGGACAGCTCGCCCAGACTAAGCATGTCAGCAAATCTGAACACGTCCTTTGTTTTTCTCTCAAACTTGTTCCTGTTGGTGCCCTCCTTTAGCGGCATTGTCCCAGTGTCTCCGTACTCCCCGAACACAATCAGAAACACGTTGGCATCGGTTCCAGCACCTGGAATATTAGGAGAGTATGACACATATAAATCCGTCTGCTATAGTTCAGTGTTAAAAATCAAGTCTGTTTTGCAGATTTTTTTGTTTTTGAATTTGAGACATCTTATGATGAATCTGAAAAGAAGATTCTTGCGTATTTTTTTGATAAATGAGGCCAGTGCATGAAGAAACTCACCTGCAACATCGCTGGTCTGGACTTGGATGACGTAAGTCGTCTTTTCCACCATCTCCTCATCGTCCACCACCGCCGGCAGCTCACACACCTTCGTCCTCTTGGGACCTTTGGTCTTGGACAGCCAGTTCTCGTAGGTGAACAGATACTCCTCCTCTGTTGTCAGGTTCCTCATGAGGATCTAAAGGTGTCCATTGAACCAAATGATCAACCATCAAACTATACTTTTATATGAAAACCAACGCTTCTTTGTTTGGGGTGAAACTTCTAGACAATGACCTGAGCAACTTCAAAAATATATTAATAAATTACATTAATAATGACTTTCAAGTTTTTTTCTGTAACTTTATTTTAGTTAAACACCAAACACCAGCTTTGTTTTCTAAACTGACTGGTAAAAGTGATTCATTTATATCAGATTATGTCACCTGAATTGGATTTATGTTTTTTTTATGCAGCAATATAGATGATTACACCATCACATCCATTTCTCTGACTCTATAAGGTTGCTGGAATCTTGCCTCCTTAGAGAGAGGTCTTTTTGTTACCCTGTCAAGAAACCAGTCTGGGCGACACCCGCTGCCGTCAATCCGAACTCTGATCTTCTTCAGAGGAGCTATGTCGTCGATCTCCAAGGTGAACATGTCTTCTTGGTCTCTTTCAAACCTATATAGAAAAAAATATATAAATGTTATCTTAAATTATAAATGATTGACTCCTCCAAACTGATATTTGATATTTGTGCAGCAGAAGGCGTGTCGGCTATTTTTGGATTCTTGTCAGCAGAGAGATGGTAGGAAAAATATTCCTCTGGGAAACAAACACCCTGTTTTTGTTCTAATTGGACTGATTTCTCTCTTTTCCCTCACTGAGAGATTAACAGCTTATAATGCTTCGCTGCTGGACTGACCTATCTCCACTTTTCGGCAGCAGCATTTCCTCCATGCTCCCATTCACCCCGTACACAGTCAGGAAAATGTTGGTGTCCGTCCCTGCATACTGAGTATCTCCCGTCACAACCGTGATTGAATAAATAACCTAAAAAGAGAATAAATGGCTGTTTTTCATGTGACACAACAAATGTTAACCAAAACATCCAATTTGAGATGAATTGACTCACTTTGCGGATTATGTTGATTGTGCTGGAATCCAGCACATTTAACAGTCTGACAGTCAGACCATCTCCCCTGTCTTTAGCCAGCCAGCACTTACATGGAAAGATGTACTTGATACCTTTGGTTGGCACGGCAACCGACAGCTCATCCACCAACCAGCAGCTCTCTGGTGTGACACCGTTATGACCAAGCTGAGCAGAAACAAGAGAGAAAACAGAGACAGAGGGGGAGGAAGAGCTGGGAATTGATACATCATTTGACTTTGTTTTGATCTGCGTATACTGCTCACTGCAGCTACAGTTAATTATTTCTGAACCAGAATGGTGCTATTTAAAATTTTAACAGCAGTGCATCTAAGGAGGCAGCAGTGAGGAGACAGCTTCACAGATTTAGCTGCAGACACAATCCCAGATTCTCACTTCCACCCTCTTGATCTCTCCCACGTCAGTTCCATAGCACACAAAGTGCTCCATGCCGCCAGCAGCGAAGGATTTCTTTCCGTCTGTCAGGTCCAGCCACAGACGGTCCGTCTCCACGTCGTTTGGGCCGATGACGATGACATACACTCTGGCTGTGGTGCTGCCGTCGCGTTCAATCCCAGTAGACAGAGTGAAGTGATAGGGGATGACTGCACGGGAGGAAACATGAGGTCAAATATGAGTTCACCTGGATCCTGATGATCCATTTCATTAATAAAGTGGACTGCCAATGGAGATTAGAAATAACAGGCAATATAATATGAAGCCTAGCACCTTTGAAACATTAGTAAACATGATCATTCATTCATGGAACTCCTCGATATATAACACACAAATCCCTAAATACGGGTTTTCCTCCAGTTACAGTAAAAATAACAGTTTGAATTAGTGTTTTACTGTAAAGTGCTTTGAGTGAATAGCATTACAAGAAAAGTGTGGCCCATTTACCATCATAAACACCCCCTGAGTGCAGCAAAAATAAGGTGCTTCAGCATGATTCACTACACTTAAGAGACGCTGAGGAGAATCAATATAAAAACTCAATACAGAACCGTTTAAAGCATGAACTGTGTTCTGCTAGAGGCTCTAACTGCATGTTGTTTGAATGTCCTGGACAACTTCCTTTTTATAAACGCTCCCTTAAATGTATTTATTTACATGTTTTCAGACCTGATTGAAAATAGTTTATTGCCATGAAAATAGGAGCATTCATAAAAGACAATTTGGTACTAAACTCTCCCTCTGGTCTTCTTCATGCAGCCTATTATATCTGAATATGCTGAAGTAAAATTAGACTTAAAATTTGACCCAATAAAGGTTTTAAATACTGGTGTTTTGACAATGTTTGTTTTGCATTTATATTTAGGAAATAACCCTTTAAAGCCTGGAATATAAAAAAAACTTTTTGTAACTAAACTATTTATTGGCAAATATTTATATTACAACTGTATAATAATCTGTTTTTATTATGTAATTATATGACAATATAACAGTAATAAAAAAATGTCCCTTTCCACCTTTAGATCTTCCACTAGAGGGCAGCAGACATGTACAGGACTAGATATGAATGAAAGTACTAATACTAATACTACACTGGGATGCATTAAGACCAGAAGTGGTTTGAGGTAACAACAGGTAACTTGATGTGTTGGATAATGGAGTAATGTAAAACTAAAGGCTTATTCCTTTGTGTTGAGACCAGTAAGTCCTCTTCAAAACACAGGCTCACTTCACTTAATAAAAACAGGAATTTCACACAAACAGTTGAGCTGTTTATTATTAACGTAGAGTTTTATCATCAACTGAGTCTCTCTGGTTGTGTTGCACCAGTTTTTCATGTTGAGAATGTGCATGTTTTAAAGTTTTTATCTCTGCTTACTTGGCCCTTCTTCTGCCACCGCCACCTTTTTCTTCTTTTTCTTCTTGTTGGCATTTCGGTCCAATCCTTGCTTGGACTGGGCCATCTTCTTAAAATATGGGTCGGTATTCCTGTCACCCTCATACCCCTGAAATAGACACACAGTGGACAAATTACACAGCACTAGCTAATGGGAATATAAATGTAACCTAATATCAGAAAAAAATTTGAATACTGGATAAAGTGGTTAATGGAAAATATGTTTTTTAAGCATATAATTTGATAAATATATTGTATCTTTGAAGACATTATGAACCCATGATGAACCCAGGAATGTTAATCAAGATCAAGACAAAACATCACATATCTGTCTATGTTTTGTTTTCTCATTTACCTTATATAAAGAGAAACGTAATGTCCCCAAACCGACAAACCTTGACGCAGAAGGTCCTGTCTATCTGTTTGTCCTCCTTCTTTTTTGACAGCCAGCGCTCACACAGAAACATATAAACCTCTTCTGTCTCCACATCCTGCACCTCCACCTGGTCCAGGTACCAGTCTGCACCGACCATGCTGTTGTCATGGCGAATACGGATCTTAAACACCTGTCCCAGGTCCACAGCCTCAATGGTAAACTTGTCCACCTAAAACCCCAGGGAGTCACACCCAGCAGAGTCAGGCCTCTTTAGTCACACAGAGAGTTACAGTCATCACCACGTTCTCCTCTCACCGCTCCTCTCTCAAACTTGTTCTTGTTGCTCTCAGATTTGGCGAGTTTGCGCTCTCCTGTGTCTCCCAGGTCACCATAGATGGTGAGGAAAACGTTGGCATCGGTTCCTGCTCCGTACATGTCGCCTGTCCGCACAGACACCTTGTATGTGTGAGCTGTGGAGGAGAGGGGACCTCGGCTGTAAACGAAGCTTTAGCCTTAGAGATGTAATAAAAATCTAACTGATTCTTAGAGAATAAAGTACACAAAATGGAAAGAACATGGATACATGGAGAACCTCTCTTTACAAAATGCATGTGCATTTATAGTGTATTATTTATCTCTTTTATAAATACAAAAAAAAAGTTAAAACCCTAGAAATATTTTAAAACTTTCATGAAAGACTGCACCACATCTATATATGAAGATTTAAACATTTACTCAGCCAGACATAAGAATCTATTTATCATTTGCTGTATGGAAACATTTATCAATCTTTTATCTGGAGCAGAGCATTGAAGTTCTTTCTCTAGGAAAATATCTGTGTCTTTGTCTGTTAAACTTGTTATTGTGCAAACCATCAAGTCACAGATGTTTTCTCCAGTTTAAAGTGGAGCTGAATCAGGTTTCAGGGGGTTTCCCACTGAAAACAGTTGCCTGTGGCAGTCAGACTGTCAGAGCAGAGCAGTGACTAAAACTAAAGCTCTGCAAGGTAGAGATTCCAGTGAAAACACTGAATACTATGAAGATAGATCATGATCAGTTCAGGTTCTGCATGTTTCTTGTGTGAATTTGGGACATTTTGAACATTGTCATGTGGCTCACATGTGAAAAACATGTTAAGTTCATGTGGCTTTTCTGTCAGGGTTTTCCAAAAGTCTGGGGGATCATCAAGATGTAATGTAGTAAATGTGAGAGAGGCCTTCTGTTTTCTCTGGTCACCAGAGGTTGTTTTATTTGGAACTTTCCCATGATGCCATTTTTGTCCTGTATCTTTCTTAAGATGTCATGACCTCTGACCTTAACCTTTAGTGAGGCCTGTATTGCCTTAGATGTTGCTTCTGTGAAAAGTTCAGAGTTTTTATAGAGATATGAATCACACCTTAGCTATGAATTCTGAGTTAAACCTACTCTCTAAGGCGTCCTCCACCTCGGTCTCAGTTGTCTTCAGCGTCCCGTCCCTGAGGAGTTTCTGAGTGATGATGTCAGACGGGACCAGCTCCCTCACTGTCTCACCATCTTCTTCAGACTTGGCAAGCCAGCACTCACATGGGAAAATGGTCGTCTCTGAACCCTGTCATTAACCAGAGACAAATGGGTCCAGCTGGGTCTATCTAACATGAAAGGGCAGTATGTCTGATTCTGGGAGGCGTATGTATCGTCAGAAACTTTAAATGCTAAATTCATGTTTTATTTGTTGATGATTCTCTCTTCAAGAGGAATTCTAGGTGGATATTTAGCACCTTTCCTTTCCGTAGCTGGCGCCTGATCTCCACCCTGTCCAGGTGCCATCCTGGGTTGGTCCCTCTGTTATCGTGGCCGATCCTGATTTTCTCTATAACATCACCGACGTCCTCCAACTGTGAGAAGACAGCTGAGTGTTTACAGACCATCAGCAGATGTTTAAAACAATATGGTCCAGATCCACACTCTTACCTCCACAATGAACATGTCCTCAGCACCTCTCTCAAAGTACAGCCGTCGCTCTCTCTCGTTCACACACAGGTGCTTCTGCTGCGTGCTCAGCCCGTTTCGCCCGTACAACACAATGAACACATCGGCGTCTGTCCCCGCAGCAAACACATCACTGGTGAATATCTTTATCTCATAAGGCACAACTAGAAAAAGGACAAAAAGAAAGAAAGTTGGATTGGTCAAATGAGAGGTGGAAAATATTTATTTGATCAAATATATATCAAACTGGAACTTGGGTACAAACTCAAATCTTCAAAATATCTTATATGCCCCAGTAAGCATCACATTAGAACATAATAACATGTATCTAAAGCTCAAAAGTATTACATTAAAAACACATCAGATCTAAATTGTGAAAAAAAAAATCATGCTGGATATTCAGAATGATGTGAAATGAGTTGGACGCGTCTAAAAGGTCAGACCAGCATGGAGGTCATTCAATGGTAACAATTCCTTCATCCTCCAACAACTGCCCCTCCACCAAACCCATCATGATGGATGATCTTGCAGCAGCATCACATTCGCCTCCAGATCTGTTCATATCTGTCACATGCACAGCAAACCCTCTGGCAATGGTACTGGTAGAGCTGGACCGCCTGTGCAGCCTCTGGGTCCAGGTATCACCTCATGCTACCAGTAGTGACACTGACCCAGTTAAAAGCAAAACGACTGAAATGCAGTCCATAAAAAATGAGGAGGGGAAAGTATTCTGTGACTTCCTGCTGCAAAACATTCCTGTTTTTGGGCTCGTCTCATTGTTCGTTTAATTAACACCAAACAGCTGAGACTGATTAACAACCCCCCTGCTAATTACCTGATCAATATCCTGACTTGATGCCAGACTATGATCAAAAGTGATTTTTACTCTTTTTTTTAGAAGTGTATCTTATCTTATACTCTACAAAGTATAAAAAGTATACAAAAGTTACAAAATATTTTAACTCATTAATACTTTGCGACGTTTTTTAAAAGTTACTGACATGAATGCAATAAAGTGTAACACTTCAGACTCATGGATTGAGTGATTTCATGTAAGTTAAGGATCCTGCAGCAAAACAACATAAAAACATTAAAACAGCAGAGCTCAGTATTTTACTATCACTGTTTTATCAGAGAGAATTCAGAAGATTGTGGTGGAAAAACACAAAAACCACCCAAAGCACATGTTTGACACAAAAATAAATATGTTGTAATAACATAACTTATTGAGTTACATTTTTTATTCTTGTTGATTTATGTCAATTTTTAACACACACTTATTTAACACTTGTTGCTAATCTCTGGCTCTGGTTTAGCTCTGATAGAAAAATTGGGTTGAAATATCTGTTTACTCACATGGAGTGTAAAACTCAGTCTGTAACTCAGCAGGATACAGATCCCTCACAATGGCACCATCATCCTCTCCTGGATCCAACCAGCGGCCACATGGGAAACGTATCTTCTGACCCTGAGAGGGGGCGTCTATCTCCACCCAGTCCAAAAACCAACCGGATGAACCTCCTAATTGCAAAATGTTTGAAATGTGTTACTTGTTGTGTCGTTACATTCTTTGATAAAGGTGTTCTCTCACCTGAGTTGTCATGCCCAATTCGAAGCTTCTCCAGGTCGCCCAGGTCCACTGCCTCCACAATGAACTCATTGATCATCCCCTGTTCAAACTTGTTCTTGTAGTATTTACAAGCCTTCAGGTTGATGAACCCTGTGAGAATTTCAGTTTTCATGTAATCATCATCATCAGTAATAAAAAGGATGCTGGTGACTTTTCTCACCTGTATCATCATTTTCTCCAAAGAGGATGGCAAAAACGTTGGCGTCAGTCCCAGCATACTTCTTTTCTCCGGTTTTTATTTTCAGTGTGTACGTGGTCGACATGGCTGCAACCAATTCAGCAAGTCATTTATTTTTTAACACTATAGTGATCTTTTAAAGTTGCTGAGATGTGAGCCAGCTTCCTTACATTTCTGCTCCAGTCCCAGAGTGGCGCTTGTCCCCTCCTCATCCTCATCCTTCCTCATAAACGCCTCATCAACAGGAACCAGCTCTCTTGCTACCTGTCCATCATCCTCTTCCACTGCGAGCCAGCGATTACAAGGGAAATAGTATCTATAAACCCAAAATGATTCTCATCAGAACCAACTGATGATAAATAGATTTTTATACATCAACAATTTACAACAGAATCATCAGGGAAATGTTGAGTTCGTTCAACATTCATAAACTCCTATTTAAATGAAGTGTTTCACCTACGTTACATCCTCCTTTGTGTCCACTATCTCAACACGGTCCAGGTACCATGATGAGTACGGCTGATTGTTGTCATGACGGATTCGCAGCTTCTTCAGAGTGCCTAAATCAACAGCTGTCACGATGAACACATCCTCCTGCAAAATAAAATCTGTTCAGTTTAAGAATTTACTGGTTCAAACGGGCCATTCTTAATTTGTTGAACAAAGGCAGGGAATGGTGTGATTACAGAAGTTATTCAGTTTTAGTTTCACTTTTTGTTGTTGCTCAAATTAGACTTTTTTTCCCACCAAGCAAAAAGTTTTGTCACTGAAGATAAAAGTTATTGATGCTAACAAAACAGATAAACTGTTTATAAAAATCTGGTGCTGGGTGAAGAAAACAGAATGCATGAAGTGTAAATTCATTTATAGTCTATTTAACTTACATAAGTCCATGTCAAAAACATGTTTCTGTAAATTAATATCTCCATATTATAAATTAATAACTAGGAATGAGTTTTTAATCTTTACAGCTGGAGGGCTGTGGATAAAAGATCAACCGCCTGTCAGATGGAAGGTTGGTGGTTCAATCCCAGCTTCCCATACCACACGTTGAAGTGTCCTAGGGCAAGATACTGGACCCCCTGTAACCCCCCTACTTTATAGATCAGAGAGATGTGTGTGTGTGTGTGTGAGAGAGAGAGAGAGAGAGAGAGAGATAGATGAGGTGATTGTGATCTGTAGTTGTAAAGCTCTTCAAGTTGTCAGTAAGAATAAGCGCTATATAAATGCACTTTATCATTTTAGCAACAAAACAACAACAACAACAACAAAGTAAAACATATTTTTTGCATTTGGGTCAATAAATAACAAATACATGCAATAATTAAGTTAAAATAAAAACTAAAATAATAATAATACCATGTTGAACTTTATATTACATTTTCTTTATAATTTTGGGGGTTTTCTAAGTTGAATTCTCTACTCAAAATAAATCACAGGAACACTTTGAAAACACATCAGAGCTTAACTGTAAAGACATGTCACCAGTCAGAGGTATCGAGTCCTTTATCCTTCAAGAGCTGCCTGCATCTCTCTGCCACATGAGGCCTGGTTTTATCATTCACCAGGAGGAACCCAGGACCCACCAGCTAAGGGTTTAGGGTCTAGGGTCCAGGGTGCTGGACCTGTCTATTCTCTGGCAAAGACCAGTTGAGTTCCACAGTGCTGGGCAATGAGTACAGAGCACACTAGAGGCTGTCGAGCCCTCAGGCCATCCTGTGTGCCTACTGGAATCTCCTCCATTCTCTTGAGTCTGAGCTGAGAGAAACAGCAAACCAATGACGGATATTGATGTCATCCTGGTGGAGTTGGACTGCCTGTGCAGCCTCTGTAGGGTCCAGGTATCACCTCATTCTACCAGCAGTGACACTGACCCTTTAAATGCAAAACTACTGAGTTAAAAAAATCATCTGTGGCCTACGCCTGCAAAAGCATTCCTGATTTTGGGGATGTTGTCTCTTTGTTGCACCTGTTGTTAATTTTATGAACACCAAAACAGCTGAGACTCATTAACAACCCTCTCTGCTAATTAGCTGATCAGACTAATATCCTTGAAGTTGAACTGACTTGAGACCAGACTCTGATTAAAGAGTCTTCCTTTGACAGAGTATTTTGTTGCATCATCTTTTGTTTAAGCAGCATTTTGTAAATGATTCAGAAACAAAGAGACTTGTAATAATTAATATTCTTGCATGATATTAGATATCAGCTGCTCAACATTTCAGACTATTTCCTCGTTGTTGTTGTTGTTGTTGTTGTGTGACAGATCCAGACCCAAGGAGGTCCAGTTCAGCACCTGGGCATTATTGAGTCCCATGATGCATTAGGATGACCAGAATCTGAACTGATGTCATGTGGCTGAAGGCTTTCCTGTACAAAATACATTACTTAAATCATGGCAGCACGTTTCTCAGACAATTGTATACATCCTTCCTAATTAATGGAGTCTTCACACCTGTGAGCTTTAATACATCCTAATTGGATCCTGATACTCTGAGTTTTGATCTGATAAGAAATAAGACACCGTCTTTTTAATATTTCATGTTTTCTTTTCATTACTAACAAAACAAATCATTGAAGAGAGGAATCACATGGATCTTGTAGTGAGACAGTTTTTGTTTTTTTCAAGGTCAAAACAGATCCACTTTCTCTAAAAATGCTATTAATAACATTTTAACAACCTGCCGCTCTCTGAGCAATAAAAACTATGATTTATGGATATTTCACCAAATGAGAATCCTCATCACTAAACAACTGATAATTATTGCTTTAGATTTGTTGGACAGAACTGTGTGTGCTCCTATAGGGCCAGTTGTAAGGTAGAAATGAATAATTGACAGGTGTGGATAAAGTAATGAGTAAAAGTAGGACAGGTTCAGTGACACAGAGGACTTCTCAGAGCTCCTCTCAGTCACAGCTGGCTCGCCTGCAGGAGAGCTTGTAATCTTACCAGAATACACTCCCACCCACACCTCAGCGCTGGCTCTGGTTACCTGGAAGTGCTTGAATCTTTGACTAAGTGCTGGGTCATTTTCAGCTGCATTCTCCCCCTCAGGAAATTGTGTAAAGTGGTGTGTCCCAAACTGACGAGAGAGTGATTCCTAAAGTGTGTGTGTCGAATAATATTTCAGATTTACCTGCCCTCGCTCAAACTTGTTAATGTTGTCAGAGTTGTTCAGGTGGCGCTCTCCTGTGTCTCCGTTTTCTCCATAAATATTAACGAAGACGTTGGCATCTGTCCCGGCTCCCAGCATGTCGCCGGTGAAGACGCACACTTCATAGGTGTTGACTGTCAAACAAAGCAAGGGATGAATTATTTACACGTCTCCAAACTGTGTGTTTGGCCAGGAGACTGTGTTTAAATCAAACCATGCAAATCACACCATCAGCTCTCGGTACAAGAGTAAAAAGTTACATTTATTCCATCAGAATTAAAATGGGAAGTTACCTAAAGCTACTATGGATGTCTGACCAAACTGTCACTTTTAGGGAAACTGGATTTTTTATGAAAAGTTTGAAGTGATCATCAAGATGTTCTGGATTTGTTTGTACCTTCTAGGTCTTCTGTGTCCTCTGGCAGCAGCTCCACCACCAGCTCCCCGTCCTCCTCTCCTCTGCTCAGCCAGCGGGAACAGGGGAAGTGATACGTAAGGACCACTTCCTGCATCTCCTCTCCTCCATCTTCATCCTCGTCGTCCTCATCTTTCTTCTTTTTCTTCTTCTTCTTCTTGTCCTCCTTTTTCTTCTCTTTGGGCACCAACGCCATGATTAGATGTTTGATGTCTACTGTCTCCAGGAACCAGCCAGACCCAATCCCAGAGTCGTCATGGCCGATGCGTACTTTGAAGATCTTCCCCACGTCTTTGGCCTCTACCTGTGGGGCGTTTCAAATGCTTCCTACTCACTATGCAATGGAGCTTTGTTTGGAATTTTGACTGAACTGGTTCTATTGGCTCTGGAGATAATATAATCATTAAATCCAGTGTAATACCTTGAATATTTCAGTTGTGTTCCTCTCAAAGTTGTTGGATCTGCTCTCGAGTCTGAGGACTTCGGTCTTGCCCTTCTCCCCGTAGATCTGGATGAAGACTTTAGCATTGGTGCCAGCAAACATCACGTCTCCAGTTAACACTGTTATCTCATAGTTCATCACTGAAACAGGTGGATTGAAGGTCAAAACATTTAAAAAAGGACTATTTGATTGCAATAAAGTCAATGTTTACAGGATACATGGATTTGTGTGCAAATGAATATAGACATTTCAGAAATAAAAGCTTATGTAATAGGCTCATTCACATATGGCCTAATAATAATAATAATAATAATAATAATAATAATAATAATAATAATAATAATAATAATGTTTGGGTTCAGTATCCAGATATAAATAGTTGAATATTAAAAGTCACATTTTTGGAGTAAATGTTGAGCAAATATTGTACTGTTGACTCTTCTGCAGATTAATAATAATAATAAAAAAGAAACATCTTTGAGTCAAACTGTGGATGCAGACTAACTCTGAAGACTATAAATATAATGTTAACCAAATGATGTGTTGCCTACGTTGCTCCATGTCCAGTATCTCACTCGGGTAAATCTCCACCTCTGTCTTCCCATCAGCCTCATCCTTACAAAGCCAGCGGTGACTGGGGAACATGTAGTTCTGTCCATGGACCGGAACCATAATCTGAACACTGTCCAAGAACCAGCCAGCACGCATCCCTTTGTTGGTGTGACCAATCGTCAGCCGATTGATCTGGAAACAGCAATTAAAGGATCGTCACCATTCTACTGGTGATTTTCTACAAACACGTCTTGTTGTGTAACCCCAGAATGAACCTATGAGTGCTATCATCACCTGTCCAATGTCATAGGTTTCCACCGTGAAGATGTCAACGCGGCCCGTCTCGAAGTAGTTCCCCAAGTTGTTGGTAGAAACCACGAGCATCATCTTACCGGTGTCTCCTTTATCTCCATAAAGCTTGACAAACACGTGGGAGTCCGAGCTACCGCCGGGAATGTCACCTGTCTTCACTGCAATCTGATAGCTGATGTCTGACAAACACACACACACAGGTAAGAATGAAACATGAATGTTAAATGACTTCTAGTTTCCTCTAACTCACTGTAAAGACGCTGTCCATCTGACGAAGGCACTAATTCTCTGACAATCTGTCCGTCATCCTCATTGCGGTCCAGCCACCTGCAGAGCACAATCAGAAAGAAAAAGCTCTCATTGAGCTCATTGGTCAGATTGAGCTGCTCTCCAGCGGTCACCAGAGGAGAGATGGTGTCTAATTTGACCAAAGCCATCATAGACGTGTGTATTTGCACCTGTTGCAGGGAAACTCGACAGCATTGGCTTCTGCCTTTCCTTCCTCTCTTACGATCACTTTGTCCAGAAACCATCCGCAGCCTCCTCCTTTCCCATCGTGTCCAATCCTCATCCTGCGGATCTGTCCGATGTTCACAGCCTCGATTATAAACTCATCCATCTGGAACGATCAACAACAAGTCACAAATTATAATTTACAAATCTGAAGCAGTGAACATTTATGTCAACACTGTTAATATCAGACGCAGTGTGTTGAAACTGTAGCAAAGGTTAGTGGTTTGTGTGTAGACTGTTAATAATCTAAGAGGTGTAACAGTAATGTGCAGAATAGACTCACGTTTCCTTTCTCGAACTTGTTGACGTTGTTTTTGCAGTTGACCAGCTGTCTCTCTCCGGTGTCTCCCAGGTCTCCAATCAGGTTTAGAAAGATGGACGCATCAGTCCCGCTACCGCCAGCGGTCCCAGTACACACTGTCAGCCTGTATTTAATCACTACAGAACAGAATAACACCATTAATCATTGTTTGACTGTTTTTTTAGGTTGATTTGTTAAATTTTCTGGGGTTTTGTCGTACCAGGCAGCGGCTCATCAATCAGATCTCCAGTGGAAGGAAGTTCCCTCACAACTTCATTATCATCTTCGTTGATGTCCAGCCACCGCTCACATGGAAACGTGTACTTCTCCTTTGTTAGTGTCTTCATCAGAGTCACCTGAAGGGGTTAAAACAGCTAATTGGATTTATGAGAGGAGATATCTCAGCATGAACTGAAATTCAAGATTTCCCCTAAACTTTGCTCATTTTTTATCTGAATGTTTTCTAAATCAATGTGCAGAAATTGTGGGCGCTTCAGTTTATATCTTTAGATTCGATCAATCTCACTTTGCTCAGATGCCATCCAGCGAATGGACTTCTCTTCTCGTGCCAGATTCGGAGTTTGATCAGTTTTCCCATATCAGGCAGCTCAACCTGTAGGTGGAGATTACGATTTGCTTTTAGTCTCATTTATTGAATTATTGATATATTTTTAAATTATAGGATACATACCATGAATTTGTCTATCTGTCCCTGCTCAAAATTGTCCGATTTGTTGTCCAGCCTGACCTCATCCGACTTGCCCTTCTCTCCGTACACCTGAAAGGAGATATCTGCATCGGTTCCTGCTCCGGGCAGGTCTGACGTCCAGATCCACAGGGACCAGGGGTGTTCTGAGGAGTGAACAGATCACATCATTGATTTGATCAAAGAGGACTACACTACACTGTGTGTTTAATTACTCGTCTCCAGTTTGAGTTTCCTGCTAAAGCTTGTTTCACTCCCTTCTCTGCCCAGAAGGAGTTAAATCCACGCGCTCAAAACTTTTGGATGCAGCAGAAGTCTAGAGTTTACAGGAGCGGTTCATGTCAGGTTATTCTTGAGTAGTTTTGCTCTTTCAGCGGTTCAGTGCAGCCCAAGAGAAGGCATTTTTTGCTTGTTAAAATATCCTCTCAGGGCAGGAGCTCACTGAAGTGACTGTGGTGGACAGGTCCCAGCTGGAAAATGTGTTATTGGGATTGAATATGAAGCTGAGCAGTGATGGAGAACTCATCTCATGAGGTAATGTGGACCAATAAAATCAGTTCCTGCTCTTATATACTGTAAACGTATATCAAGAGAATTTATATATTTTTTAAAGAAATGCTTCATTTTACAAATATTTGTGCTATAATAAAAATATCTGATGGATTTGATGTGGTTGTAATACATTTAACTTACTCTTCTGTCTCCTGTGTCTGAGTGAGACCATCTCATACAGCTCTCTTTCTATCAGCCCGTCTCCCTCCTTCTCATCCAGCCACTTCCCACAGGGGAAGGTCTGCTCTATCCCCGTGAACGGACAGTACACAACAACCTGCAGAGAGCATCGATTCAGCTGAGCTGAATCATCAACTGCAACATCGGGATGAGAGTGTGTGCATCAGCGTACCTTCTCACAGTACCACCCAGCACTCACTCCATCGTTATCATGTCCAATGGTGACTCTGCTGAGGGGACTGAGGAGCGCAGCGATCTCAACGTTAAAGATGTCTGTCAAAGCTCGCTCAAACTTCCCTCCTTCCAGAAATACCTGCAGCAAACATATCAGGTGTTCCTTTAGGTTTAGATGTGTGTTCAGTGCCTGGAATTGACGTGAACAAAAACCAAATCCATCTTTTTCTTCAAACATCCAAAAACACCAGAGCAGCAACCATTAAATTGACCACAAGTGCTATAAAAACCCTGATCTTTTGCTCAAATGAAATATTTTTGCACATTTCTTTACTACTTCTGCCGTTACCTTGCCACTGTTCTTCAGGCCTTTGGTGCCGTGCATCACGATGTGGATTTTGGAGTTGGTCCCTGCTCCTCGGATGTTTCCTGTCACAATCTGAACGTTGTACACGATACCTGTAGATACAGTTACATGTTAGTTTATCAGAGGCAAAGTCAGTAAGTCAGTATGGTTCACCGCACTCAGCTCCACAGGAACGGAGCAGGAACACGATCACTCTTATCTAAACATTAGTAGTCTGACTCAAGAATTAATCACATGGTTTTCTGGGGAGCTTTTTTATCCAGCTGTTTCTATTTTATACATGACAAAAGAAGTGTTAGTATTTTGCATTTTTATTGCTTTTCAGATAAATCAAGAATTTAAATTAAGGAAGGAATCAGCTGTTTTCCCTTCTCACCTGTGGGCTGGTTGCCTCCCACCAAACAGTCCCTCTGAATTTTCCCATCATCCTCATCCAGAGCAAACCAGCGGCTGATGGGAAATTCATACACGATTTTGTTTCCCATGTCGTCCAAAGTCACCTGCAAAAACAGAAAAATATGCAGTAGGATTGTTTAACTGATATCTTTTTAAAACGATAAAAATACATGATACAGACTGGTACTACAGACAGGTTAAGTACTGAGTCCTTACAAGGGTACAGACAGGCTAAGTACTGAAGGGGTACAGATAGGGTATGTACTCAACACATATAGAGGTATATAAGGTAAGTACTGAGTAGAGACAGGTGAAGTACTGGCTACTTACAGGGGTACAGATAGGTTAAGGGTACTTACGTAAGTACTGAGTTCTTGCAGGGCTACATATACATACACACAGTCAGAAATGAAAGGACAAGAATTGTACCTTTTTTGGTCACTGGGATGGTACCCTCAAAAGTACAGTTTTGTACCTTTAACTGCAGGGTTGTATCCTAAGGGGTACAAATATGTACCCTTTAGGATACATATTTGTACCCTTTAGGGGAACAAATTTGTACCCTAAGGTACAGGTGTGACTAGTAAAAGGTACAAACTACAAAGGTAAAAATTTGTACCCCCAGTTAAGGTACAAAATTGTACCTTTTGAGGGTACCATTTTGAACCTTAACTGAGTGTACAAATTTTTACCCTTGTAGTTTGTACCTTTTACTAGTCACACCTGTACCTTAGGGTACAAATTTGTACCCCTTAGGGGACACATATGTACCCTAAGGAGTATAAATATGTAACCTAAAAGGTACATATTTGTTCCCCTTAGGATATAATCCCCAGTTAAAGGTACAAAACTGTACTTTTGAGGGTACCATCCCAGTGACAAAAAAAGGTACAATTCTTGTCCTTTTATTTCTGACAGTGCAGGGTAAGTACTGGGCACTTATAAGGTTATGTAAGGGTACCTATACAGTACTTATAGAGGTATGTACAGGGTACCTGATGGGGTATATAATACAGTGTGTTCTTTTATAGGGTGCACAATGTTCTTATGTGGGTACATACATTGTACTTCTCCCAACACACTGTACACCCCCCGTACACTGCACTTGCCCCAATAAGTACCCAGTATTTACTCTGTACAAACCCCTGTAAGTACCTGGTACATACTTTGTATATACTCCAAAAATACCCAGTACTTACCCTGGCCATATTACTCAGTATTTACCTAGTATTGACACTTGTAAGTGTCTGGTATGTGCCCTATAAGTACCCAGTATTGCCCTTTCTGTACTCCCATAGTTAATCAGTACTTACACTTCACAGTATGCACCGCTGAAAGTATGTACTCCTGTCAGTTCATGCTGTATTGAGCGTTGTTGCTAAAAATCTTTGTATTTCTGTGTAGATGATGATCTCATCCTCATGTTTTATTTTCTAATTGATTTTTTACATTTTAAAATAGTTTAAACAATGCTGACCTCATGTGACCCTTCTTACTTCTCAGCCAGTTAGCAAATTCACGCAATAACATGTTTTAAAGAACAGCTGATTTTTAAAATCTCACAATTACAAGACATCAACTACGAGCCGTTTTGAGTCGATATTTATTACACCCTGCTGCTTTTTAAGAACAAAACTTTGTAAACTATTGTTAAAACATTCTAGTGATTAACAAGAAATGTATTTTAAAATGTTTAAACACCTACAACAACCTCTCTACCTCCAGGACCACCCTAACATCAGTGTTTTAGATTTTAATGTGAGCTAAAGCAACACAAAATGCTCATTTTTGTTCACAACTGAACTTGTGTGTCAGTCAGTGCAGCAATAACTGACAAATCTCCTGACTCGTCTGTCTCTGTGTTGTAAGGCTATCCCTTAATGAGGCGCGGTTTCCCTTTACACAGAGGGTGGAATGACGACATGCGTGTCCAGCACGTGTCAATGCACGCGCCAGTTTGCATCTCTTAGATGTGAACAGTGTTTTTATGAGTTTGAAGAGCAGAGGCAGCAGGCTTGGATTAGGAAAACAGACAGGAAACGAGGAGATGCTGCAGAATAATGAGCCTAAACTTTTAGATTCTGAAACCAATAGAGGTCAGCGTGTTTCTGTGTTTTATTTAACAGGATGAAGGGGAACTACTTTAAAAACTATTGTTGGTTGTTTCTCACCTTATCTAAAAACCACCCAGCTGATGAACCTTTGTTATTGTGTCCGATGGTGATCTTCCTTATTTTGCCCAAATTTGGAGCATCAAAGGTGAACTTGTCCTCTGTGCCTTTTTCAAAGTTGTTTTTGTCACTGTCAAGTCGCCTCTCCCCTGAAATAAACAAGCATTTAGTACAATCCACCAGCTAATTTGTCATTTAACTCAAAAGTTCTGCTTAAAACTGGTCTCCACTGGAGGAAAAGGTCTTACCTGTATCCCCAAATTCACCAAAGATGTTGATGAAGACGTCTGCATCTGTACCGCTTCCTTTAAGATCAGCAGTGAAAACGCTTACTGCATATTTATTATCTGGAAAATCACAATAAAGATATAAAATAATAGTTTTAGAAGAAATGTAACTTTTTTTGTATATTCTGACTTTTCTATGTAATCATTTAATGAATTGAAGATGAGAAGATGATTTCATACATTTGGGCATGTCCATGGCGTCCATGGTGGCCAGCAGGTCTCGAGAATAAAGGCCATCTCCTTCCACTCTACTGAGCCAGTTGTTACAAGAAAAGTAGAACCTCAAGTGAGGCCGGATCACGTCTGTGATGACCACTCGGTCCAGGAACCAGCTAGCGTTCAATCCAGTGTTGTCATGCTCAATCCTAGAAGAACAACTTTTACTTCTGTAAATCTGATCAACCGTATTTGAGTCTGTGCAAATCTAAAAACTCTCAAAGGTATTTTACAAATGTGAAAGGTTTGAAGTTAACTGCACCTTATTTTCTTCAAAGATCCAACATTGTGAGTCCTGATTCTGAAAACATCAGTTTTGCCTCTTTCAAATGCTGTCCGCCTCCTGGAAACGGCAAAATAAAAGGTTAAAATTTGAGCTCCACTTACTTTAGATTGATTTAACTTTTTAAAAATGCACGAAAAAGCAAACACAAAAGTCTGAAACAAATTTCAAGAAAAAAAAAGATTTTATTAAAGAAACTTGCAAACTTTAGGCAAAAATCATGCAGCAAAACACATTCGTGCAAATTGATAAAGACCAGAATCACAGCACCCAGTCAATCCAACTTGTAAGACTTACTTCTTTTCTGTGCTGTTAAAGTGGAGGGGGAAATCATTAGTACTACTGAATTACTTTACACATAAAAATGAGCTGATACTTTGAATATTTTTCTGGGTTTGACTCACTTGCTGGCCAGGTGAATTTTAGGTGTGATGCCATATTCTCCAAAGAGAATGATGAACACATTAGCATCGGTTCCTGCTCCTCTCTCATCTCCAGTGATGGTCACTACCTCATAAACTGGAAGGTTTAATGAAAATTACAGATAGAACTTCGGCCTTTATATGCTAAAAAAAAAAAGAATTTGACACTGACATGGGAAGATGTGTTAGAAAGGCAGGGAGGCACAGAGGGGTTAAAAAGACAGATAGTTTGATTGCTTTTGTCTGAGAAAAAATATGAAACTCTAAAGTCACTTCACTAATTACAGGTCCTCCAAGGTCTTCCAGAATCAGATATTTTCAGGAAATAATTTTTCATGATGTCACCAAACTTTACACATAAATATATTGTTAACTTTCTTGGAAGTTTTTGAAAGTCAATCCAATCGGGTCTGTGAAGTCTACTTTCTGTGTACTATCTGACCTATAAAATGCATTTTGTAAAAGGATTCCTAAATTCTTGCTGTGACTTGGCTCAGAAATAACTCATATCATAAATCATGGATCTATTCATTTCTTTGTTCATTTTAAAAGGGAAAATAAGTCAAACTTAGCCCATTCATACTCCCTGGCAGGTTGATGGTATTAAACATTAAAAGTAAACTACTCAAGCAATTAGATTAACATGAAAACACAAATACAGCAAATCTATCCAGAAAAGATTGTGTGACTTTGTTCCGTCAGATTTTAGGATAAATTCTAAAGGTGTAGAAAGTGGAAACATTTCTTAAGTAAATTTTCCCTGAATTTACAACGTTTGTGCCATAAATGTTAGCAAATAAATTTCTAAATTAAACAGTTCATCTCAGAAGAAAATAAAACAGATTATCTGGAATTAAAGAAAACAGCAAATACAAATTTGGGCTACCCAGAAAAGCAACAGGGAGCATGAAATGGATTTACATGGAGATGAAAAACTGCGGACTACATATACTGGGAGGGATGGTTGGTGGATGAGAACCAGGTGAGTTTGATAGGAAACAGGTGCGAGCAGCTGAGGAAAACAAAGGTCAAAGAAGCATGAAAAACACAAAAACTACAATATAAGGCAAGCCACAACAATAATAACACAAAATCCCTAAAATTCAGACACTCTGACAGTAGTTTGTCTAAATATCTCTGTTTTATGTAAAACTTTTTCAATTTAATGGATATTATTAGACATAAATTAACAACCTATTCTTGTTGAATCAACTTGTTTGAGTTACATGTTTCTGCATGTCGGTGTTAAAATGTTTCACGGGTTTAGTTTGATTTGTTTTTTAACTTTTGTATTGTCCTGTGATGAGTGTGAAAACACCACTTTGTAAAAGGTTAGTAGCAAGTGTGGACGGACGATAACTTACTGTCAACATTATCCCATCTGTCAGTGTAACGTTACCATGAACATTAAACTAATGCAGTGACTCGACACACTCAGACTGAGTCAAGGATCCTCCTCTTCTCTGAGGGTCAAATGTCTTTACTTAAACACACCAGATCGTCACAAAGCAAGGTGCTGCTTATAGAACTATACCTTTCTTTTTGTGGTACTCGTCCTCGTAGTCCTCCAGACCTTCTGGCTCATAGTTACGAAGCTCGTTCTCATAAATTTCTACATAGTTTTCGATCTTCTTCTTCTTGCCTTTTGTCTTCTTGGTGTCCTCATCACTATCACCCTTCACTGAACCTTTCTTCTTCTTCTTCTTCTTTTTATCCTCCTCTTCGTCGTCTCCTCCCTTTTTACTCTTGTTTTTGTCTTTTGATCCCATCTTGTCTTTGACAGAGACCTTCTTTGAGCTTTTCCTGGTTGTCTCAATCACATCAGGGAGCTTCTCTCCTTTCTTTTTACCCTTCGGCTCATTGTTGTTATCCTCACTGCTCACCTCATTCTCACTCTCTTCTCTGGACTTTTCTTTTGTGCTCTTGACCTTTTCTTTTTCTCTTCCCTTCTTCTTGCTGCTCTTTACTTGAGGCCTTGTTGTATCAGAGTCGTCTCCTTCTTCATCGCTCTCCTTAAACGTCTTCTTCTTCAGCCTCCCAGGATCCTTTGATTCACTTACCTGCTTGCCTTTCTTCTTTGGTTTGGGTTCCTGATCCTCCGAGTCGTCGTCATCCACATCTTTAGTTTCTTTCTCTGCTCTTTGAGACGTTTTTTTCTTTTTCGTGGGCATCTTTTATTTACTTACTCCCTTGTAACTGATTCCAGGGTGTTCCGGTGAAACTTGATTAAACTGACCTGTGGCTGTGTCTGAGTGACCAGCTGGCAGGACGAGCCGGAGTTGGAGCTTACAAACGACTTATTGGTGCCTGGGAAACCCCACGCCGCTGCTGCTGCTGCTGCAGATGCTCTGACCTCATTAACATGATGGATGTAGTCACCTGATAAGAGGAGAAACCCCATTCTAGGAAGGGTGAGGTAATACAGTAGCACCCTTTTGTAAACTGGAAAAAAAAAAAAGAAAATCTTTTCAGCAATGGAAATGGACATATTTGGGTTTTTACTGAATAGAAAAATAAACTCAGTGAAGCGTATTAAACGTGCTGTTATATTTTTATACTTATTTTGTAAGATTGTAAATTAACAGTTTTTAGCATTTTGAAATGTTTTTGCTACTTGTTCTAAAAAATAAATGTCTTGCTTATCTCCTTGATTGTATAAAATAAATAAAGGTTTTATAATGTGCACTAATCAGACCTGAGCTATGAACATTATGACATACTCAGTTAAAGTAAAAAGTTAAGAATAACCTTTAATGTCATCACCAACAAAAACAATTACCTCTGTGCATTTTTAAAATTCAGGACAATAAAAGTTAAGGTCATAACAATCTCTACTCAAATATCCCTATGTATATGTTTTATTATTTGTTTTTAACACATACTAATAGAGACTAAAACCAGCTCTGCCAGGCCGTTTGCCAGAACAGTAAAGAAGAAATATTCAGCCAAATAAAAGAATGTGACTTAAATGAAAAGAAAAGACCCAAACTTTTTGGGGTTTAGTTATGGTGATTGTTCCTGCGTCCCTGCGATGGACTGGCGACCCGTCCAGGGTGTCCCCCGCCTCTCGCCCCTTGACCGCTGGAGATGGGCACCAGCTGCCCCGCGACCCTCTGTGGAGGAATAAGCGGCTACAGAAAATGGATGGATGGATGGATGGATTGTTCCTGCAGCCAGCAGAGGGAGGTGTTGTCATTGTAATATTCTGCACACGATCACACCCATTGAGCAGAGTTGCATCACTCAGATGTTTTATCAGAAGAACCAGATGGTTTTCTTTTTTCATGGATTTAACCTAGAGCTTTTTACTTCTTTCTCAGCTGTCAAATGTTTAATAGAAGCTAACAAGTGTGAAAATGGTGTAAATGTTGAAGTTAGAGCTTTGGTAAATGTCGCAGAGGCTTAACATCCAGTTTACTGCAAACTTTTTGTGGTTTAGAAAGTTTCTTACACACAAAGACAGAGGTATTAACTGGGTCTGGCTGAAAGTATTTTTGATTTTTTTTTGCTTTGTTCCTGTTAGAGATTTTACTCTTAGAAACCCCGAGATCTAAGGAACAGAATCAGACCAGACAGTTAGTTTAAGTTTTTTGAGCATTGTGGATGAGAGACCCGTCTGCTGGTTAGGCATCGGAGTGGAACTCTGAGGGATCTTTTCTCTGCTCAGTATTTATTAGAACACAGGTTGCACAACATCACATGATTGCATTCATGACAAAAAGATAAGAATCTGCTGCTGCTGGTTTATTACTGTTCACAGGTAGCTAACTAATAACCTTTTCCGTTGATGTTGCTGATTCAAAACAAAGTTCTGCTGATTCCTCACAAGAATGGAATGTGTTTTGATTGTTCAAAACCTTTAGTCCGTGCATCGAAAGCTGATGCTGAAAATTAAAAGGTTACAAGCAGGATACATTTGTAAGCAGACATGAATCATAATAATTAAAAACTCCTTCAGTTCCCATTGGCTGAACAGCAGTTTCAACAGTCATGATGTCCTCAGCTGTAATGCATGTTTCCTCCTCCTGCATCACTTTCTCTCTCCAACCGGCTGTTTCTGATTCAGATTAATGATTAATGTTTGCAGCCATAAGTTGACACAAAAATGTTTTATTGCCATAATTAATCCTGTTGCTAGTCGTTTTAGTCAGATTAAAAAGCTGAAAGTGTTACAGTGTGAGTCATTTATAGAGACATATTTTACAGCTCCTGATTTGTTTCATTACTCATATTTCAAATCGATACCCAGAAAAAATAATAAGCCAACACATTAATTTAAAGAAACAGCTGTTATATAAAATAAACTTGAGCCAATCAGCCACAAACAAGCCACAAAAATCTAAATTACAGTAGATTGGTGCCTGAGTTTTTTTGTGTGTGTGTGTTTGTAAGATGCGTATCAACAATAAACACAGGGGGAGTGTACTTTTAAGATGTTTGTCCTGATATGAACAAACGGACTTTTCAAGTTCTTTCATGCAGATTGATGGGAGCAGTTTGGACAACAGAGACACAAATGAGTCATCGTTATCGTCCACAGGGAACAGAAACTGGACTTTATTTATCTGTAATCTTCTTAATCATGAATTCAAAGACTGAAACAAACTACAGCTACTGATCCTGCTCAGATGAAATTTGTCCTTTACTCTTTGGTTCACTGGCAAACTAAAAGAGAAACTTTTGCAGTAAGAAAAGTATTTTTTACGACATATGATGGACACATTAAAGGGTGCAAACCAAAGCACACCTCCTCTCTCACCTTGCATTCACTGGCCGATCAGCTTATTTCTCTTGCTTGTAAATGTAACCATTTGTCTGTTTTTTGTACAGGTTGACTTCCTTGCCACCTAAGGTTGTTGTTTTCTCTTTACAGACCTTTTATTTCAAAACCATTTAATGAAAAGACAAGTTAATTTAAAACTATCAATAATCCAAATTACACATCTTTGTGCATTTCAGTGTGCATTTTGTTTATAAAGGAGAAATTTTATAACATTCTTGAGCTGTTTCGGGTTTTTTCCAGGTCACTGTTGCTGTTCCACCTGTTCCAGGATTGCAGGCGATTAAAGCCTGTCTGACTGGACTCTGATTGCCGTTTGCTGTTTGATTACAGGGACTGAGAGCAACGCATTCTCAAAACTGCTCCTGCAGCCAATTCAGAATCACCTGTTTAAATTTATGCCTGGAGAAAAACACTGCACCTAAAAGAGACTAATGCACAAAAAAGTTCTTGTGATCAAACGCTGCCTATCCGTCCACTGTGGCTCTTCAACAAAAAATCACAAGAACCTTTTTTTGTGGAAAGCAAAAGAGATTTTCTGCTTCGTTAAAATGAAACATTTAAATGATCTAAAACATCACCTAAATAGGAACTTTTTTTTCAAGACTAGTTTCTAAATGTTAATGCTCATCTAATCAAATTGATTCTTAATTAGCTTTTATAAGACTTTGCTGCTTGAGATTTGAAAAAAAAAAAATCCAACCTAATTAAACAATTACTTGTGTGTCGAAGGTAAAAAGCAAAGCCTTATATAATCCACACACCTCTAACATCACGACTCAGCTTTTTGAAATGAATGATTTCTTTTTGGGACATAAACATAAAGAGGGAGGTGGAGAAGCCTCATGTGTGATGCTGATATCAGATACTTTCATAGCCTCCAGATTAGGACCTTAATTGCTTTCCCAACCAAGAAATGTTTATTTTCCAGCCTGTCCAGATGGAGCTTTGTGATAACAGAGCTGTGGCACAGGAGACACTCGGCGAAGACTCTCAAAACAAACACACCGGAGGGTCTGACGGTTCACGCAGGAAAAACACCACAGGAAAAAAATTGGAAATAGATTGTCACAGCGAGATGTGAGAGGAAACCAATAACTGTCATGTTCTTCATCCGAGAGCTTCAGAGTCCAGAACCGTGGTCAGATTATGTGACAAGAGGTTCAGACTGTAGCTAAACATTGGTTCGTCTGAGAAGGGCCAGCCATTTTGTTCCCTCGCAGGATAAAGTGTGTGAGCGGTGATTATGCAGCAACCAGAGGTCACAAATTGTGTTGATAATATAATTACAGCAACAAATTAGAGACTTTATTGTGTAAATGTGACACTTATGGGAAAACTTAACATTTAGGTGGCATTTGGAAAAGAATTCCCTCAAATGAAGCATGTTTGGGTTAACTGCAAGCTACACATTTACTTTTCTGCAATGCACAACAGAATTTGTACTTTCAGCTAAAGTTGAACTACTTTTAAAATCTAAAACCTGCACAAATAATAAAACATAAATGTTGGACCTGTGTATTTTTCTACACTCCTGTCCTACAGATGAATGTTTTTCAGCAGCTCATTGAACTCAGTGGTGGAGCAAAACTCTACTGATTATTCTGAGCATTAGCAATAAAATGATGGAAGCAGTAAGATTTAGCAGATATCAAATTACTTTATCTGAATTGAAAAGTTAGCATCTAACCGTCTTATTTGCTCACGAGCGAGATCTGTTTCTAAAAGATGACACGTGATCTTGCAGCATTTGAAAACCACTTCTTTGCTCAGTATGATCAATTTAATTGAATTCTTCTTCTTTTTTTGGTTTTAGGGCTACATTTTGTTTTTACCAACACTTTTACCAAAAATAAAACTGTCAAACAAATGCGTAAGTGGCAAGTAAATCACTCTGCAGCCATTTAAAAAAATATTGTTTGTTTAAAGTTCTAAAAGTCAGAGACAGATTAGAGAAATCAAAACCAGGAAATGTCTTCTGTCAAAGGTGTCAAATTCTAATAATCTACTTTTAATCCCTAAGAGGGTGTTTAAGAACACTTCTGTGGCCCGCTGAAGAACTAATTAAAGGAAAATTCTCTTTTATTCTATTTTACTACAAGTTCTTCCAAATCAAAATAGTTTTAGATTGTGTTATTCAGTTTTATGTTAGTTATTTTGTATAAAATCTTCTCTTTCTGTGCATTTATTAACCCTTTAAAGCCTGGAAAATTAATAAAATCAGACATTTTTTAATATCATAATATAATATTAACAAATGTTTGGCTAATATAATTGAACTAATATAATAATTTATCAGCTGGAGTTAGGCGCCCGTCCCCCCGTGGCCCTCTGTGCAGGTGCAGAAAATGGATGGATGGATAATCATTTATTTTGTGATTATGTGACAGAGCAATAATAAAAAGAGTCTAAATTGTCACTTGTCACATGCAGTACTTAGACCCTCCACTAGAGGGAGGTGATTTGAAACAGGATTTGAGGAAAGTACCAATCCTATTAAAGAGATAGAGCTCTTAGTAACTTAAAAATATTACACATGAAAATTTAATTTAATTAATTTATTTTTATTGTTAAATATACAATTCTATATAAGATAACGCCGCTTCAGACTACAAAGCACTGTAAAGTCATTCACACACTGATGGCTGTGGCCACAGAAGAGAGGCGACCAGACACAGGCGCCACTGGACCCTCCTACCACCACCACCGTTATGAATATTATTATATATTATTACTTTATGAGAGTTTTACCAAAGAGAAAAACACCCCACACGTTTCACATTTGAGTGCCTTTCACTATTTTTAACTCCTAGCAGGTCTTCTATGTTTCTGACCTGCAGGTAAATATCAGATGAGCCCTCTTAGACTTTATTGTTGTCGTCCTTTTGTTGTTTGTCCTATTTCCCTAACCGGTTAAGGCGGCCCACTCTGGGTCTGGTTCAGCTGGTTGCTTTCTGTCAAAAAACATTTATTTCTCTGTTTCTCCTTTGCTACGAAACACTTTCTCTGAGGGAATTTGTTGGGTTTCTTTATGTTTCCATGCACTGGCAAAAATGAATGATTAAGACACAAAAATAGGTGTCGGTGTTTAAGCCTTTAACTTAATCATCCTCTCACTGAAGTCTACTTGCTCACCAGGTGTGTTTTTGAAAAAGAAATATAATAATAATAATATTTTGTTGAAATACCTGATCTTGAATGTTGCAGTCTGAAGTGAAAGAGTGCACAGTTTGAGCGTGTTTGCATAAATCATTGCCTTTTTGTTTTGTGTCCCTTCATTCAAATGATTGTTCTGCTGAACAATGACAGGAAAGATACACAATAAGTTTATTTTCTCCACATTTACTTGTTCACTTCACAATGTCCTTGGTGCCTTCAAGGCCTGCTGAGTTGTGCACTTAGAGGTGTCATCTGATACGGTGTGTGTAAGTAAGCACACTTGTTCTCTGTTTCCAGTGGCTGCTAAAGCACACATTGAGCCACGATGCTGACAATTAATGGCCCACGTCCCAGCAGTGGAAATGAGGACAGCGGTGTGCAAAACTCAAGAATCACACGAGGATAAAACCTGAGGCAATATTCACTTAAATGCATAGACGTAGTATCACAGTCAGGACCAAACACCCATTTTTCATCACTTTCCTGCTTTTACATCTTTCATGTTTTTATCTTTCACATCAATTGATGGATTAATATATGATAAATACCAGGCACATGTCAGAGTAATATGTTCATTAGATACTAAAAAAAATAAACGTAACTGCAACCTTTGGCCTTTGAAGTCATTAATTTCTTAAACCACTTCAGGGTCACCTATGAAAAAGATTTATTGAAGTTCCTGTTGTTCTATCTTGCTATCCAACCCCTTCACTAAATCATGCCGTTCAGAGGTTCCCATGCAGAATTCAGAGGCACAAATGACAGGATGCAAGCTGGTTTCAAACAATCAACATAAAACCAAAAAAGGTTTCCAGCAGCTGCAGCAGAAACATGCAGAATTAGAAGGTTTGGACATGATGAATCCCAGAATTCCACCATAATCTGAATCCTGTCACTGATGGGAAAAACATCCCCCACCAGCTGTGATTCAGTTGATATTGTGGTGTAGAGCTGAACTCACTATCAGAAGAAACATTTTAAACATGTGTGAAGAAGGCAAAAAGAATGCAGAATTATCAAATTATTACATCTTATTAAAACTCTTTTTGAAGTACTGCTTCATTTGTTGATGTTTTGTTCTGTTTATTTTAGTAGTCTGCAATGTAGCATGACAAAAAATACATAGATTTAGGAAAAAGGAAAAACTTCTGACTAATTTTAGGTCAAACTTGTGCTTCTTTTAAAAAGTGCTAAACAAATTTTTTTAGATAAAAAAAAAGATCACAAATAACATAACGAATTAAAATAAAATACATTTGTTCAGAAATGGAAGGGATTTTAAAATAAACCATTACAAACTATCTACAGATTTAAGCCATCCGTTGTTTTAATCGTGTCGTTTATCAGAAACCCTCGGGGAGTAACCTGACTCCTACTGAGACACAGTTCAGTGGTGAAGCTTCGTCAGGTTTTTAATTTGTTCTTCTTAATAAATGATTAATGATGCAGAGGTGTAACAAGGTGAATCATTGTGGTGATAACAGGGAGCTAATCATTATTTAAAAAGGCCAAGAGAAACTTGGTCATTTATGAAAAATTCCATCATTGTCGAGAAGTGAAACGCTGGAGTTGGCCGGCACAGCAGTGAGCTGGGAAATACACCAGAACATGATCATGTGACATGTGGACCTCTGCTGAAACAGCTTATTGTGACATTCAACACTGAAACCAGACAATAAATATTTATATAATTGCATTTCTTGTGTCTCTATGATGTGTCCAACAAAATATCCAACATTTTCTTTAAAAATGGTCAGTTTTGGTTTAATAGTCATAAAAAGTTTTAAATATTAAGCCATGAACTACCTCAGTTTTTTGTAACAAAACATTTTATACAGTCAAAGTTTTGTTTCAAAAGCACTGTGTAACGTTCCACTCAATCAAATTTCTCTCTGATCTATTAGAAACATAGAAAATGTACCTGGGGTTTCTGTCTGATGTGAATTATACTGCTTTGGAGCTTGCTGATGCAGCGGACAGTCATATGCACACACCAGATATCACAACACATTTATTGTTACAGGACGCTGTTGCTGACTGTGTAAACACTTCCCAGCAAAATGTTTTAATCAGATAAGATCCTGCAATAACACAGTTACTTCCCACTTAGCGGCAAAAAACTTTTAGAAATATTTTGAAGGATGTTCCCTGTTTATTTGAAAATCTGTTGTACAGGTCGCCTCATGTGGTTACATTTTTCCTATTAGCTTAGCTTTTACATAACAGCAGGGTTCAAAGTCACTAATTAGATGTCTGTGTCATGGAAAGTTGCTGATGTAAGTTTTTGTGCTTAAAGCGTTTGAAACAAGCTACATGCTGTATATTTGTGTGGGATTTGATTCAGGAGGAGGGGAAATAAATTCTGCCTCATAGCTGCTCAGCCTGCAGCCTACTGATCCACACAAAGAACTGATCGCTCTGTTTGGTTCGTATGTAAGAATATAGAATGTTGGATGGTCGCTTTATTTTAATCAGATGTCATGACATCTGATTAAAATATTTGCTTTAATTATTGTCTGTTGTTTTGTGCTGAATCATTCATTTTAAGCCAATTTTTCTTCCTGCTACAAGCAGAACTTTATCACGTACTGGTTTATAGCACATTTATCCAAATGACATAGGGATCAGCTCACATACGAATGTAGTATTTTTTCCACAGAAAGGTTGTAATTTTATAAAATATCCCCAAAAATGTGTGTATGATTAGGATTTATTTGATCACACTGACTCCAACATGGTTGATATTTTCACTGATGTTGGTGCAGTGATGGTGGATGTATTCCAATATTTAAAAAAAACCTCTTAAAACTAAAGAATTTATAGTGATTGCATTTATACCCATGCAGTATAAATAGTAATGTACTTTAGAATAACATTAAACCTCCCATCATGCCTTTGGATATTCGTTGTCTGTCCTGTGAAACTGCTTCTTAAATTAAAACTGTCTGAGGTAGAAAATAAGTAAAGTTATGGCCACCGATGAGGATTTGATGCTTTCCCGGACATCAATTTCTTGAGCTTCTCGTGGAAAAGCTGCGCTCCTCACACTGATGTGAGTCAGACGGCTCCAAACACACCTCAGGAGGTCCTGGTTTCCCTGCAGATGACATTTCATTCCTATTTCCTCTCCACTACTAAATGGATGAGGCCAGGCTTCAAGGCGTTTATCAGCTCCTGCACCAGAGCTCTTATATCCAGACAGATTGCTCCGTGTCCTTTTCAGCTGGAGGTGACAGCGGATGCGTTGGAGCAGCAGGTGTTTTCTGATGGTGAACAGACTGTTTTAAAGGTTCCTGCTGATATTAAACAGATTCATCTGTTTAGTGCTGTGTCATTCAAACATCTTGAGTCTTACTGCTAAGATCAATGAGGGAATGCTCTGATATTTATAAAGAAACAAGCAGGCAGAACATTTTAGCTTTATTAGTTGACTGTAGTAAGTGAAGATGATCCCCTTCCAGCTCCTGTTAGGTCATTTTTTCCCATAGTTTAAGTGAATTAATGCAGAATGTGGAGGAAACTCTGACACTCTTGTCTTTTGCATTGCTTGTTTAAGCTCAGCTACTCTGAAATGTTTATTGTTTGAGGAAAAATGTTTTCTGTTGGTCCGTTCTGTTTTCTCAGACCCAGATCCCCCCCCCCACCACCACCCTCCTTTATTTGAGTGAAGATTTTTTTTCCAACCCATCAGACATGTCCCCGTCCTGGTTTTAGAAAACCTCAAATAATAATCATGTTTAACTGTTTAGTTGAATAAATTTGATGATTTCGTCAAGTCAAACAACAGACTTTCTGTAGCAAATCTCTGTTTTTTTATGGTGAGAATTCACATGACAACATGTCAAAGGTCACGAGTTTCAGTGAGGCATGAACATTCATTTATAGCTGGACTGTTAAAGGTACATAAAACAGAAAAATTCCGTTAATAATAATAATAATAATAATAATAATCAGTCAAGTTTGCAGAAAATAACAACAATAGCCTACAACTTAAACACAAAATAACATAAACAAAACAAAATAAAGTGCATAATTCACATTTTAAAATAAATCAAAAGACCTTGCTTAGCAGTGTGAGCGACTTTTGAGCCAAGATTTCCTAAACTTAATGTGACAAGAAAAAGATTTGGGGCATTAAAGAGATGGTTTGGTCATTTTGATTTGGCGTTCTATCAGTTATTAATCTACAGTAAGGTTTAATATAGCGTTTTAACCCATCGGAAGGACAAAAGTTGTTCAATTATCCACTCATTTGTCACTCGACAGCAGTCTCTCCCCCGTTCTAGCCATACTGCTCCGGTCAGAGGACTGTTTCCTGTTTCTAGAGACTCCACTTGCTTTGAGTGATGTCACCAGTGGGTGTGGTCCTTACTGTATCTGACTGTACTGATAAAACACCACGTTAAAAATGACCAAAATACCCCTTTAAGCAGAAATGTGAGAGTCTCATAACAAAGGCAGGTTGTGACATAAAACTCTTTTGAGGGGAAAAACTGAAACTGTAGATTCAAGAGTTCAACACCAGGTCTGCGAGGTGGTGTCGACTTACAGGAGAGGAGGTTCAAATGTGGAATTTAGTCTCTGAAAGCAAAATACAGCAGGGGGACGGTATGACTGGAATGCATTTAAATCAGAAAGAAACAGTGGATTGTTTTGTTCTGTGGAGATTTGAATATATTCTAATGATTAAAAAACTAATTATCTGTATTTTGCATGATTCAAACTCAGTATTTTCTAAATTTTTAATGTATTTTTAGTGTTAACATCTTTATTTAGAGTGATTTCTTGGACTTTGCCAATAGCTTCTCTTTTACTTTACTCTACTGATGAAATTCACTAAAACATCAACGTTTCTGAGTTGCAGTCCTCCATGAACTTTAACACTGATCAACTTTTTGAATCATACTGCTGACAAATACTTAAGTTGACTCACGATCGCTCCAAAAAACAGGATTTAATAACAAAAACCTTCTCCTAGAGAAGAATTGATTCATCACAATGTTTTGCTATGCCACACAACATTTTCTAGCTGACAGTTTAATAACCAACATCACCGACTTCAACATATTTTCTAAATTGTAAAAATTCCCTTGCAATATGTCAAAGGAATCTTTGTACCCTGATGTAAAATAAAAACCTTCTTTTTGAATTAAAATGACAAATTTGTGCAGCAAATAAACTGCCCTCACTACACAACGCCACAGAGCTAACACAACAAGCTGTTCTACAGCACACACACCTGTTTTATTTTACAGTAATGACCACTAATGCTGTAACTCATTTACTCTGAATTTCTGACTACGTCGACCTTGCAGCTCCCACGATTGCACACAGCAGATTACATTAGGAAGAAGAAATGTTTCCATGTGGTTGCTGCAGAATGTCTGACAGAATCTGCTCATGCAGTCAGAGTTGGTCATCTCTGAGGTAGCTGCACTTTTTCACTCCATGTGCACAAGTTGTCTTTATGTGCCGACCCATTTTCAAGGGTTAAAATCCCTAATGGAATATCTTTATCAGAGCAACACAAAACTTCCTCCTGATTGGGAGAAGATTCAGATGCATTTCTCCACCAGTGTCTCTGTGTTTAGTGTCACCTGTAGAGCTGGATCTTTCGGACATGGCGGGTTCGTCCTTTCTTCGGTCTGAGCCTCAGTACAGCCGGTCTCTGAGGAATAAGAGGCTTGTGAGTTTCGGACTGAAGATGGTTGTGAATCAGAGAGTTTATTTGCCTTTGGACAGTTTCCAGTGTGTGGCTCACTTCCCTCACAGAGGAAGGACTGAGAGGTACTTGTGACATCTTGCGGGTTGTGGGACACCAAGGAGGGAGAGTCCTGGTTGGAGATTATTGAAGAAAGCTGATGAGCATCCATACAGTTAATGTTTCCCTGTCCTTGCTGCCTCCTTGCTCCTATTTTACAAAACAGACACTTGACTTTCTCAATGAGCTTAAGGAGGACAGCCTTGCGGAGAAGGATGTAGATCCAGGGGTCAAGAATGGGGTTGAAGGAGGCGAAGCGTATGGCTAGGAGGTCAGGGTTTATGTCCAGCTGCACCTCTACTGGAGTCTTATAGAGCTGGTTCAAGAACACCTGAGCCTGCAAGGGAGAGAAAAAATGGCAGTTCACGTTTGTTTTACAGCTTCGGATGTGCACATTTAAAAGATCAATAAAGAGATGTATGTAACCCCTGTTGGATAAACGAGGTAATAAAAGCATGCATTATGAAGGGGAAAAGATTAGAAAATATTATATTTTAACTAAATACGCTCGGATTTGCACAATTTAACTTAATCAAACGGGTAATTCGTGATTTACGCTTGAAAAGGCCGTGCGTAAAACGTGCGTAAAAGTTCGAACCAAAAGAGAAAAAAAAAACAAAACAACTTACCACGATCGGGATGGAACAGATGAGCACCACTACCGATGTGCCGATGAGCAGAATGACCATCTGAATCTCCGCACCGGCCAGACGCCCAAAGCTGCGTCCTCTCCTCCGCGGGTCCACGTTGCGCCCTAGGTCGGTTCCCAGCGACGTCCTGCGCACGAAGCGCCGGTGCATCCGGATCAAAGCTCCACACACAAGCACGTTACAGATGACAGTGGCGAGGATAAGAAGAGAGCTGAAGCCGGCGTACATGTACGAGTAGGCGGCATCGCTGGTCTTGTTGCTCCTCCACTCCAAAAAGCACCAGGTATGCGGGTACTGTTTCTTCACTTGGCCAAAACCGACGATCGGCAGGGCGCAGAAGAGCACGTTGGAGATGTAGATCGCTATCAGGGTCTTTCCGGCCAGCTTTTGGTCCACGTAGTCGTTGTAAAAGTAGGCATGGTTTATAGCGATGTATCTCTCCACAGACATGGCGCAGATGATACTGAGCCCCGCCAGGGAGAAGAACAGCATGGTGAATCCGAAGTACTGGCACAGCGGGTCCTCTCCGGGCCACGCGCCTTTCACGTAAATGACGATGGTGACCGGACTGGCCAGCAGGGTGCCCAGGAGGTCCGTGACAGCCAGCCCGCACACAAGCGTGTAAAAGGTGGTCTCCTTCTGTTCTCTGCGAGTTTTACAAAGAACAACGATGGCGATGACGTTCCCGACCACCCCGAATATAAACATGATGGACGGGATGGTCGGGACCATAGTCCTCTCGGTCCCCGACTGGTTATTCATAGTGGAGTCCAAACGCGCTGCAGGAGTAAAAACTTTCCAGTCAGGATCACCGCTGACCGACATCATGAAGATAGCTGAGTTCTGTTTAAAAACTAATGAATGTTGATCAGAGCATCCTCTCCCCGCTCCAGACGTTATGGTTTCATTAGATTCTCAGTCCGCTGTGGTTCCAGTCAGCAGGAGGAGAGCTGAATGCGCTCCAGCCGGTTCATTGAATAAAGACTCAGCAGAGTAGCCCCTCCCTCTCATTTCATCACACAGACAGACCTCACAGCCTGTGTGTCATCCAGATAGTTCACATTTAAGTGGGTTTCTGTGGAAAAGTTTGAACTATTAATAGCTTACCTGATGTAGATATGAACACCCTCCGTTTGGAGAAATAGAGATGAGTGAGTGAGGAGTTTCAGTGTGGATGACCTCATCTGACCTCCCGAAACTATTCTATGAGGACATTGGCTTTTTGCACGTATTGTTTTATTTGTTCAACTTAGACCTGTTCAGGTTTTAATTGAGAGATTGTCTCCATTTTATTTTATTTAACTATATTTTGAACATTTCAAAATTTAAGTTTGGACCTGTATTTATTCAACACAAGGTTTTTCATTATTGTTTTCTGTTTGTTTGTTTTTTTATTTATGAGGTCCTAATAATCTATGGCAGTGTGAAGGTTAATGAAATGATATTATTATGATATTATTGAGACTCAAATCTTTTTAAAATGGGACTAATTCACTTTGGAACTTGAGATGAGTCGTTATTGTCTGTCAGGTCAGAACTAGTCTGTGTTTCTCCAAACGGAGGTCATTTAAAGAGCTTCTACAAGTTTGTTCATTTCCACACACACACACACAAAAAAAAAAACACTTAAGTTTTGGAGTTTTGCTTTTAACTGAACATTTGTATGAATTTATTCAGTTTTAGCTGACTTGGTTCTGGTTTATCTCTTCTCATTTATAGCCATCTTGGACTTTCTGTTTTTGACTTTTGCCCAAGCCTTCAGCCCTTAAACATTTCATTTAACTTACTGACTTTTGTTTAATTAAAATTAAATGAATTTAAAAGTGATAAATTAGCTTTTTTTCTGCCATCCTTAATGGCTGATTTGGGATAAAACCATTATCTATGTTCCTCAATTGAAGACAAACTCAAAGGGCTGTAAGGATAATCCAATCAGTGACTCTCTGCTTTTAACCCTAACCTCTGCTGTAAAAAGGTTTTCTTTTATAATAAGCCTTTTTTGTGTGTGTGTGTGTGTGTGTGTGCATGTGATTATAAGAATGTATGAGGGGCCACCAGGGACATTATTCCAAGTTACCTCTCATACACGCACGTGAAAACCTCTCATACACACATGTGAAAACAAAACCTCTCATACACACATGTGAAAACAAAACCTCTCATACACACATGTGAAAACAAAACCTCTCATACACACATGTGAAAACAAAACCTCTCATACACAC
>SSNR01000050.1:270878-392665 GCA_006937965.1 Callopanchax toddi | reverse complement strand
GTGTGTATGAGAGGTTTTTCACTAGTGTGTATGAGAGGTTTTTCACTAGTGTGTATGAGAGGTTTTCACTAGTGTGTATGAGAGGTTTTCACTGTGTGTGTGAGAGGTTTTCACATGTGTGTATGAGAGGTTTTCACGTGTGTGTGTATGAGAGGTTTTCACATGTGTGTATGAGAGGTTTTCACATGTGTGTATGAGAGGTTTTCACATGTGTGTATGAGAGGTTTTCACATGTGTGCATGAGAGGTTTTCACATGTGTGCATGAGAGGTTTTCACATGTGTGTATGAGAGGTTTTCACATATGTGTATGAGAGGTTTTCACATATGTGTATGAGAGGTTTTCACTAGTGTGTATGAGAGGTTTTCACTAGTGTGTATGAGAGGTTTTCACTAGTGTGTATGAGTGGTTTTGTTTTCACATGTGTGTATGAGAGGTTTTCACTATTGTGTATGAGAGGTTTTGTTTTCACATGTGTGTATGAGAGGTTTTCACTAGTGTGTATGAGAGGTTTTCACTAGTGTGTATGAGAGGTTTTGTTTTCACATGTGTGTATGAGAGGTTTTCACTAGTGTGTATGAGAGGTTTTCACTAGTGTGTATGAGAGGTTTTGTTTTCACATGTGTGTATGAGAGGTTTTGTTTTCACATGTGTATAAGAGGTTTTCACTATGTGTAGGAGAGGTTTTCACTAGTGTGTATGAGAGGTTTTCACTAGTGTGTATGAGAGGTTTTCACTAGTGTGTATGAGAGGTTTTGTTTTCACATGTGTGTATGAGAGGTTTTCACTAGTGTGTATGAGAGGTTTTCACATGTGTGTATGAGAGGTTTTCACATGTGTGTATGAGAGGTTTTCACATGTGTGTATGAGAGGTTTTCACATGTGTGTATGAGAGGTTTTCACATGTGTGTATGAGAGGTTTTCACATGTGTGTATGAGAGGTTTTCACATGTGTGTATGAGAGGTTTTCACATGTGTGTATGAGAGGTTTTCACATGTGTGTATGAGAGGATTCTCACATGAAACGGAAGTCATCTCACATGAAACGGAAGGTGGTCACACAAACCGGAAGTTGGTGTGTTATTATCGCACTATACAATGCGGTCCAACAGGGCTTTTTCCCCAGCTCAAAACACATATGTTTGATCATCAACCTGCAGGACAGCTTACTGAAGCAGCAGGCTAAATAATATATTGGCCTCAGCAGAGACGATGGAACTTTGTCAAATGCTGCAACAGTCAAACAGGAGCTTCTCGCTGCAGCTCCGAGGAGAGCGGACTCGTTTTTTCCTTCAAACTGATATTGGTTCGGTTTCTGTTCCTCAACCAGCTCGGTGCCTAGCTGGCTGACTGGAGCTCACAGCCGAGTTGGAGGCAGAGCACATTTTTAAGGGGAGACTCATATGGAACCACCATCAGGTGGACAGAAAAGAGACGCGGGTCCGAGGTAGTCCGGGGCTGCAGCGGTCCGTTTCTGTCCCTACTGTCCACGTCGAAATGTGTTCTCCCTCCAACTCGGCTCCAACTCCAATGTTATGCTAACTCAGCAGCACGGAGTTGGTGGAGGTACACTAACTGAACTAAGATCAGTCAGGATCAAATCAAATCAAACTTTATTTATATAGCACCTTTCATGCCCCAGCGAGCAACACAAAGTGCTTGACAGATTAAAATGACCCATACAACCCACATTCCCTCCCCTTCCCACACACAGAACAACCATGACACGCTCCCCTCCCAGTCCCAAACCCATTCCCAGGCACACATACACCCACACATACACATAAAAACCACAGTAAACACTACGTTGAGCTCAGATGGCTCCATTAATGAGAAACACGCCATCTAGTGGGCCCTCTGCCTCGTCAGCTGTAGAACCAGGTCAGCAGCAACACACCAACCAAGGGCACCCGGGTATGGAGGGTGGCAACCCCCGCCACTGCCCGGGCCCTACCGGGGAGCGCCCGAGCCGCCACCGCCGACCACCGGTCCCAAGGCAGAGGGCTCCACAGAGGAAACACTGGAGGATTAAAATGCATAGCATATAAAATAACGAGAACTTATATGAATAGTAAAATGACCAATAAAATCCGAATAAAAAACTAAATAAATAATAATCAGTTAAAAGCTAATCTAAAAAGGTGGGTCTTGAGTCTATTCTTAAAAACCTGAACGTTCTCTGCGGTCCTGAGGTCCTCTGGCAGTCCGTTCCAGAGGCGAGGGCCGTAATAACTAAAAGGAGGAAAAGGGGAGTCCGCTCTCCTCGGGGCTGCAGTGATAAGTTTAGCTGCAGCGGGAGGTTTCGGTTTAACAGTTGGAGTGTTTCACAAAGTTCTGATCGTCTCTGCTGAGGCCAAAATATTATTTAGGCTGCTGCTTCAGTAAGCTGCCCTGCAGGTTGGCGAGCAAACCTCTAGAAACATCGTCTCGAGTTGGCGAAAAGCCGCTGTTGTGCCGTACTCGAGAGTTGATCTGCACACCAGGTCCAGTTCAGATCATAAATCCAGACTGATCTAGAGAATAAACCAGCTGATGACAAAGTCTTCATCTGGAGAACTCTAATAACTCTCCCCATCTGAGGAGCGCAGCGCATGAGCACATCCACGCGATTGCCTCTGACTGCAACATTTATATGTCTCAGTTCAGTTCATAAATCCAGACTGATCTAGAAAATAAACCAACTTGGTTGAACGCACTGGGGGTTCTCTGAACCGCTGAGCTCCCGGATTCTGGACGTGGCGCTCCACGTCCAGAATGTGGTGTGTATGAGAGGTTGTATGAGAGGTTTTCACTAGTGTGTATGAGAGGTTTTCACATGTGTGTATGAGAGGTTTTCACATGTGTGTATGAGAGGTTTTCACTAGTGTGTATGAGAGGTTTTCACTAGTGTGTATGAGAGGTTTTGTTTTCACATGTGTGTATGAGAGGTTTTCACTAGTGTGTATGAGATGTTTTCACTAGTGTGTCTGAGAGGTAACTTGGAATCATGTCCCTGGTGGCCCCTCATATGGAATAATGTCCCTGGTGGCCCCTCATACAGCTTCAAACACTTAAACAAAATGTAGTTATTCACAGTGTTTGATGTGGGCAGGACATCTTTGAAGAAACTCCTAAAATCAACATTTCTCTAATAGTTTGATTTAGTTTTAAAAAAGGAACACAAGGACAGACTTTTAGCATGATTTACTTGTTTTCATAGAGGGAGTTCTAGATAAAATATTACAATTATGATCCTGTTGCAGTTAATGAATGGATTTGTCAACTAAACCCAAAATAAAGGAGTTGTAATAACCAAGGTGGGACATAACCAGAGTATGGGCCAGTATAGCAGTACTGAGAAGGGAGCGTACGAGAATTGAAGTGAAAGAGTGCTGTCAAGGATGACTCCAAAATTCCCAACCTGGGGGCTGGGCAGGGAAAACTGGAAAACTGTCAACAGAAATAGAGACTTTTTTTTTTACTTTGGAGGGGTGATTTAAAACAAATGAGCAGGACCTTAAGTCTGAAAAAGTTTTGGGAGAACCAGGATGTGATTTCATGTTGGCAATCAGAGAGGGGGCTGGGTGGGAGGGGGTGGGGTTGGCAGAGAGGTAGAGATGGGTGTCATTTGTGTAATGCTAGAATTGGATGCCAGAAAGTACAAAAAACATTGCTAAAAGGCAGGAGGTAGATGATGAACAGGAGTGGTCCAAGCACAGAGCCTTGGGGTACACCAGTAGTAAGGGGGTTGTATTAAATAATCAGATGAAAGCTAATCTCTCAGTCTCACTCAAAGGTAGAGTGATTTAAAATTTATTGCTGTACTTGATGGTGGTGACTATATGGCAAAAAAGTAGCCATATACAAAAATCTACACAAACTGTTGTTTTATGTAAATATCAGTTTTAAAAAGCATTTGCAAAAATCTATCAGTCAAGCACACAGATATATGCACAATGTTGTTTTTATGCACATCTCAATTTAAAAAAGCATTTGCAAAAATCTCAAGGTTGCATCAGTTTTAGAGACAACTTTCAAGGAAGAAAATTAAACCCATGCCCATGAATGCAACTCATATGTTTTAGTTTTCATAGTTGAGAACAGATTTTACTGAGACCTGGTTGGACGTTTCATAATTAAAGCTTGTTTTGACAAACATTGTTGTTAGGTGGGTGGTGTTAAGGTGGAGAGGGCAGGCCTGTGGCTGTGCCTAATCCTCAGACGATGTTCTCGAAACAGCAGGACTAAATGAAAAACGTCACTCAGTCCACCAATTGGATCGCCGTTAAACTGGATTTGATCTCAGCATGTTCACGGAGAGACGACAACTTGACGTTAGTCCACTAAACTGACCCCGCTCACTTTAGAAACTTTATTTTTTGTTGTTGCTGCCTCTTTTAGGCCCAGAAACAGAGATCATGTGATCATGGGCGTTACAAAGCCTTGGAAAAGGTTTTTTTTTTTCTTTCCAGGAATGCCATTGAGTGTTGAAAATAACTGGCTTTAACATGTCAACGCTTTGAAAGGCTCAGCTGTTGCATAACGCCCTGTGTGTGGATACCTTATTTAATAAGAGTTCTCTCTGCTGGTTGCTTCTGTCCAGCCTCAGACCTTACAGAATGTGCTGTAAGTAGATTTGAGATTAAGCTTCATATGAATGCGCTTTTCCTGGATTTGTTGGTTGAAGTCAGATAACCTGTAGTTCTTTTGACCGCCAGCTCGACCAAAAGAATCCATTTTCCTGTAAATAACTTGGGCCACACTCATTGTAGACAAACAATTACGCACTACAGTGGATTTAGACGCTTTTATTCTGAAGAAAGCAAAAGGAAAAACATAACTTTCACCAACACAATTCGTTTTATATCTATAATTTCTATGAAAAACAGTTACTGCATTGTGATAAAGGAAAGAATTTGTGGAATTCGTGTATTTCTATGTCCTCGGTTTGCTTTTGGATTTTAGGACAAAGGACAATAACAGCGAGAGAAAAAACCTAGAAATTAGGCAGCAGGTGTGAAGCCCTGTATTTATCACAGAACGTTGCACGTCCCTCGCAGCAATGCCTTTGTGTTTTAGTTTAATACCATATATTAGAGTTTGGTTCAGCTTTTTAGTTCTAAAAAGTGCTACTTGTGGAGTAACATGATCTTTTTGGACATGTGTAGACACATTCAGCAGCCCGTGGGATGGGTTAAAGAAAACTCTTCATTCTAGGCTTAACGCTGCAGAATAGGAGCAGGGATCAACTGTTTACACACCCATGTATTGTATAACGACAGAACAGTGTTTTATAGAACGTACATGTAAAGGACATTAAGGTAAAGAACGCCTTAGAAGATCTCAAAGGAGAGAATTTGAGGATGGAACATTAACAAATCAATTAAGGTTAATTTAATATAAAATAATGAAGTTCATGTAAAGGATTTTTACTAATAAAGCTGGTTTTGGCTGAGTCTATTGGTGACAAATTGTTCAGTTCAGTTTTGGTTTTCATCTGAAAATTCATAAATTTTTCTTTAAATTTTATGACTTAAACGAGTCGGCAATGGTTGCAAACCAGTGAGACACTGGTTTAGGTCTGTGTTAACTAAACATGAACTCTTATGATCGATTAATCATCAGTGCTAGGAGTCCACAAAACACCACCTAAATGGACTCAAACCTACCTCCAACATCCACACATGTTGGAGTGAGTGTGGATCAGGGGAAGATAGGCTGTCTACCATGAGGGAGACCAGGGTTAACCCCACCTAAGCCATGTGACAAAGTACCCTTGAGCAAAATACTGAACCCCCAACTGCTTTCAGGTCTCACTTCACAAACAGATTCTTGATCTCAGTGGGACATTACTTGAATGAATAAGGGTTACAAGTTTCACAAACTTTTTCAGGAATTTTCCACTTTTATTTTTTTGACTAATCTCTTTTTTGTTTTTGTTTTTTTTCTAAATGTGGTTTTCGTCCTGGTCGTGGAACTGTGGACCAGCTCTTTACCCTCGCTAGGGTGATGGAGGGGTCATGGGAGTTTGCCCAACCAATCCACATGTGTTTTGTGGATTTGGAGAAGGCTTATGACCGTGTCCCCAGGGACACCCTGTGGGGGGCGCTCCAGGAGTACGGGGTGGATGGTCTTTTGTTAAGGGCCATTTAGTCCCTGTACCAGAGTTGTGTGAGTCTGGTCCGCATAGCCGGCAGTAAGTCGGACCTGTTCCCAGTGAGGGTTGGACTCCGCCAGGGCTGCCCTTTGTCACCGGTCCTGTTCATAACCTTTATGGACAGGATTTCTAGGCACAGCCGTGGTGTGGAGGGTGTCGAGTTTGGTGACAGGAGAATCTCGTCTCTGCTTTTTGCAGATGATGTGGTCCTCCTAGCTTCATCAGGCTCTGACCTTCAGCTCTTGCTGGGGAGGTTCGCAGCCGAGTGTGAAGCGGCTGGGATGAGGATCAGCACCTCCAAGTCTGAGGCCATGGTTCTCGGTCGGAAAAGGGTGGATTGCCAACTCTGGGTCGGGAGAGAGGTCCAGCCTCAAGTGGAGGAGTTCAAGTATCTCGGGGTCTTGTTCACGAGTGAGGGAAGGAGGGAGCGGGAGATCGACAGGCGGATTGGGGCAGCGTCAGCAGTGATGCGGACGCTGAACCGGTCTGTTGTGGTGAAGAAGGAGCTGAGCCGGAAAGCAAGGCTCTCGATTTACCGGTCGATCTACCTCCCAATCCTCACCTATGATCATGAGCTCTGGGTAATGACCGAAAGAACGAGATCGCGGATACAAGCGGCCGAAATGAGTTTTCTCCGCAGGGTGGCCGGGCTCAGCCTTAGAGATAGGATGAGGAGCTCGGACATTCAGGAGAGACTCGGAGTAGAACCGTTGCTCCTCCATGTAGAGAGGAGCCAGTTGAGGTGGTTCGGGCATCTTGTTAGGATGCCCCCTGGACGCCTCCCCAGGGAGGTGTTTCAGGCATGTCCTGCCGGCAGGAGGCCCCCGGGTCGACCCAGGACACGCTGGAGAAAATATATCTCTGGTTTGGCCCTGGAGCGCCTTGGGATCCTGCCGGAGGAGCTGGTAGAAGTGGCTGGGGAGAAGACTGTCTGGAACTCCCTAATTGGGATGCTGCCCCCGCGACCCGGACCCAGATAAGCGGAAGAAGACGAGACGAGATCTCTTTTTTGTTGCTCTTCTTTCTCTCTATAACTGGTGATTTTAAAAAGATTTACATTGATTTTGGTATAGTTTCACTGGATTATTATGTCAGTCTCCTATAATCCCTTTTTTATTTAACAGTAATATAGTTTTATTGTGTGTGTATCACAGTGAAAGGATGATGTTGTGAACTAACTTTGAAAAGGAGCTTGGCACATAAACAGTTCAAACCTTCAAACAGAGCATTTTACAGTAACTTCAGGTCAAACCAACAATTCCCAGCTTCTCTCAGAGTGTTACGTCCTGATGACGGACTGCTGTCCTTGAGGACGGTTTGCCTCCAGCTTGTTTTTAAACCTAAAGTTTAGAAAGAGCTGGGATGTGTTTATTCTGAGGTTGGGAAGCTTTATAAATAACATCCATGTGCAATCCCTCTCATCATAACAACGTCTCAGTGCAGAGGATCAGATGTAAACAGTTTGAACTGGCACTAATTTGCCAGCAAGATAACTTTTTTTCTTCAATATCACAGTTCGTCTCCGATAAAAACTGTTTAATGAAGTACTGATTGAAAGCTTTAGCAATTTAACAAATTATTTATATTAACGTCTCATCAAATAAAAAGACAGCTTTAGGGTGGAAAAGTCACCTGGACTTATAGTCTTCTTTAATTCAACATAACAGAACAGTTACAGTCTGTCTCTAAAGTGTGGTGACTCATAAGGAAGTCCCACAAATGTCCCATCAATCAACAGCGCCATGGTGGTAATCATTAGCTCATATGATGGCTGTAGTTGCGTATTAACACAACGGAAAGCAGTGTGTGGTTGTGTGATGTTGCTGGTGAGGCACGAATAAAGAAAAATGGAGCAGACCTGCTGCCATGAGGACAAAACTGCAAACAAATAAGTAACCTAACACTCACTTCATCTGCTCATTCATGCTTCAGCCCCTGAGTTTGTGAATGAATGTTTGACTCACTGGATGGGGTTTGTAAACACGCTTTGCGTCATTTTATTTCAATACAAGTGACTGAACGTGAGACTGCAGTTTTATTCAGATTACAGCGTTTGGCTCTAAAAACCAAAGCTGTTGCGGAGAGTTCGGACTACGTTGTTTAAAGGAGATTTGCTAGAACACCTCATCCACACAGACACTCCGATTAGGGACAAAGGCAGCAGCACTGGGCTAATCGGCTGGTCTGAAACTCAAAGGTCAGATTGTTTTCACTGGTCCATGAATGCTCCATCGTCAAGCAGCAATAGAACCCAACTTTTTTCACAATTCGTCAAAAATCAAAGACACTTAAAGGTTGTAAATATCCTGGGAAAACTACAATTTTACAAAAAGCACTTGAGTCCTGAATTAGCCTGCTAAAGTTTAATTTACAATTAGAAAATCCTCAGTAGTGTGAAAAGGTCGCAGCTATTAGCTGATGGAGTCACAGGAAAATGGATCTGACAGCACATAAATCTAACCACTGCAAATCTGTCCAAATTTATTACTCTAATATAAAAATTACCCAGAGTCAGATCAGATGAAAGTCATGCAGCCTCCAAACAAATAGATGGATAAATTAAAGATTATTTGTTTTTAATTCGCTTTTTAAATTGTTACAAATGATGCCACTGATCTGGAGGAAAAATGAGCGGCGAACAAGCATCCGTGAGCAAAGAGCAGCGTCCGTGTGACGTCAGATTTAAAGCATTGTTATTAAACAAGTTTAAAAGAGCTCAGAGAGAAAAGTTTTCAAGATCAAGACAAAAGAAAACACAAAGATAAAAACTCAAACAGAGACAGCACAAACTAAACCTCCAAAGACTAAACAAGGATGTGGTTATTTCATTATAGACCTCCCAAAGGTAAAATGTCATGATTCACATAAACAGGCTTTCCTGTCAGAGATCAAATATTTGTACATTAGGATCCAGACTCTGATCATAATGCTCCTGGTGAATTTGCACTTCTCTCAGACCATCCATGAAAACACACACTGGTCTTTTAAAACACATAAAAGCCTTAGTGCAGCCATCCCAGTGATGCGATCATAAAACTTCCTGATGTCTCACCTGGTTGATTGCATCTGCAGTGTTGACACACACCTCAAACAATGAGCTCTCTGAGACATCACACACACAACATATGGGTTTGTGTTTTCAGCCCATAAAGTGCACAATAAAAGGCTCTGAATGATGCTTCAGGATCATTCTTTATGGTAATTATACTTAAGAAATACCTTCAGTGTGTCTTACTAATGCAAAACTGAGCAAACAGCATAATGGTAAATATATCCTTTGAGCTCAGGATGTGGTCGCTGCTTCTCATCATCAAAGAGTCTACTGAGGCGGTCCAGGCGTCTGATTAGGACGTCTCCTGGTCCCTTTACTCTGGAGGTTTTCCTGGTGAATCCCTCTTGAAGGACATTCCGGTCCAGACCCAGAATTCACTGGAGGGATTACCGGTAAATATCCACTCTGGTCTGGGAACACCTTGAGAAGGAGCTGGAGTGTCTCTGGTGATGTCACTCCCCTTTAAAGACCAAGATGATGATTCTGATAGAACTATGGAGCGAGAAAAATCCTTTGACCTAAATCAATCTCGGTTTTTAAAAATGGCTGTTTAAAGGTTGGTAAAATAGTTTGCATAACAAAATGGACATTTATTAAATTAGTAACTCTGACTAGCTGTTAGCTCATCAATCAAGCAGAAGAAATCTTAGTTTCTCCAACAGCAGGTAAAAAATGAATTGTTCATAGCCTTTCCACAGAAACTCATTTAAAAGAAAAAAACTAAAGATTAATTTAAAACTAAACCAACATCCCCCAAATGTACAGCCCATTTAGTGATTCTAGAGCAGATTGTTTTTGGCCACTGAGGTTCAAATTTCACTAAGTGGTTAAAAAAAATCTCATGTTTTAATACAAAAAGCAAGATTTTAATTTAGGAACCACACAGAGCTGTTTTTAGAAGCGGTCAACAGATTACGATTGTTCTTGTTGCAGCTCATTCATCCTGGGCTGCAAACCAAGCCTTTCCCAGGATCGTGCTCTGAATACTGAATAGAAGGAACATAATGTGGAATGACGGCGTGCCGTAGAGAAAGAACTATTATCTCCAACAGAGCCCAAACAACCCAGTTAGGATCAGCTGTTAGGAGTTTTAGCTGACGCTGAACTCTTTATTAACTTGAGGCCATTTCTTGTTTCTGTTGATCTGGATCAATACTGCCATGTTTTCTTTTTATAAATGGAAAGGTCATATATGTATTCCTTTCTTTACTTTGGATACTATCAACAAATTCTTGTGTGCAAATACCCCCTTTAAATTATACTCCCCTGTGAGAAAACCTCCAAAGATGCTTCTGACAGACAAAAACTGAAAGGCATGATAAATATGAGAGCAGGCAAGGAGGGGGAGGTGGGGGGTAATCTCCTCCTCAACCTTATCTTTGATTAATAATCTATATCTATAAATCAGGATTTAATATATTTAAATTATAACAATAAACTACAACAAAACCACAGCAGGAATAAAACATGAAGGACAGAATTAATGATAAAACAATTTTATTTTGACAACATTAATAAAACAAAAAATGATATATATATATACAGGACTAACGAGTGTAGATGTAATAGTTGTATGATGTTAAATCACAATCATCTCTAAGCTTGCTGAGCTGCAGCTTTAGCTGCTAACCACTCCTGTCTTTGCTGTTCAGCCTTCTCCCTCATCTCTTTCTCCCTCTGGATCAGCTGCCTCTTCTCAGCCTCCCAGGCCTGCACCTGGGACTCGTACTGCTCCAGGTCCGGGTCCTCTGCAGCAGCCAGGTTCTGCTGGGCCAGTGTGGTCACTAAAGTCTGGAAGGAGGCGGGCTCCACTTTACCCTGAGACTCCAGCTGGCTGCTCAGCTCCTGCAGAGGAGGGGAAACAAAAAAAGGAACCAAGTTAAGCCGAGTTCTTAAAAACAAAGTATTAATTACACAATTTAGACCATGGGTTTTTACACAGTTAATCACTTTGCTACCATTATTTTAGATAATTTGCTAAATTATTGTTATTTCTAACAAAAACACAGAAAACAGGAAATAATCTAAACTGAAAAACCTGAAATTTGTCAGTAAAAATAAACGTTTTGTCTCATTATAATCAGAGATGAGCCAAAAAATAAGATCAAAGGCAGAGAAAACAAAACCACCATCAGTGATAGAGAAAAAAGCTATTCAATTACATTTTTAAAGTCACTTCATGAAGCCACAACACACCTCTCACTCCAAAACAGCTACAATTTCTCAGCGTTACAAACTCAGACATAACAGGAAACCATGTTTGCTGGATTGTTCCAACAAGGAAAACCCATGTAAATTCAGCTGCAACAAAAAACAGAAACACAGCCACAGCAGCATCACCCACCTTAAATCTGGTGACATACTGAGGGAGGTTCGCTTTCTCAGCTTCATCATCTTCATCCGCGTCATCCTCCTTCTTGTTTTCCTCACCGACCGGCTCATCTCCAGACTCGTCCGTCTCCGAGGGTGAGGACAGCTCCTGCAGCAGTCCGTTCACGCAGTCGAGCTGAAAAATAACACAAACCAGTGTTGACAGCTACCAAACAAAACTGTGTTTTTAAAAAAATACTCCAATTAACTTTTTACTCAGACGCTGCTTGTAAAATGCCTGATTATAGAACAGATTTGACGGCATAAGAGTTTGAATATTCCTCAACACCTCAGCTCTTAATCTTCTGGAAAGGCTGATTTTCAGTGACCTGAGGCGGCCTTCACCAGAACCTGAGATGTAATACATCCTCTCTGTCTGGCTGTGTTATTCTCTCTGTCTACATTATTGCTGCGCTGCTGTCTGACACCGGCTGTTTGGTTCCTGTTGCTGTGATTTTCTCTGACGCCCTCAGAGCTGCAGGCTCCTCAGAATCTCATTAAACCTGAACAAAAGGCGAACTATTGAACTGGACAGGGCAGGATAGATTAAAGGGACGACAACCAGCTGTGTACGTGTGTGTACATGAAAAAAAATATCAATACGACAGCATGTGTTCAATGTCAGCAGATGAATTCTGTCTGAAGATGAAAAACAGTTGAAACTGCAGTTGAAAGTTGAAACATATGCAATTTTTGACACTTGAAGAACAGTAATTAGCAGTAAGTTTGTTGTCACTTTGCTAAGAATATTTAGTCAAGATGATGTTTTCTGCAACTGTCTTCATGTGAGGACTTCAAGCAGCAGTGGTAACATTTTCCAGCACCAACCACTCACTGAAATCACTGCAGGTAAATGAGGAAAAGTTGAAGGAAAAATGTCTGATATAATATGACTCAGTTTGCTCATTAGGAAAACATCCTTAAAGCTTTCTTCTTTTTCAAAGACCAATGATCGTTAAGCTTCTGAGTCAAATCTCCTGCATATGAGAGGCATTTAGGGAGTGTGGGAGAATTGTAATGCCTGTTTGCCGTCTGTTTTGAGAGAATTCAGTTGGTTGTAGCTACAGAGAAACCCTGAATGGTTGCTGCAGGAAGTCCAAGGTTTACTGCTGCACCCAAAATAGCTAGCTGAGTATTTATTTATATAGCTGTCAGAACAAACACTAAACTTTACAAACTTGTGTCCCTCTGGTCAGCAACTGACAAACTTAAGGAAATATTTATTGAGCCAGTTACACTTCCTTAATGACACACAATTGTCACACGTGGCTTGGGTTTTTCTTTAAGGATGCAACATTAAATAAAGGAAAGATCGTGCATAAACGACATAAAATCAAAAGTGTGTTTTATTATGTTCTTACTGTGTCTTTAGACAGTTTGACTTCACCAGAAGATGCAGAAACTCTCTCCATCACAGCCAGTGCTTGTCCCAAATAACCTCGAGCCCAAGAGAGAGGCATCCCTTTAAAAACAGCGTGGATGCCCTTTAACATCTCCACCTTTCCTGTAAGAGAAGAAAGGAAAATAAATGAAACAAGCAGCTAATAAAATCCCACAGGCTGAATCAATCACAGCACAAATGAGAAAAAGTCAGCTGAAGAAAGTCAAACACACCTAGGAGAGCATTTCCAAGCAGCTGAGCGCTGAGGCCGACTGTGTTGTCCTGCTGTAGTCCACAGATGAGCAGCGATGCCCCTAAAACACGCTCCTCTGGCACCTGAACACACAGAGAGGGGCAAGTGGTTGTTACCACTTCTGCTTTTCTAAAAACAGATTTACAGCACAACAGGACCGTGTTCACTCACAGTGAGTCGTGGTCGGGTTGAGAGGAAATGACCCAAAGCGTACAGAGACAGGATCTGTGTGGAGGAAAGGTCAAAGGCCTCCTGAAGCATCACCTCCTCAACCACAGAGCACGCACCTGCACAATCACAGCAACCCAAGCTTTTACTTCCAACACCTCTGTACTGATTATAACAACAGCAGAGTAATCACAGAGTTTTTAAACTTGAAGTATTCTGTTGGTTTTCTTTTAAAAAGTTTGAAAAAAAAAAAAAAAGGTCTAGAATCTGATTTTAGGGATTTAAAAGTAAACATATTGAATCTGTAATCAAGCAGGGGGGTTTTATTGTGTGAATCTTTATTCTAAGAAAATGTTTGACTTACTTTTAAAGTCTCCATCCTTAATGTAAGAATCTAAGAGCAAGTTGAAGGTGAAGTCATTTGGGAATATTCCATACTGGACCTGCGCAGATTTCAGAAAAATTGTTACTACACAAAACACTATAATGTTTACAGTACGTGTCCATTAATGTGATTTGGCTAAAAATTGTATAAACCACAAAATCCTTTACAAATCGTTGACATAAAGATCAATAAATTCTCTAATCAGTTGAGGCTGCATGAGTGTGTGTTTGTGTTGTCAACCTATATAAACTCACAACTGTTGTCTTTGGTATTTAGAATAATCCAGTGATAATGAAATGCTACAGATCATTTGTAATCAGACTAAATGCTGGGGGATGAAATGTCAACATGCTTGAGTTTATTTATGCTGCTGAAATCTATCTGAATTTGAGGTGTGAAATTAACCAGGTTCTCAGAGTTGATCAATAAATATCCTTTCTATTAATAAACCTCCTATAAATCTCTTATATTTACATAATTTTCTAAAAAAATAACTGACTTTTTGTGGTGTGTACCTTGTTTTTAACTGTGTGCAGGGCCTTATCTCGAGCTCCGTATTTCAGACACTGTCGGATCCAACTGTGAACCGTCCATTCTCGCAAGTACCAACAATTTGGACTGTGACGAAACCTTATAAAACAGAAAAAAACAAAAGTTATCTTTATCGTTTGGATCCATCAATCACACGATGAGAAGCAAACTAATCAAAAATTTTGACAAACCTCCAAAAGAAGGAGGTAAGTTAAAATTCCCACTCGATAATAAAAATAAATGTTTCCTTAATGAGGGCGTGATTGGAAACTAAAACCAAGTGATTGTGAGAGAAGGAGCAGAATCCAGAAGAAGGAGTAAACAGGAAAGGTCTGGAGTTGCCCCGAACAAAGAGAACCATGTGACTGAACATAAACCAAAACACACAAACCAAACAGGCAATTCATTCCAAGAAAAACACACAAGTTGGTATCACAAAAAAAAAAGAGAGGAAACAACAGATATTCAGCACAGACACGATGAAGCAGGAGAAGAAAAATGGCTGCTCGTACTTGTACAGGTAGTACTCCGCTTGATCTACTTCCTCTCTAGATGATATGTTGTCAACAAACTGAAACAGAGAATATACACAGTTACTTCAAATGTTTAACCATTAAAATAATGAAAAAGTATTGAGTTTGTCTGATTATGATTACAGCTCACCTGTGATATGCTCAGAGAGCTGACGGGGAGGTTCTTGTCGTATGTTCTGTCCATCATGTTGGCCAGAAGAGCTGGAGGTCAGAGAGAACCAACAATAACATTAAATACTTTATTAAGTCCTAAGAAATTTAAAATAGCCTATATTCAGAATAGTATCGCTGCAAGACACTTGACAAGCAGAAAGCTAACATCCAAATGGTGAGAATTCAAAGTGTCAATGTTTTATTATAAATAAATAAGTCATAATTGGAGTGTTAGTTAGTTTATTATGAGTCTGCAGCACCACCTAGTGTTCACAGAGAGCACTTCAACAGTAACAACTAATGTTAAACTGATCACTACAAACAGTTGAATGAAATTTTTTGAGATTCTTCTTTAATGTCATCAGATATTTTTCTTGTGTTACATTATCAAACTTATTTCTGATTTTTTTTTTATACAACTCTCATTGTAAAGCTGTTTTTTTTTAAATATCTGTACTGAGGTCAGCGGTCTGCTTTTCAGTCACTTTATTCTGTACAAATTCTCCTAATAGGCTAAACTGGCTGATAAGAAGACATTTCCTCAAACGCAAAGAATAAAAAGCCATGTAGAAAAGACAATCTGTCAGGGGTTTTTTTAGCTTGTGGATTCTACATTATTAGATTCCATTTAAATTTTTCACATACAATCTCTTGGTTTAGTTTCCAATCACGCCCTCATTTGTACGTGACAGGAAGTTACACCTATTAGCTGTGAGTTAATGAGAGACTTTTGATTTTGAGTGATTAAATCCTGTGCTCGATCGGCGCTTCACCAGACCTGGTGCATCTCTATGATAAAAATGTTTTGGACCAGTTGTTTTGAGTGACCTTGTAGAGACATTGATTGGCAAAAACAATTTCTAAATTCTTCAAATTTGACATGACGGCAGAATTTAAAAGACCAATATGTTGTCTCAGAGGATCCATAGTCTCTGGGGCAATGATCAGGCATTCAGTCCTTTCAGAGTTATTTTTTAATCGGTTAGTAATTTCTGATCGGCACTCATGTCTCAGACAGTTTGAAGAACTCTGAATCATTGAAGGAGCAGAACAGCTACATTTAATCTGCATAAAAGTGGTGGGAGATGTTATGAAATGTATTACAACATGTCCAAGAGAATGTATTCCAAGAGAATACATGCCACACAGCAGAATAGTAGGATGTTTTTTTCTTCCATAAATGTATTACACAATTTTTGAACTCATGGCCGAGCTTTAATCTCTGTGCAGAGACAATAAAATCGCATTACTGCAAGCATGTAAAATTCCTAAATACAACTCTGATGAGATAACTAGTTTTTCCCTAAATTAAAACTTGAAAGCATGTCTCAGTAGTGACGTTATCATTAAATGCTGTTGATTTGCTACTATACCAATAGCCTATCTAGACTTTTACACATATACACAAGAATAGTTGTGATTTTGCCTTTGTTGAGGATCGTAGCATTACTTTATTCATTACAATAGTCATTTGGGTGAGATTGACATTATTAATGATGTTCTTCTTACCCAGGTTTTGTGGTTCTTTTTCCCTCGCCTCCCACGCTTTGGTGTCTGTGTATGCTGCAGACAGCAACCATCGTCTGGCTATAAAAACAAACAGTTAACCGATTAAACATCAAACCAGCTAGCATTCTGTGAACTAACCAATTAAGCTAATCCTGATCAAAGCGCCATTTTTTTTGTTCAGCCATATCAAGCGGAAAAGTAAAACATTAATTCACATCTAAATATGTTTTATTGCAGGTAGGAGTAAGGCACGTTTACCTGGAAGAGACGGAGATAAACGTTTAACTTTGAGAGCTGCTGTCACACATCGTTTGACCATGGAGGCCGCCATATTGGACATTTCTACTTAACGGTGGTTTGCAAAAGGTATGACAGCTCACTACCGCCACCTTTCGCTTTGGAGTTTTACAAACGGACAACAGAGTAAAGTGAGGAGTCTGAAGAATGTGTTCCCGCACCAGCTCGGCAGGGCGGACTCGTTGCTAAATCGTCCTCAGAGCTGTATCTGCCGTCAGGGTAACTTCCTCTTGTATAAAAGTAGAAAATACAACGGAAAAGTATAAATTAATCAATCATGGCAGTCATGTTTGATAACAACTAGCTAAGGAAGTGACGTGTATTTAGCAAGGATGGTAGTACAAAGCAGTGAACTGTCTTGAAACTTTTTGATCTTTGGTTTCTGCTTGTAAAGTTGTAATGTCAGGAAACTTGACATTACAACTTTATTAATTTACTGCACGTTCTGTTGGACAAATAACACAAATGATCAAATAATTAAATTTAATTAAATATATTATAATTCACTTCAATGTTATTTCGCCTTATATTAAATTTAATACACACTAAATCACTTTAAATTTGAGAAGATCTTTAATTTTAAATAAATAAATAGGTATTTGGAACAACAAACTGAGGTAGATGAATTTAGCATTGATGATAGTACAAGGCAGCTCTCACCCTTTTGTGGCCATAAAGTAAAATTACAGCAAACATCATTTACAGCTCTTCTAGTTAAAAAAACCTTGAAAAATGTAACATGATGATTGACTTTTCACTGTTTCTTTAGCAATTGCAGTATTTTAACATATCCTGAGTATGGCTGAATAATGGTTTATACTGAGAGAATTAGTGTTCTTTAGTTTACTATTTATTTTTCAACGTTCTTTTTAAAGGTCCCATGACATCGGTTTCCATGTTTTCTGACTTATCTATCATGTTGCAATGTTGAGTTCTTACCTTAAACCTGCCAGAAAGAGCAAAACACGGCGTCCATCGGTCTCCTAGTCCAGCCAGTGAGAAGCTCTTCCAGATTTCAGACCCAGGTTTCAAACTGTTTTTTTCACTCCAGCCCGCTATGAGGTCATAGTGATCCGGACTTGCTTATATGGTAAATTCTCCTCCCACATGCACTGTCACTGCCCGATCGGTAACGGAAACCCAATCGGTTCTGCGCATGTGCGAAGTGAGTCTACATCCGCTGAAGCTTTTTACGGTAATTACGAGTCAGAGTATCTGTTAAGATGTTAACAGTAATAAGTATTTATTATAAAGTTTACAATAATGACAACGTTTCATACAATGTTGAATAAAATAAAAAATAAAAAGGGAGTTATAGAGCAGGACGGCCCGATCCTTACTGCGCATGCGCAGAGTCGGACGGTACAGATCAGTTCTACCCGATCGGTTCTGCGCATGTGCAGAACGCGTGTACTCGCAGTGAAGTATTTTACGGTAGTTACGGTTCAGAGTATCTTTTAAGGTGTTAACAAGTATATAATACATCTTTATACATACATAATGTATTAAAATGTTTATACACGTAGGTATCCATTGTTTAAATGGTCCGAGCAGTCGAGAAAGAGGCTAAGTTGTTGGTAAAAGCTAAGGGCTAACTGAGAGCTAACAGTCTCATTCAAAAGACTTGAATGTCGCTAAGTTGGCGAAAAGAGGAAGTGACGTAGGCGTCGCGCATGCGCAAAACCGATCGTGCTACCGGGTACGGATCGGGCAGTGACATGCACGTTCACGACAACTGGAGCGAGACAGTGCCGCCGCCATTGCCCATAGACCGTGTAGTGTTTAGTTTCAGTTTCGTTTCTCTTTCACGCAACGGCACTGCCCCCTGCTGCAGCAGAAGTGTCAGGCTGCCAAATAAGGAGAAACCCAGCAGAACCGGAAGGCGGCGCATTCTTCTGATCTCTGAGTTGCTCGTTAGGAAATAATTACAGCGTATTTTGAGTTATAATGGTGCAACGCTGATCTAGAGGCATCAAAGATTACACCTGTTTAATATAAAGTGATTTAAATATGGAGTCACAGGCACTTTAAACTAGAAATGCTAATGTTGTTATTTCACCTTATTGCCACAAGAGGATGACAAACTTCCTTATACTGTCGTTAGTGCTAAAATACTGAAAAACTTATCTGTGGTTGTAAGAAAAGCCTATTTCAAAGTTTGTTGTAATGTCACTATTTCGCCACAAGAGGGCATTATGTGATTGTAAGAAAAGCCTATTTCAAAGTTTGTTATGTGACTATTTCACCACAAGAGGTCATTATCTGATTGTAAGAAATGCCTATTTCAAAGTTTGTTGTAATGTCACTATTTCGCCACAAGGGGGCATGATCTGATTCATGTAAGAAAAGTCTATTTCAAAGTTTGTTGTAATGTGACTATTTCGCCACAAGAGGGCAATATCTGATTGTAAGAAAAACCTATTTCAAAGTTTGTTGTAATGTCACTATTTCGCCACAAGAGGGCAACATCTGATTGTAAGAAAAGCTTAGTTTAATGTTTGTTGTAATATCACTAAATCACCACAAGAGGGCGGCAGCTGTCCAGCAGCAAAAGCAAAATCATAATCACAAGATTTTCACTGCTTCTGGCGTTTGTCCCCATTTTAACAGCTCAGTTGTCATTTATTGTGACCTTTACCTTTGCCCCAAAACAAAAACAAATGATAATAATTTATTGTGTCTAATGTTTGAATAAATCATAATATTGCCTCCAAACATCAACTACTTTATTTAAAATTAAAGAACTTTTCAAATTTGGAGTGATTTTATGTGTATTAAATTGATCATATGGTGGAATAACATTGGAGTCAATTATTAAATATATTTTGTTAATTAAATTCTTTGATCATTTGTGTCATTTGTCCAACAGAACGTGCTGTATATTAATAATGTTGTAATGTCAAGAAACCGCCACAAGAGGGCGAGTGTTTGTCAGCAGAAGTAGAAGCCAAAGACCAAAAAGTCACAAGATAGTTCACTGCTTTGTTCTACCATCCTTGCTAAATACACACCCCTTCCTTAGCTAGTTGTTTTCAAACATTACTGCCTTGATTTATAATGAGTTTTTTTTTTTTAATTCTTTTCTGTTTTACTTTCTACTTTTATACAGGGAGAACATATCCTGACAGCTGCGTGTCAAATACAGCTCTGAGGACGATTTAACAACTAGCGCACCCTGCCGAACTGGTGCAGGAACACATCTAGATGGGGGAACTCATGTCAATGTAACACCTGGTAAAGTAGACCTGAGCAATGAAATATTAAAATCAAATTCGTTCTTAAATTTTTTCCTTCTGCCCCTTTTTTTCCACCTGATATATATATATTTTATCCAAGACTAGAATTGAGCATGGAAAAACAAGATGATTTTTGTTGTTTTGTATCCGTTTCAAAAACAAATAAAAAATTAAATCACTTTTTATTTTTTTTGATTATTGTTTTTTAATTGAAAATGGAAAGAACGAATGATACAGTCTTCAGTCCCTTCTGACCAAGTGTCAGGAATTATATACATACACACACATATGATACAGGTAGATACTATAATAATTCCTTGTGGAAATGTAATATGTTAAAGTTGCTCAATTTAAACAAAGTTAGCCTACAACAAAAAACTAAATAAAATTTTTTTTTTATTATTTGAGTCATAAAAATGAATCTTTTACACTAATTGGTCAGTAGAGGGCGCTCCTTAGGAAGAGAATGACCAGCCAGGGATCAGCAGGGCCACTATCCTTCCCAGCTTCAACGCTCCTCATTCAAATGACTGATTTACTTCCTCAGCACGTCAAGTTCTGAAGAAGTCAGTTATTAATATGTCAATCACCGATTCATTGGAAGCTGGTGTGTTGAAGCAGAAAAACATCTAAAACTTGCCAGGTAGCACGAAGACTGGAGTTGCTGATAACTGACTCAGTAAAGGGTTTTATCATTTTGTCCCATGCCTATAAGTTACTGTGTTACTTAGTGTCACATGAGTCTCAGAGATTCATGTGGTGTAAATTTGTTTTAATTTCTTCTCCAACTCTTAACTGAGCTGCTTGGCTGTGGGTCACAGGGCAGGATGAAACATGGGTAGTTTCATTAAACAAAATGTGCAAAATCTTTAGCATCATTGCAACTTTTTTTGCACAAAACATGGAGTTTGTATCTGAAATGCAGTGAATATTGCTAGAGGCATATTTTAAAAATATTCAGTTGGTTTGTGTGCGTGTTTTATGTACAACTAACTACCAATGTCCAAACCTAAAACAGGTACCTCTCTGTTCTTGTGGTCCAGAAATCAGAAGTATATTTTTCAGTACCCCTCTCTGCTTCCTTTTTTCATGCCTCATCCATGGTTTTGTATCACATTGTTCACTGGAAAGTAAAAAGAAAAGTCATGTGACCAAACTGTTTTTTTCCAAAATGGTTCAATACACAATGACTATAAACAAACTGTAGCTGTTGTCACATTTACATCAGGTTCTTTTTTAGCCCATGAATTTTCAGCTTGATGTAGATTAACATGCTGAGTCATGATTTCACATGAAACTGACTGCAACAGATGAAGTCAACCTCACAATTATTGCATTCTTTTTAAATTACAGTAAAGACACGTTTGCAATTTTACATGCATACACATTAAATATACTTTTGCAGGTTAAAAAGGTCAGGGTTTTTTTGTGCACAAATATTTCAAAATATGAAAGTTGGTTATAGGTTTAGACTAAAATCTGACATCATTTATGGAAAATCCTAGATAAAACAAAACACTGCGTTACACTGAAAAAAGAGAACATTGGTCTAGCCTAAAAAAAAACAGGGGTCTAACTTAAAAAAATTGAAGTAATCGGTCACAAGTAATTTAATTAGGTTTATCCAAGTTAATTTTTTAAAGTTTACTTTGAACAAACTTAATAAATTAATTTTGAAAGAACTTAATTTAATTACATGTGACCGATTACTTCAATTTTTTTTTAGTTAGACCCCTGTTTTCTTTTTTCAGTGTACATTTTAAAGGGTTGAATGCAGGACTTTGCCCCAACACTTTGAAAATGTCATATATAATTTTATACATTTTTTCTTTGTCACAATAAGAACTCTTTTTTTAATTTTTGTCATTTATATTTTGAGCTTTGATGATTTTATATACTATTTGCCTTGGTAACTTTGGATTTTTTCCAAATTAAAAAATGAGGGTAAATATTGAGATAAAACAGTCTGGGTAAATGAAGTGAACACATTTGAAAATCATTTGTTTTATTTTTTCTTTCTGGTGTGTTCCTTGTTTATAAAAGTAAATACTTCAAATAACATTCAAATTCCTGACAAAAATCAATGAATTGTTTAATTTAGCATGCTTCTCTTGTTAATTTTTTTTTTTCCTGCAAATTTATAATCAACATAAAACAAAGTAACAGATTTTTTTTGTCAGTATTGGTTGTATCAGTATAAAGTACAAAGTCAAGCAGAACTTGCTAAAAAAAAAAAGTTTTAGACTCAATGAATCAAACTGGATTATGAAATCCTGCAGCCCAGAACTAGTTGTACAGATAAATAAATAAAAACTATATAAATTGAGAGAATAGGTGACAAAGTTTTTTGTTGAGTAAATAATTTGACAATTGTTCTAGCATTAATTCACCAAGTTCTTTAATATTAACTTTAAAAAAGAACACGGTATTTACAAGCCTATTTCAGGCTGTTTTCTCTTTTTAGTTGACCATTTGCCAAAGTTAAAGTTTCCAATTGTTTTCCTTTCTGTGTGACCCGTCATCCCTTCTAATGAAACCCATGTTGCAGCAGAACTCCTCTGCTCTGTTTTTCCCATAAGACACCTGTTCTCCTGTTTCTGCGTCACCTTTGAGTTCTCAGGCTCTCGTTGAGTATCACTTCATTAAAGCCCCACCGCTCTGACGGCATTGCCTCATGAAACTCCACCTTTTCATCAAACCTCCAACATGATGCTGCTGCTCAGAGGAGCCGAGGCTTCTCGGCAGACGTCCGCTCTTTGTGGTTTCTCTCTCTGCTGGCGGCTGGGATTGAAACGTGTAAGTGAGGAAAGGAAAGAAGAGGAGGAGGATGTGAGAACTTCCTCAAACTGTTTGCAGTTTCGCTCTTTGGGACACGGTGGTCTTGACTGGTAGAAATAGAGAAGCTGCTGTTCTGCAATTTATCTGACAAGAAATGACTGTGTTTACCTGAACTGGCAGAATAAAAAAAATATAGGTGAAAAGCAAACAAACAGCTGATTGAAGCTTAGAGAAAATTCTGCTAAAACCAAGAATTTAGATGCATTTTCCTGCACGAAGATCTGATTTTTCACGCATCTCTCCCCGCTATAGGAAAGAAAAACATAATTTTCAACATAAATTCTCATTTTAGCAGCACTTTATATTTAGTGGGGCTTCCAAATAAACAATGTATTAGTCTGAATCTTACAGAAATATGAAGCTTTTGTCTGGGACACCCGCTGTGTCCGACACTGCTGTTTGATCACAACCTAAAAGACAGAAGGGGATAGGTGTTTTCTCTTCCTCTTCCTCCGCTTTGAAAGATGGAGACATGCAAGCTTATTGAAACTTGCAGCAACCATCTCCTGCTTGTGTCTGCCTGAGAAAATGAAACGCTTATAAACACACACATGGAAATGTGTGGGGGCCAAAAAAATACAGGTTCACAGCACAGATTTTATTAGATTTATTTTGAATTTAATCAGCAGAATCATGTCGTAATAGCAATTATGACAATGCCAGAGAATAAAAACCTGAACATCAACCTTAAAAATGATACAAAATCATGTTGATTTTAAAAAATTAGGGATAAAAGTATAAAATCACAGTTTGTTTTATTTTGTAAATTTGGTTAAGAGCTCAATCTCCCAGAAAACAAACATGAAAAATCACCTTAAAGCATGCACACATCATCTGAGTGATGCACTTTTAAAATATTTTAAACAAACACACAAACAAACATCAGTTCCATACGAGTAAAAGACATCAAATATTTGAAGTATTCAATATATTTGTTGCTTACAAACAAAATTTCTGCTCACAAATCCAAACATCGCCGGTGATTATTTATCAATGCACAATGTGCTTCACAGTTTTTAGCTTCCATCTTTTAAAATTCTCCTTTGTTTATGAGCACAAAATGTTCTCCTTTTTTAAACAACACATCCTCTTTAATCACTTGTGCTTTGAATTCTAAACTCTTTCTGTTTTTCCTCACGCAAAAGTCTCTTGAACATCCTTCCTGATTTCCTGTCTGGAAAAAAAAAAATCAACATTCCTTAAAAACTGTGTTTTCTCCTGTTAATTTTGTGACCTGTAACTTCTCGCTGCTCTAAATCACCAGACTCTCTCCAGCTCTGAAGCCTGCTTTGCTCTTGCTCATTTTGCTCCTGATCTTCTGAAACCGAGTTGACGTCGTATGACCGTCGTCTACGAGCTGTTTCACGTTGGTACACCGCCTCGCCTTGTTCTGCATCTGATTCCAGCGACGCCTCTGACTGTAAGACATGCTCCTGGTTTTCTCTCAGATCTACAGATTGTCTCTCTGCTGCTGTTTCCCCTTCAAAAGCTTCATCCTCTGAACTTTGCTGGTACTTCTGTCGTTTTGCGGTCTTCCCTCTTCTCAGTTTGTCAGTACGCCCATGCCCTCGCTCTTTCAACTCAGGGATGTAACTGTCCTTGCCTCCAGGCTCCTGCTGGTCCACAGGACTGTACTGGCTCCTCCTGTACAAACTCTCCTCATCCTCCTCCTGACAGGAGCTTCCTGGGATGCTTTCGCCATCAGACTGGGAGAGCCGGAGGCCTGGCAGGCCCGGGGCCTTCTGGGAGAGGTCAAACGGCTCCTCTTGGCTGAAATGGGAGAGAAGCTCCATTGGTGTGGAGAGGCAGTACCGTCCTCTTTGACGAAACACTGAAATGAAATAAGCTTTTTATTATGTGGCAACTTTTAAGTCTAACACATGTGAAGTTATTTAGAGTATTTCCATCCTTACGTCTTTCATCCAGCCCTCTGTCCATGACCCCGTGTTTGACCTTCATGTGTCTGGTGAGGTTTCCCTTCAAAGTGAATTTGCTCTGGCAGTAGAGGCATTTGAAGGGTTTGCTGTCTGAGTGGAGATGCATGTGGCCCATCAGGTTGTGCATCCTGTTAAACTCCTTCCCACACAGCTGAAAGACAAGAAATTCATTGCAGATCAGTTTTTCAAATACAAATCTTCAGCTAAATTCTTGTACGATTTCACTTGTGTCTAAGTTTTCTACTAGCCCCCTCTCAGGGCTACACGTAATCATGAATGAATGTCCAGGCATTTGGACACACACCCTTTCTTCCTCCTTCTATCCTTGTTTTTCCTTTTTTCCTCTGTGCCCCCCTCCTTCCCTCCCTCACACACAAAAGAAAAACAGAAAACGTTAGAGACAGAGAGAGAGAGAGAGAGAGAAAGGAAGCAACAGTGAGACAGGGCCAGGAGGAGAACGGGGAAGGGCAAGTCCTGCGCTGTCCTTCCTCTGCATTCTTTTTTATTAGGGTGGTCCTTTCCTTCAGGAGGAGTGAGGGACTGTAAACTGTCCAAGAGGACCGTGAGAAAACAGGAAGCCCCCTCGAACAGCAGAGAAAGCGAGATGAAATCTATTTGTGGGCCCTGTTCTCCGGGGAGGCTGGGGGGAGCCATTGTTAGAGAGGCGGTTTGTGCAGCGATATCCTTCCTATGAACAAGGAGGCTCCCACTCCCATGAGCCTCTCTGCTATCTGGTCATCGTCTCAATCATTGCACCAAACATCAAGGTCAAATGACTTCATTAATGGTGCAGATTGAATAATTCTCACAATAAGGCAACAAAAAAGGCATGGTGTCCAATAAACCTAATTATTTTGAATGCTAAAGAAGTGAACCCCCAAACACAGCCCAGGAGCCACGTCTGACCCACCTTGCATTTATACGGTTTGATATCTGAGTGGACGATCATGTGGGCCTTGAGGGTCTGTTTTTGGACAAAACTCTTGAAGCACATGTGACACTGGTAGGCCCGGATGTTGGTGTGGATGAGGACGTGGCGCTTCATGTTGGCCAACAGCGTGAACTCCCGACCACAGATACGACACTTGTGCTCCTTCACCCCCTGATAAACAAGAAAATAAGTGGTGAGAGAAATGAGTCAAAAACGAAGTTTTAAAAAGTTCAAAGTAGCTTTAGGTTGCAGAATCAACATGAGAAAAATGCTATTAGAATTGTGATGCAATTTCTTGTCTTCAACTTTAGTCAAAAACAGGGATTTCTTTTGCTCTGGTTCTTTTAAACCTACTTTGTGAGTGAGTGCGTGCTGTTTCAGGTGGTGTGACTGAATGAACTCCATCCCACACTCGCTGCAGATGTACGGTCTGATGTCTTTGTGTTTCATCATGTGGTTCTGAAGCTGACTCGGATACTGGAAAGTCTTCTGGCACTCTGTGCACCTGCAGGGGCAGAGGGCAGTTCTCATTTAGTGACACAGGTACAATCTGTTCAGTTAATTAGAAAATACACACTCCTCATTATGACCAACATCATGTATCACATCCTATTATAACTCAACCTTTGTATAGCGCTTGTCTAAGTCATGAACTACAACGCGCTTTACATTACAGTCACTGACACACTGATGACAGTAAGCTACACTGTAGCTACAGAAGTGAGGCGACCACATGCAGGCACCACCCTCTATCACCACCAACAGGCCAAGAAGTGTCTTGCCCAAGAACTCAAAGACAAAGTGACCCAGCTGGAGCAGGGATTGAACCGACAACCCTCCATTTGTAAGACAAACACTCTACCTACTAATCTACCCCACCCCAGTTCTGTACAGTACCACACCATACTGTACTGTACCGTATATCATGCAAGATAATAAATACACATGGTACAATAAAATGCAATATGATATGATGCTAAATACTTGATACGATACAGTTCAATACAATACTAATGATATGTTACAAATGATACAATATATTATGAAACATGACAACACATGATATGAGACTTGACAAGAGGATATGTGATGAGACACTATATCTGTTACAGTACAATACTATATAATATATTACAAGATGGTAAGATATGATACAATATGATGCAATTCAACGCAATATAATAATTTATCCTTTTTTTAATCCCTTGGGGAATGTATTGAGTCAACACGAGGAACGTGGGAAAAGCCGGATTTTGTGCTCACCTGTATAAAGTTGGCCCTCGGTGGACAGTCAGGTGCCTTTTCAGCTGGGCCAGGGTTGGGAAGTCCAGACCACACTCCACACACACATTCTCCTGCCCCTTTTCATGCTTCAGCTCGTGGGCACGAAGTTCACTGGGATAAGCGAAGCCTCTGCCACACACACTGCAGCTGCAGGAGCAGAAGTGAATGTCATGAATCATAAGTTAAATGGGTCAAGGTTTTGATAAATAGTTGAAACTAATTTACCTGTATGGTTTCACGTCACTGTGTTGCATCATGTGCCTCTTCAGGTGGCTGGTCTGGGTGAAGGCCTTGTGACACACCTGACATTTGTGGGGCCTCATGCCCTGGTGTGTGAGCAGGTGTGTGTGCAGGTGGCTCAGCTGCTTGAACAGCTTCCCACAGAGGTGACACCCATGAGGCTTGATGCCATTGTGGCCCAGGATGTGTGTGACCAGGTTGTACTTGGAGGTGTAGGACTTCTCACACATCCGGCACTTCCATCGCTTCTGGTCCCCTCCGACATCCACGTAGTAGCTGTCGTCAACGTGTATATTAAGACCGAGCTTCTCAGCGTTGGCGGTCCCACTTCGAGGAGCATCGTCGTGCGTGGGCTGACTGGAGCGGCGGCCCTCTCTGGGGTAGAAAGCACCAGGCGGGAGGTGCATGACAGACCCAGGCATGAAGAAAGGGTATGAGAAAGGATTGTGGGGTAGAGGTGGGAAATAGGGAGGGTAGAGAAGGAGAGGGGACGGGGGCCAAATTGGGGAAGGACTTAGAGGTTCCTGTTTCACCGTTACAGGTAGGTTAAAAGCTGGTGATCTGTGATGAAGCCTGTTGAGCTCAATCATCCCAGGGATTGGTTTAGAGGATGGGGAGGAGATGGAGCGAGGTGGGAGGGAGAAGGGGACATGTGGGTCTAGTGGCTTCCTGTTGCTCTCCCCTATATTTTCTTCTTCTCCATCAGGTGATTCACCTCCATGGGCGTCTGTTTTGAGAGGAGCTCGTTTCCGTTTATGAGCTGCCTCCTTTTGATTGTAATCGAGGCTCGGCATGGGAAAGAAGGCTGGTCTGCTGAAAGTTCTGTAGGTGTCTGTGTTGGGTGACATGCTGGGGTAACTGGGAGAAGGAAATCTTGGAGGTTTGATGTAAAATGGGACTGGGCTCAGGTAGAAACCATGCTGAGGTGTTTGTCTCAGCTCGTCTCTGAGGGGAGGACTTCCACCTGGTGAGAAGTTTGCTGCGTCCTTTTCCATCGTCTTCCTGCAGAAAACATGACATAAACAATGTATTATTAAAGATTCTTTAAAGGATTTTAAATCAAGGATTTCTTTTGAGATAAACATGTTTAATGTTTTTTTTTAGAACCATCATTGAGAAAGGGAATAAACCACAGAAAAGACCTGGACCCGCTCACTGACCCGTCTCTGGTTTCTGTTGAAGATGTGCAGCGGTTCAACACCCACACCTTTCAGTGTTTAACCTGAAACATTTCACTTCTTTCTTTCTCACAGATCTCCTTCTTGTCTGAAATTAGGAAGTCCTCAGTGAATGTCCACCTCTACCTTCTGCAACCTTTTCGCTTCTCTGTCTCTTTTTCTCTTTGCTCTGTTCATCAATTTTTTTTGGCACCAAAAGAGGAACTTGCACTTTTACAAGAAAAACTTGCAGTTTTTCTTCTTTACTGACATTTCAACATGTTTAAATTTAATGTCATGTAAACAAACAATCACAAAACGATGTAAAAAAAAAAAAGTCCATTTCCACTTCAGTTTGGAAGTGTTTGTGCAGAGGATGATGATGGTGATGGATGAAAAGATGGTGGTACTCAAAATAGGAACTGCTTCACTTCTGCATGACATTAAAAATAGTAATTAATGATGTTGTTTGTAACGTCATCATTCTTTTCCTGTAAATAGTTGCTTACTAAAATCTTGCTGCTTCCACCTCCCATTACACAACTCTATGTCAGACTTTACCATTATAGGTCAAAATGCATGATGTTTTTTTTTACATTTCTGACACTAATTCTCATTTTTGAGAAATAAAATCATGTTTTAACAGATCAGATGATGTACTTTCATATTTACATTTAGGTTCTCACTTGTTATTGGTCAAAATTAAAAGAGGAACACAAGAAAAAGTTTATGCATTTACATAATTTTCATGAATATTATTGTATTGTTGTTCTGGTAATTCTTTGTTTATGATATGTTTACTTTGACTTGCTTTGGTATAAATGCTTGGAAAAATGTTAAATTAACAACTGCAAGTCATGAAAAAAAAACTATTTCAGCTTCTCACATCTGCATCCAGACTCATAGACGCACAGAGAGCTTTAAAAAGTACAACAGAAGATGAGGTGATTCTTTGCAGAGCATCAGGGCAGGTGGCATTTATTTTAATAAGGCGTTTTTTGCAGCACAAGTTTTAAAAATCAGAATGTTGTGAAAATTTTTTCCAGGATTAGTTCCAAAACAAATCACTTTCCATGTCCCTCAGATCTGCTTCACCTCTCCTACTGAAGGTCCTCTGAGCAGAGACCCCTGTTTATTTCCACACCACTCATTCTAAACAATCCATTAAAAGTGAAGCCCCTCCTCATGTGCCAGTCCGTGCCATGTGAGTGTGTGTTCTGTGAGGCTGCATGCAGCAAAGCCTATATGTGTGTGTGTGTGTGCAGCTTACCAGCTGAGGCTCCTCTGTGATGCTTTGGCTGAAGCGTTGCTGCGGCCGTACCTAAACCTGCGTTCTCTTCCTCTCGCTCGCTCTGCCGCTCTCCTGACAATGAGCCGCCTGTCCACGGATAGCATTTGAAGTGACTTAAGAAAGAGAACAGGAACAATCACTTTGTTCTCATTTTTCAGATGAGTACCTTCGGAGAGAAGGAAGGAAGGGAGGGGAGAGGAAGTCAACAACCCTAGTGCCTTCCTGCAGAAAAATAAGGAAACACTAGATAGACATCTCCATTTCTCTATGAAATAGGGATTTGAACAGGTTTTGGAGGAACATGAGGATGAGAGCTGATGTTTCAAAAGTAAACAATGCAGTTTAAATTGTTAAGAACTGTGAGGTGAAATGCAGTGATGGATCTGTTAAATACGTTCATTATGTTTACTGTTTATTCAGTAGAATATGCTTCTTCTTCTTCTTTTTTTATAGATCAAAAGTATCTTTAAATAAGACATTTTAAGTCCATGTTGCATTAAAATAGCTTAAATCCAACTAAGCAGCATTATACAATAAATCTGCAATATCTATTAGTTTAGATTTTTTTTATTTGAGGTATTGTATTTTTTGCCCAGTTTGTGCAAAAGTATGACAAATAAAAGCATCAAAACAATGATAAAGACAATGATAAATGCACAATGAGCCAAAAAGTATTCCTAAATCTACCAAACACCTGGCTCATGTCTTTTGGCGGAAAAGTTGGTGGGAAAAAATGACGAACTCTTAATTGGAATGAGGTAGCAGGTCTGGAGACCTAATTGAGCTCATATCATTGTGGAGGTGAAGCTGCCTTTTGTGGGTTGTGGTAGATCATTAGTTGTGATAATTAGCTCCTAAAAGCAATTAACCTCAGACCTGAACAATATGTGCACCAGTTCTTAAAGATTTCATTAATAAAAGAAGAAATGTGCATGTGCAACTTCTGTTTTTATGTCATAGTGACAAACATGTTGTTTTTATAGAAGAGTTCAGCTGCTTTGCTCTACTTTATATTAAAACCTCTTTAAAAATATGAGGAATTTCCCTAAAACCCAACTTTTTTCTGAACTAAACCAGACCCTCGTGATCGCTGATAATTTGAATAATTTCACCTCCACGTGCTCTTCATGACCTCTCAGATTTTCCACCATCTCCGACATGCACAGTCACGCTCCTTTTGTAATGAACCGCAGCAAAAATAGAAGAAAACTGAGCAACACGAGCACCTTGCCCTTTGACCTGGTCCTCCCGGCGGTCGTCTTCATCACCGGCGGTGACAGCCACTAAAATGGACTCATTACGGACTTTTAAGTGGCGTTTAGCTTTCTGTGTCACTCTCAAGGTGTGTTTTGGACGTATATAAGACACGTTAGTGACAAACGCAAGACAGAGACCTCAGTGATCACCTTGGAGCAGCTTAAGCAAGAAGAAACAAGTGAGTAGATTTGACTATTGAATATTTGTGTGACTAAAGTTTTGCAAAAAAAAAAAGTTTATTTCTGTTTTTATTCTGAGCAGAAATGACCGGAGCTGCTGTGCCTGTGTGCCTACTTTTCCTCCTGTCCCTTTGTTCAGCGTGCTACATCTCCAACTGCCCGATTGGTGGGAAACGGTCAATCATGGATGCACCACTGCGCAAGGTGATGGTCATGTTTGATTTTTAGATTTCAGAATGCACCTTTAAGAACAGATCTGCCCTCAGAATTGATTCAGAAACTCATTCATTTTGATAAAATGCTCTATGAACTTTTAAACTAAGTCCCATTTCTTGTTCCGTCGTATAGTGCATGTCTTGTGGCCCCGGAGACAGGGGTCGCTGCTTTGGCCCCAGTATCTGCTGCGGGGAGGGTCTGGGCTGCCTCCTGGGCTCCCCAGAATCAGCTCGGTGTATGGAGGAGAATTACCTGCTGACACCCTGCCTGGTAGGAGGGAGACCCTGTGGATCTGAGGGGGGACACTGCGCCACTTCAGGACTCTGCTGCGATGCAGGTATAGGTTCTCTGAAGGCACAGGGAAGTCCAAAGAACATGACGGCAAAGTCTCAAGAAGCTTCCAGTGAAGTTTCATTTATTTATAAAAGTTATCTTAAGGATTTTTATGTTCTGTGATTGAAATCTTGTGAGATAATTGCAAGGAAGTTAAGAACTGAACATGTTTTAAAATTATGTGTTATAAAACAGATTAAAAACACTCAATATTTAAAACACAAACACTGCAAATTACAATAAAGTAAATCTGTAAAATAAAAGTAAAAGTTGGTTCATTTTTTAAAACTTCCAAATGTGTTCATGAGTTCTGTTGCTTTAAAGCTTTAAAGCTGTCCTGAAATCATTTTTATTTAAGATGTTTGCTACAGAATCCTCTAATAAAAAGTAAATTATGAATGTCATTAAGTTCTCATATTTAGGATTTATTCAAAAATGGCTTTGATTAATAGCAACTAAGTTTACTTCATTGTTATTTGAAGATCCTAAATCCATTTAATTTAAACTAAATGGTGTTCAGTTTACCTAAATGCTTTCCCCATAGCATGAATTCTAGTTTTTTATTTTAATAAGTTTAAATGTAACTTCACTGACTGTGTCACATTTAAATGCCTGATCATGTTTCAAACTTATTTTTTTGGCCAGTTAAACATGCAATAATCTGTGAAATCTGGAGCTGCAATAAAAGCCTAAAATCAAAACAGTTCCCTGACTTTTCTTTATTTTTGCAGAAAGCTGCACCACAGATCAGTCCTGCCTGGCTGAGGAGGACGCAGACGACCAAACCGGCCAGTTTGAAGGCAGCGACCCGACCGACGTCATCCTCAGGCTCCTGCATCTGGCCAGCCACACCTCTCACCGGATCCACCAATGAGCTGGGACTTGTAGCTCCTGCTGTATAGTAGTGTTCCTGTATGTTAGTCATCACTTTTTGCTCTTTCTCTCTCTTGGAGTGCTTCTGTAGAGTGCCTTTGTTGATATATTTTTATGTATAAAAAAGGGGGATGAAAATGGACAAATCATCCAGATTCCTGCATGCTGAAATAAAGTTTGGGGAGAGATCAGAGCTGCTTTGTCTTTCAGAGTTTTTTTTTTCTCCCTCCATGTAATGAAGGACAAGTCAGCACTAGTCTTATCTCGCTCTGTGTTCGATTATATCCCCCATCATCATCACCGCCACCTTTATCAGTACCTCACATGAGGCTGTGTGCGCTTTCAGCAACTCCAGCGACACAGCTTCAGTGTTGCAACCTTTAGGGGATTATTGTGTCACCTTTGATCCATTTGGTTGACTCTTTATAACTTCATGGCTAAACTATATGTTTGATTGTAGAATTAACACAGCAGACTGGAAAAAAACACAAAAAATACAAATAAAATACAGATTTAGTGACAAAAGTTGTATTAGAGTGTAGTACTTGACCATATGTGGAAGCTAACTTCATAAATACTTATCTTGAACAATGACATCAGCTGATCAAAGTACCTTTGAAATCAAATATGGGTCATAGTTCAGGCTGTAGATTTGTGCACAAGGGTTTGCGCTGCTGCTGGCACAGATATGAACACTTGTGACATAAAAAATGTGCAAATATAAACAATAATAAACTTTTAAAAGCCACAAATTGATCATAATAAATCATTTTGTGCGTTAACATGCCAAAGAAAGGTAAATGACTTTTAAAAAACAGGAAAAAGCAGAACAGTAATCTGAAAGGACAAGAGAAGAAACAAAGCCAAAACTTCAGGAACATCCAGTCCTGTCAGCAGTTGTTGCATCATCCATCAGTTTGTGCAACTTTTATGATCCCTGCATTTATTTGCATCAAATAACTTCACATTATATCTCACATTTCCTGCATTCTCCCTGCATTAAAGATGACTAAATTGCTTTGTAACTCTTTTATCTCCCTGCTGGCTCTTATCTATTCTGGTCGATCATCTGTTGGATCGGCTGCATGAGATGACCTGCAGCTGTGTTAATTGGTGTCACCTGTGGTTAATCATTGATTTCCTGCAGCTTGGGGGTATAAAAGAGACAGATCGCCTCATCTCACTCTACCTTCACAGTTTACCATCATGTCTTTCTCTGGAAAATACCAGCTGGAGTCTCAGGAGAACTTTGAGCCTTTCATGAAGGCTATTGGTGAGTTCTGGTTTCTTGATTTTATTAATGTTTAGAATTTGTTTATCTTGCTTCTGGATCATTTTCTAAAACCAGCTTGATTTGTGTCACAGGGCTTCCTGATGACCTCATCCAGAAAGGAAAAGACATCAAGAGCATCTCTGAAATTGAAGAAAATGGTGACAACTTCAAGGTGACAATCACTACTGGCTCCAAAGTCATGACCAACACGTTCACCATCGGACAGGAGGCTGAGCTGGAGACCATGACTGGAGAGAAGGCCAAGGTAAGAAGCTTTTTGCTTTTGTTAAACCTGATGTATTTTTCAGAAAACAAACATTTTGTCTTATTTTTAAGGGAGTGGTTGTACGAGATGGCAACAAGCTGAAGGTTTCTTTGAAGGGAATTGATTCTGTCACTGAACTGGTGGATCCGAACACGATTGTAAATGTAAGTTTCAGGTTAAATGACCAAAAGCTTGGATTCACTCTTCAAATATTAACTGTTTTCTCCCTTAACAGACCATGACCGTCGGTGGCCTTGTATACAAAAGGACAAGCAAACGTGTGTAAAATGAACATTTTTGGGATAATAAATATGAAAGCAGAACTTGTCTTGGTTCAAATTTTTTTTCTGTTACAAGTCTATGGGTCTGTTTGAGGGACTTGCTGATCTGTTTAGGTCCCCTTATAGGCAAAGTCAAGAAACTAGATAAACTTTCAAGCTTAAAGCAAAACTGCTGGTTCAATGTAGGCTAGAAGCTGTATTGATTTTAAAAAGAGTTTGATTCACTACCTTCAGTGGGAGGTTGGTTCTGCAGAAGCCTGCTAAAACTTGAAGATGCAAATCTTCAAACACTTGAGACTGCCCAAGTTCATGGCTGTGACTAAAGGTCAAAACTAACCTAATGCTGCATGGTATAAATGAGCATGAAGCTTTCAGAACCTTAAACCAGAATTTAATGAAAGTGACAATGTGAGCAATACAGAAATTGGTCATGTGATTGGGAATTAACATCAAAGATTGCTCTTAAAACTTTAAACTACTTCCTTCGGTGGAAGAGGTTCTTGATTCCCTCCTCAACTGATTTGGGATCATGGTCATGGGTTTGTTCTTCAGGGCTGCTTCTCTCATGCTGTGGTAAACGTATTCATTCTGCTTGAACATCCTGAGTTCCATCTCGGTCTGCATCCGCATTGCCTGGGAAACGAGATTGAAAACGTGAATGCCAATGTAAGACGCCTACAGCAAGCATTAAACTTGGCCACTTGAGAGCTGTAGAAAAACTTTGCCAAGTTATTTTAGCTTTGATCCAATATAGTAAAGGTTTTACATCAAGGTCCTTGGTGATGGGGTGTGTTGGACCGTGGGTGATCATCAGGATGGCGTAGGCCTTGCAGATCATCCCGTGTCCCACTTCTATCAGCCCAGCCTGCCAGTGTGTCACTCCTGCTCTCATGGCAGCCATACCAAGAGCAGCGTTGTTTGGGTTGTACAATTTCCTGTCAGAAAATTAACAATCTGTGTTTAGTCTAAAAATGTAGCAATTTGTCCAAATCCAAATGTGCAAAAACAGGCATAGTATTCTCACTCACATGTATCCTTCCACCATTTTGCGTGCATATTCTGCTGCTTCCTCAAAGTTCTGCAGGTAAGCCTGCACCTCACTCATCGTGCTCCACATCCTCAGCAGGTAAATGTGAGTGTTGGCCAAAATGGGCTCCGTCTTCTCAATGCACGCCCTGCAGATTTTCACCACCTCAGGGGAAAAAACCATTTTCTTGTAAAAAGTATTGCAACTATTTGATTTTATGCATTTTTTTTTTAAAAGAAAAACATACCTCATGGTAGTTGCCATTTAACCGAGCCTTATCCATCATCTCCATCATCTGAAAGCAGAAATCTGTTGATTCTTTAACCTGTTCAACTGAAGGCTGTAGAGGAGACAAGATAAAATATAATTAGATTTTTGAGAAGATGTTTGTCATGATTACAACAGGTGGGTCTCACCCATCCATAAAAGTTAAAACCTAATTTTTTTTTAATCTGCAAAAAGACCTTTGTCCTGCTACGACGACCTTGCTCCAAACCTTGATTAGAACTAATAGAAGCTTTTTCCTGGGAAACTCTGTCATTAGCTTAATTATTAGACAGTCTGATTTTGGTCTATTTAAGACTACTTGGTTACTTGTGAGTAATCTTTGCTTAAATAGTCTGTTCTTATCACTGCTAAATGCAACAAGAATGTTTAGCCTGTTCAAACACAAACCTTGGATCCTTCTTCTTCCCTTCCTCCCATCTTCATATCATCATGCATTTTGTTCTTGCAGTGTTCACACGTGCAGTCAAAGTAGTACTGTGTTTTCAGAAGCCTCTGCCTCTCCTCTGACAAATTCAAGTAGTCCACATAGGAGACCATGAGCTCTTCTCCTTCTGCAATCTTACCCAAAGAGCGCAGCTCAATCCTGAAACATGAAAAGCATCATTAGAGACTTGAATTTAAAATGACATAGAGAGATGACATTATACATACTTTATTCCATAAAACTTTAATGATTTTGTGAATTACTGCAGTGAACTAAATCTTTTTATTTTGAAAGTTCAGCTTCTGTTAACCTGTTAGCTTCCTGTTTTCTTAGTTTAGTGCAAAAGTAATTTGACAAACCCTGGACAGGAGATTAGGCCATCAGATTATCCTGGTAAAATTTATCCTTGATCTTATTTCACAAACCTAGTGACACATTGGAAATTTATTCTGTGAAGTTAATCTGCTCCAACCCATGCTTGGAACGAGGTTTAATTAATCCTGGACCACCCTGGATTATCGAAAAAGGTCTTTGGTACATGCATCTTAAACATTTGACCCCTGTTTTAACCAGTCCTCTGCACACTTTTCATCAATGATCTACCATTAAAGTGCTGAAACAAGCCCCCGCAGACTGGAGAAGTCACAGGAGGTAAATAAACAGTTTGGCTTCGGCCCAAACAAAAGTATGCACCCAAATAAATTCAACATCAAAATGAAGGGTGAGGCCACGAGATGTGTGCTATCATTGCTTCTGTGGGTGCATAGAGTTACCATGACATCATTTGCAACAACCCACCCAACAAAATCTGATCTAAGCTTTGCTCTGTTTGACCACTTCATCGGAACATTTGTTTGTTTGAACCTGTTTCTGAACATTTTTAAATTAAAGGCGTAGCTGCTGTTTCTCCCTCTCAGCTCCTCACAACAGGTAGAAAAATCAAGCTTTCTGATTGGCTAAGGCTGCATTAAACTGCATGCATGCTTCTGGAGTCAGTTACTTTGTAATAGCTTACAATATTACATATTTTTCCTCGTCTCTTCTTCCTCACCCTATTCAATCTCAGTTCATCTCGGTTCATCTGCCTTGGATGACCAGTGATACTAAATGAATTTGCTGGTTAGCAATAACTGAACTTTCAAAATAAAATATGTTTGGATAGCTCTTTTAATCAATAAAAACTTTTTTTTTTTTTGCAAGAAAAACCTGTTATGTGGTGTTAGAGATGAACTACTAACAAAAACAAACATTTCCAGCACAACCGTGATAATAAATGGGAATATGAAGTCAAATAAAAGCACACGACTACAACCTTTGGTGTGGATCTGAAAAGAAGTTAGAAATAAGCAGGTGGATGAAAACAGTGAAATCAGTTTTGTTACAGGAAATAAAACCAGAAAAGGTTAGCGCATTCAAAGTGGCACTGTGATGAAGTTCTCACTACAGAACTAACACAAACTTGTATTTCTGCAAAGGATGGAGAGGGTTATGTGCACTGATCCTGTTCATTAGCCTTTAATGTTCTACTGAAAAGGCTTCGGCTGAGGTAACGCACCTCCGTTGAGAATGAAATACAGTATTCACAGCCGACTGACTGAAAGACAAACAGGAAGCAGTTTTACACCAAACAACACCTGACAGATAACTATGCACAAAACGGCAAAGAGCACATACAAATTTAAACACTTACGAATTAAATTTAAATCATTTACAGCTAAATTCATGTAGAGAGGATGATTTTTTTTCTTTTTCTTTAACCTACTTGCCATGGTTGAGGATTACAGTGCAGTTTGGCCAGCAGTCATGGTTCACCAAGCACAAGTTAGGGAAGAGTCCGACTCCGACTGCCTGAAGACCCCTCTGGTCGCTCACAGAGAAGCCGTTACAGTTGATCTGCAGCATCCAACGTTTCAAAATTAGTCAACACAAGGTTCTGATCCTCCTTTGTTCTGTGATACGAGGAGCCAAATCTCTAAAAGAGCTTAATGTGGACGTTTTCTCCAAGAATTCAGCTGAATACAATTTTATTTTCAACAGAATTCAAGTCAAGAAAGGATGTGAGATTAAAATGTTCACATGAATTTAAGAAAAACACATTCTTGCAAAACAAAGAATCTTTTTATATTTATTTACCTTGATATTGTGACTTTATCTCTGATGGTATGATAAAAGTGTGGTAACATAGTGTTTGCTTTGGCACATCGTAAAAGAGCACCAGACCCTTATCACTATTACAGCTTGTTGGCAAACTGTGCATGAATATTAAAACCTGAATTGTCCTATCTGACAGATTATCTTATTTGTTTGGTCGCTGAATGTAGCGCCACAACATGTTGGACATTTGGACTCACCACTCCAAATATGTGTGAGATTGTGTCGCTTGTGTGCTGCTTGCTGGTTCGAGGCCAGTAGTCCAGGAAGTTGTGGATGTCCACTTTCATCTCCTTCACGTCGTCTTCTTGCATGTCATTAATGTGGTCCTCCAGCTCGTCCAGCGTGGTCAGCTGCATGTCGGACACCATGCTGCCCTCCTTGTCAAGGCGCCACATGATGCGGGCCACCAGCCTGAACACACGAGGGAGAGGTCACAGAAAGTCACATTGAATAAAACCCTTAGCTGCTGCTAGGTGTGATTTAGTAGAATTGATTATTACAGTTCCTGCCTGTTGCTTGAACACATTTTGCAAAACTTTGCTCATTGTGCCAAAACTCTACACGCAAGTATGACACAACACTGAAATATACCATTGTCTGAGTCAAACTGAAACTCTACTATCAAAAGCTAACGATCCTTTGTCCAAATGTAACTCTGATGACAAAATGACATATATTTGCTTCATATGAATACACCTTGTAACACACTAGTCTATATAAAACACTGCAGTCTATGATTCTCACTGAAGACACATTTTCAAACAAACAAAAAGGCAAATATGCTTACTCAACATTGTACAATGCAGTAACATGAATTCAGATAAAGCAAAAGAACACTATAGTGTAAACACAGAAAATGATGGCAGTTGTGCATACAAGGGCTCATGGATTCCACTGTCTGTTGGGATCTGGCCACAGGACCTCATCAACATCGCAAGCAATGTCTTCTCCTGCTAGGCACTGGGGGAAATGTCCCCCTGCATGTCGTAACCATCCATGGATTGCTGTCACCTGAATGTCACTGCAGGCTTGTTCCATTTCCTGCAGAAGAGTCATGCGGGCATGTGGTTGGCGGTCATACACATGCCATCTGTAAGCTGAAAGGAATTCCTCTATAGGGTTTAAATTGGTGACTAAGGGGGCAAGTATACTACTCTCTGCCCAGCTTCCCTCATAGTCAGGCCATGGTTGATGACATAGTCCACCAAAGTTGCTCCATCAGAAATAGGGGTTTGTGCATGGCCTCTTCGACCTTGACCTTATCCTCCTCTGCCTCCTCTTCCTCTCGCTCTCCCTCCATCCATGCTTGTTAAGTTCTTGAAATAGCTAAACTGAGGGCTTTTTGTAGCTGGCTGATTGGTGTTCAGTTTAACAAGTAAGTATTTGAGTGGTTGCAATTACCCAATGTGTTTTGTATTTTAGATACATGTGTTTTCCATATGGCACCCTGAGATTTTATTTTTAAACAAAGTGTCTTATGTATAAAACGGAGTGTAGTATGCAAGAAGAACAAGTGTGTTGCATAAAGCAGTAAGGGTGTTGCAGAATTGCAACTAGAGTGCAAAGCAGCGCTTTAGTTTAAGGTATGGGTACATGTGTTTGAGGTATGGTAACAAAAGCTTCAAGTAGTGTTACTTTAAGCATGGGTCTATAGTGTTCAAGTAACAGGCAAAACCTGTAATTGTTGCTACTTGTGTCCCATAGACGACACTATTCTTGTTTCTGTTGCTTCAACTCACCGGATATTCTCATTTGGTACTTTTCCATAAGCTTTGATGGCACTGCACTCCTCTTTGTGTTCGGGCCAGGCGGCACGTTGGCAGGTTCGGTCGCAGTAGTGGGCGAATTTGCATTGGCCACACCTCTGGAGCTTTTCTTGTCTGCGGAAACAGCTGTGGCAAATACGCTCCGCAAGACTGCAAGGAAAGGAAGGATGAAAAATATCAATATGTTACACTGGAAATGGAAAATAAAATAAAAAAACATTAAAATCCACCTGTGTTGTTATGACTTAATTTTCTTTCTTTTTTTGTACATTTGCACCAGGGTAACCCTTTGACTGAGAGGTCGAGTACTTCATTTTAGTCCCTTTATTTTATAATGTCATGGTCTGGATACAAACATAAAACTACTAAACTAAAAGAAATCTAAAACACACAGGGATGGTTGAATTATTATTACCTTGCAATATTATTATTACTACTTTTACATATTATTGACATATTATTTTATCAAATTAACCATTAATAAATAATAAATTATTAATTAATCATTGCTTTTTTCTTGGTGTGGAAGTTAAAAGGTTGAAACCAACATTTTCATATAATGAAGATTATCTTTTCTATCTTTCTGATTATAATGTTACAAAATGCTTTCACTGTGTCAGTAATCTTAAATACGGCCATAAAAAGCCAGTAAACGGACTTTGATATGTTGATATCTGTTGTAAAAGTTGTAGTAACTGTGTGAAAGGAAATTATTGTAGAAAAAATCTGAGCTCTTCTGAGATAGAGAATGTTGTGGCAAAAGGTCAAACATATAAACCTGTTTCTGCACCGTTACCAAATGGTCAAAATCAACAATCTAAATGTTTTCCAGATGCTGAAATTCAGTCATTCATAATATAAAACCTCCATACCTGTCAAACACAACGGCTGCAAGACTGGCCTCAGAGAAAATAACATCTCCAGCCCAAAACTCCTTGGTGGCCTTCAGGCCTCTTCCCTTCCCGGGTGAGTCAAATATCGCCACGCTCTCCATCGTCGGTGCACTGATTCCTGAGACTTTGATGAATGAAAGGTGGTCTGATCAGAGAAGAGCGTCACACTGAAAAGACACTTAAAGGACTCGCGGACCAATGTGTTTATCTGTTTCTTCAATGACAACTGTGCATTCCTCCTTCGAGGTCCTAAAATAGCCGAGCACCTCTTGAGCTGTACCACCAGGCTGAGAGGATGGGTTGGACAGGCTGGTCTTCTTAGATCACAGTGAAATGGAAGGTCTCCTGAGGACAGACTTGTAGTGAAAATGATGAATCCTGTGTGAAAGAATCATCTCTGAAACTTGTTGTTTATTTTCTTTTATTTGTGTCTGTGGTTTTTATTGTTGTCCCATCATCTGGTAGAAATCCCCACTACTCCATTCAGGAGTTGGTAGTCCCCCTCTCCCTCAGGGTTATTTCTGTCCCTCAGTTGGACCTGTCCATCAGAAGCTGCTGGTGATGTTGAACAGCTGCTAGAAGTCTGACAGACACTGAGCTGCTCCGTCTCACAGCTTCCACTTGGTTCTGGTGCTTTCTCTGACATGCTCCCAGTTGTGACTTAACCTTTTACATCCAGGTCCACAGAGAAGAACCTAAAATCATTTTATTTTCAGTTTCAGAGTCAAGAGAAGTCCTTATTTACAAATCACAGTTCATTTAATATTCCCCCCATATTCATTTCAATAAAGTTTCCTTGATAGAGTGAAAGTTGTCTGTTGGAGGTCATGACCTAAAGATTTATAAAACATGAAAGCAGTTGACAAACAAATAATTATAATCATATCCATATGAATCTTTATTTTGAAGTTAATGTATAATTATTATCTGCATGAGAAAGTTAGCTGAATGTTTCATTTTAGGGTGACAATTTATTGATTTAAACAAAAAAGTAAATTTTGAGTTTTTTTCCTTTAATTAGCAGTGATGTCATCAGACTTGTGTTGCCATAAAAACATAACCATACACATTACAGGACTATTTAATGGCATTTTATTAAAAAAGAAATAAAAGTAACAAGAAAACAAAACATCCAAAGTCACAAAAAATTACTTAAGTTTAACTTTTTTGCTTTGAACTGAGTGACGATCCAATGATTTACCAATTTTCTTGGAAAGTTAATCACAGGACTAAAAAATTAGTGTAAAAGCAACCAGAAAGGGGAATGATGAGCATTCTGTAGAAAGAAATGCTCTAATTTTTTTCTCCTTATCTAAAAATGGCAACCACCTTTAAAAAATTTTAAAAATAATTATGTCCTGCTGGATGAATGAGAGGCTGCACCAATTTATTTGATTTGATTATATTTTATTGACCTTTTGTATCCAATCCTCACAGGAGAGTAGCGTTTCAGGTGTAAAAATCAACAGCGCCTCCTGGTGGCCATGTTGAAGCGATGACTCCCTAGAAGACCTGAGATTTCTCCAACATGCTTACATCAGTATTGCAGCTGTGAAACTCAGTTTAAGCCAACAAAAACAGCGCCACCTCATGGACAGTCTGCTTAATTTAAGCAGCAAACAGCTGACACACAAACGTACTCTTTTAAATCAATAAAAGAAGCGCTGAACTAATTTTTTCTGCCTAAAATGAACAGAAATCTGTTGGCGAGCTTTGTGAAGTTGAAAAAGAACAAAAGTTTAAGAGAATTTTAAATGTGTGATCACATTGTGGTCAAATTTTAAAAATAATTTGTGAATAGTTTTAGAATGAGAGCTAAATGTTACGTTCTGTTATATTAATAACATATCTTATATAGGCTCTATTGGGCTAGAAATTTAAATTTTAAGAAAAGTTTGTCACTTTTCCAACAAACACTATAACATATAACTGTAAAGTTCACAATTGTTTCAAAAAATTATTCTGTTTATTTTGTGTTTCACTTTCATTGCTTTCATTCACATTTCTGATAAAGATTTTTCTACTTTTCGGGGTTGAAGCTTTTGATCAACTTCAATCCTGATCAAAACAGTCGAATTTCTCATGATTTTAACCTTTTAAAGAACAGTTTGATCACATTTTTACAAGAAAAACAACAAAAAGACACCAAAATTAGTATTTTCAGTAAAATGAATGTTGGGTGGGTGGAATGTTTTTTTAATTTTATTAGTCTTGCATATGTTAAGAATTATCCAAAAATATTAACTTTGGTGCATTATTAGTTTTGTGTAGCACCAGTTTTAAAATGTACTCCTTCTTAAGTCACTATAGGACTAAAATGTTCCACTAAAGCCAGTTTTTAATAAGTGATGAAATCTAAACCTGCCTTATGTGATGAAGGGGTTTTATTTTTGATTAAAAAAATATAAAAAATCAACTTCTTTTATATATTTTTAAATAAAACTCTATAAATGTGTGCGTGTGTGTGTAAATGATGCCCCCTCCTTCTCTCTTTCTTTTCTTTTCATTTCTTTTCATTTTTCCTCTTTCTTTTCCTTCCAATCCTAAAAAGCCAGACTATATGTGGATATACTATACTGACGGTTAATCTTTTAAAAAGTAGCATTATGCAATCAAACTGGCATCCTGATAATTCTGATTAGGGTGTAGTTGATAGCACTGTTGCCTCGCAGCAAGAAGGTTGCAGGTTCGATTCCCGACCATGTCCTTTCTAAGTGGAGTTAGCGTGTTCTCCTGTGGGTTTTCTCCAGGTTCTCTGGTTTCCTACATGTTAGGGTAATTGGTGACTCCATACTGTCCTATAGGTGTGTGAGTGGGTGTGTTGTGTGTTTGTGTGATGGACTGGTGACCTGTCCAGGGGACCTCTTGTCCCATGACTGCTGAAGACTAGACACCAGCTCCAGTGACCCTCACTGGATAAAGAAAATATAATAGATGTTTATATAGGATTTAGGCAGTTGACATCAAAAGTTCAAGAAGCCACATCAGCTGGTCTAAAGGGCCACATGAGGCCCCAGAGCCGCAGCTTGCAGACCCTTGCCTTGAGGTATGTTTCACTGTGGAGACACTAATTCTACAAGAGGTGATCCATCCATCTCTCTGACTCCATTCCCAGGGGAGAACGCTGGATGAATGCCAAAAGGGGGCGTTGTCTTCGTGCAACCGAAGGGGCGGGGCCAGAGGTGGGTGTGTGTCTCTCAGCTGATGCGCTTATCCACCGACCGACTCCATCATCAGCATCCGACTCTGACAGCGGTCGAAGCCAAACCGAGCCACGGCAGAACGGCAGAACAGTTCAAACCCACCGGCCGAGCGGGACTGGACGCTGCCGCCGTCTCGTGACTGTCCCGGTTACCGGGGCTGCCATCTTACAAAGCAGCGGGCTTCGAATCCGTGAGTAGCCTTTGATGATGGACCGCCAGGATGCTACAATCGGTAAATCAAAGCTTGCTGCATGATACGTCGTCAATGTCAATGACGTTGTGCGTTTTGATCCAGATGATGATGATTATGGCGCTGATGGCGCGCTCAGCGCGGGTCGTGAGGTTTTCTTTAGGATTTTTCTCTGTCTCGGGCCTGTAGCGGGTAATTGTTTGGGAGCGCAGTGGATTCAGGGCTCGATGCGGATGCTGCTGCTTTAAAGCCGCCCTTGCCGCCCAGGGATGCAGAGAAAAGGGAGAGCAGGGAGTCGTGAGGGGAGGGAATTGAGGCAGAGCAGCACTATAGCCTCTGTATTTTACTACTACTATTATCCATCCAAGTGGAAGTAAACCTCTAGTAAATGGGCTGAGGAGGGGAGGTGCATGGCATGACTGCATCCACATCTATCTATCTATCTATCTATCTATCTATCTATCTATCTATCTATCTATCTATCTATCTATCTATCTATCTATCTATCTATCTATCTATCTATCATCAAAACTGTGATGGAAAATTGTCTGAAAACCTTCCTTGATTAGATTTATTTAAACATTTCAGCTCAAACATCACATGCCAGATGAAATAAAACACACACAAAAACTCTTTAGCCCATATTTCATTATAAATGGTGATTCTTTTAATGGGATGCTGGTTTTGCTGCTGCTAAAAAAAGGTAAAATGCACTCGCTGACAGAGTATAAATACTATAGGTTGCAGATGATTTGTGGAAGCAGATGTGGAAGCAACATGACCCCCATTCTAAACCCCCACAGACCATCTTACAGAAAGATGCAGAAGAACCTCTTTATTGCAGAAGAACCTGCTTCAATGGGATTCTGCTTTTTCCAAATGTCACAAATCTTTAAATGTGAACTCATTTGTTCATAAATGCTGTTTGCTGTTGGTGCTTTATTATGAAATGGTTTATTATTATTATTAATAATAATAATAACAATAATAATAAAAAGCCTAGAACTAGATGAATACTGAGGAGAAAAAGATCCAAATCTTTTATGAATTTACTCCATCACAACAACATGAGATTTGCTACATCCTTACTTTTTTTGGTTTTTATGATCGTTTTTCTTTTTAGAATTTTAACTTCTCAGATTAATCAAATTTGACATTTACAGTTCCCTTATTGTTGTTGTTGTTGTTGTTGTTGGTCCAGCTGATTATGTAAAGCTTGGGACAAGAAAATCTAATACAACAATAAACAACATGTCAAAACCTCTGAGAAACTGATTTTACTGAAGAATTTACTACTATTGTTTAATTAAAGTGGTAATTTTTTTGTTATAACATTTTTAATGACAAAAAATGTGAATTACTGTGCAAACTATCCAAAAACACATTTAAATTCGTAAAATTCTGCTTCCCAATGTAATGTTTTTAGTGTCAAGGTGAGATTTTGGTATAAACTAGGTTACTGAGTGATTAACAAAGCTTTTTTTTGCTTATGTTCTTTAAGTTAATCTATTCCTTTGTTGATTGAAAAGTTAAGATAAATTTAATCCTGCTCAGTTAAAACTGTATAAAGTCCTTTTGTCTTTAAAAACTCTGATTTGGATTTATGTCCTACCTCCTGTTTAAGGTATCAGAGATCCCAGCTCTAACTGCTGCTATAAAACTTTAATGAATACAGGGTTTTATAAATTCTTCATCCAAGTTGTTGTATTAAAACCTAAGTTATTTGAATTTATAACAGTTTGGACATGAACAATATCACATCCAAGTTAAATTGACAGTAAACATGATTAATATTGCTTTTTTAAGCATATTCAACTTTTTTAAACGTGCAGGTTTGAGAATAATAAATAAGGTAAAAGTTTTTGAGTAGAAGTTTAGTAAAACATTTAAAATGTTCCTTATGTTATGTGAAAGCAAGAGGTGATCGTTGTCCAGACGTTCTGGGTTGACCTTTTGGACTTTCATCATGGTGGGAGGACCGCGGAGCCCCAGAATGTGGGCTGGACTCTGTGATACTTAGTCTTTATGCAATTACAATATTGTATAACTGCTTTCGTTTTTCTGTGTTCCTCTAGTGTGTGTGCCCCCACTACCTGCATTAGGTTGTGATGACCCACACTACTTCCAAATGTATCTGTGACCCTCCCCAATCCTGACTCCTAACCTCTAATCCCTGACCTTTGACCTCCACTATGGGCAGTGTTGGCAGTGGGGTGGCAGGAGAGCAGGAGTTTGCCATGAAGTCCGTGGGCACGAGGACCACCTTGCCCCGAGCCCCTCCTCTCTCTCGCCGTTGCCCTGCTGACCGCAGCTGCAGCGCTGAGCGATTGCCCCGCCCCCCGGCGACCATATCGGACGGGACGGCATCAAGTGATGAACGAGGGAGCGTTAGTATCGGGACGGCGACCTGCACTGACCGGCCCACCGAAACGGCCTCTTCCACCAACACTGAATGCACCATGACGGCCCCGTCCAACAACAATCAGTTGGATTGTGGCACCGCAGCTGTCAGGAGGGAGTGGGAGAGAGAGAGGCAGCGTGAAAGGGGGAGAGACCGGGACCGGGACCGAGACTGGGACCGGGAGAGGTTAGAGAGGGAGCGTGAGAGGGAGAGGAACCGGGAGAGGGAGCGTGAGCGAGTGGAGAGGGAAAGGCTGGAGCGTGAGAGGGAGCGTGAGAGGGAGAGGGCCAGGGAGAGGGAGAGAGAACGGATCGAGAGGGAGAAGATCGAAAGAGAGAGAGAACGAGAGAGGGAGAGGGAAAGAGAGCGGGAAAGGGAGAGGCTGGAGAACGAGAGGATGGAGAGGGAGAGAGAGAGGGAGATGCAGGCGGCAGGTCTGGATGCTTGTGGGAACATTGTGGGTCGGGGAGCAGGTGAGAAGACCAGTGTTGGCATGAACCACCACCAGCACAGAGAGATGGCTGCAACCAGAACTGATAATGAAAACAATCCGGTCGGCCACAACCCTCCAAACCGCAACCCGCCCAAGATCATGGCAGTGTCAGGAAAACTGGAGCAGGTACTTCAACATCTAGGACAGCAACCTGCAGGCCTGCATCTTAAAGGAAGAGTTAAGATGTTTAGAAATGAGCTGACACTTCTGAGCAGTCAGTGTTTTACCTGCAAAGGAAGAAGTCAGATCAGAATCAGACATTTACTCAGAAGAGATCCTATCTAAAAACAAAGTTCAGCTTTCTAATACAAATATTACAATTTCACAGCAGTTCAAGTAGGATATAGTAAATCTTTATTTCAAATCTTATTTGCATCGGATGGTTATTTACAAGGACATCTCATTTACACTGATCATCCATGTTGAATACAGTCATCACAAAAACCAACTATCTGGTGCAACAGTAAAGCTTTAAAGCAAAGAAAATGTGTAAACTGGCTCCTTGTCTAATACAATGGAGTCATTTTAGAAGATGATCACATGGTAAAATATGAAAACGAACAGACACATTAACAGTCCATTAACTGCACTGTACGCTGTTCACACACAAGCATGCATTAAGTCAAAATGTCCAGAAATAAGTCGACCTCATCCAGAAGTTTTAGATGTATCAACATATACAGAGTGAATATTCTGTGTTCAAGAATTTGTTTCTAAATGTTGATTTTTGTCACGATACAGAGGAAGTGTCTTTAATAATTGGAGTTCATGTTTCCTAACTGCATTCCTTGCTCCTCGTTGTCCTCCACAGGCGATGCAGAGCAGCTCTGGACTTGTTCGACCCTCTGCCTTCAAGCCGGTGGTTCCTAAGAGCTTCCACTCCATGCAGAACCTGGTGGGCCAAGCAGGAGGAGCCGGGAGCGAGGGAAAAGCTGACGGCAGGGGTGAGGGGTTCGGTGAGGGCAGAGTAGGCAGGAGAGGCAGAGACGGAGGGGGAGGAGAGACAGGGGAGGTCCCAGAGGCCCTGCTCCTGGACCAGGACAGCCCAGTTAGGGTCAGCAGGAGTGAGGGAGGGGGAAATGGTACTGAAGTGGTTCAGGGAGGGATGTCAGATTCAGGGAGGAACTCCCTGACCAGTCTGCCCACCTACACGGGCTCGGGGTCTGGCTGCGGGCCCCCGGCTGTCCTGGGGCCACTCAGTGCTTCCACCAGCCACATTAACAGGCTGGGCATGGCTGGGGCTGCTGCAGGTCTGGAAAAGATGGAAAAACCTGGCTACCAGGTATGACCATCAGCTTATTCTAACTTATTAGGTCACAATCATTGTTATCACGGTATAACGTGGTTCTGTTCTGCAGAACGGGCTCAGCGCCTCAGACAGCGGCCGGTCCTCCTCTGGAAAGAGCTCCTCATCCTATCAGAGGCTGAGCCACCTGAGTGATGCTCCAGCACCTCTACGCCCCTCCCCCTCCTCTGATGACATCATCCAGGACCTCGAAGACCGACTGTGGGAGAAAGAGCAAGAGGTTTGAGGCTGATTTTCACTTGTTGATTGTATGAAGTTGCTGTGAAATTCCTGCAACGGATAACAAAAATTTCTCAACAATTACAGGATATAAAACTCACCTCGCTTTTGTTTTCACCTACCTGTTTGTAATTGTTCATACATGGCTGAGTTATCACATCTGTGTTTAGTTTGAGTGAAAACATTGTCTCAGACTTCTGGCTGCACTTAAAACTCAATTCTGATAGATCTGTCTACACACTCAGCTCTAGGATGTTAGCCTTGTAGAGCTTGAAGAGAAATATTTAATAATTGCATTTGCTTTAAAAATTCAAGAAATATATGCTATAAATTTTATATCAGATTTCACTGAAGAATTTATAGCCCACATGCAGTTTGACAGCGTTTTTAAGAAAAACGACATCTTCAACAGCTTTTCATTTTAGGTTGTTGACAGAAAGAAGTCCTGCTGATTCTGAGTCTTTGTTTCTACAGGTGCAGCACATGCGCAGAAACCTGGACCAAAGCGAAGCTGCCATCATTCAGGTGTTTGAGGAGAAGCAGCGAGTTTGGGAGCGACAGATGGACGAGCTGAGGCAGAACTACGCTTCACGCTTGCAGCAGGTGACCTCATCACACGCAAGAGAAAGTTTTCTGATTCCATATTTTCTTAACAGTTGTGTCACGTGGTGCCATTTACTTGTTTTAGTATTCTCCTCTCTTTTATCTTTTGTCCATCACTCTAGCAACTGGTGTCCACTGATTAAACTGCAGATCTGCAACATTTGTCTACAACATGAAAATTGAGACTAAACTCTATCATTTTGAACTTTTCTTTAAAATGACAGCAGCAAAAAAGAGGGCAAACACCAGAAAAGTGAGGTTTTTGTTGAACTTTGTAGAAAAACTTTAATTCCTCACCCCCTTGGAAATATAGGCACACTCTCACAAGCTGGAATCCTTAACAGAGTCTTAAGATGTATCTTATTACAGATAAATCATGGCTTCAATATGATGTGTGTTTTTCTGCAGGTAACTCGTCGAGCCCAGCGTTCCCAGACGGCCCTGCAGGCCCAGATAACCCGTCTGTCCCAGGACAAGAGGAGGCTGCAGGAGGAGATGGCGGCTCTGTTGGCTCAGAGGGAGGAGCTGGAGAGAAAGTGTCTAGATTACAGGAAGGAGCAGGCTGACATTCTTCCTCGTCTGGAGGAAACCAAGTGGGAGGTGAGAGTTTGAGCTGTTGCACTTATAGTTCAATTAAATGACTCCAGGTGAGAAAGCTGAGCCTTTAGGATAAAGGGGAATGTGTGAGGCTGATTTGGTTTAATCTATGCTGATGTTCTTTAAGTAAAAAACTCAAAAAGTATATTTTCTGCTTTAGTTCATGAGTTTATACATGTCTGGAACTCATTTTCCAGCTTTAACCAGGTATTACTTATGTACCAGGTGTGTCAGAAAGCCGGTGAGATCTCCCTGCTGAAGCAGCAGCTGAGGGAGAGTCAGGCCGAGGTGACCCAGCGAGCCGGAGAGATGGTGGCCCTGAGAGGCCAGCTGAAGGAGCTCAACGCCCAGCTGAGGGAGCGAGAGGAGGTCATGCTGGGCCTGAAGGACTCCTACAGCACAAAGTGTCTGGAACTGGAGAAATGTGAAGGGGAGCTGAGGAGGACTCTGTCTGAGGTGGGTTATAAAACACATCTGACTTAAAGAAAAACATCAAAAAAGCACAACAAAATATAGATTACAAATAACTAAAGAAAGTCCTTATACCTTTTATTTTTCAGGCTTATAAAACAGTTTGGTTCTGTGCTTTTTATGATAAATATTTTTAAAGCACCTGGTTGAAAATCATCATAGACAATCAACAGATAATGAATCTCACTATAATGTATCCATAAAACCAGACTGTTTAATAATGTTTCAGCTTTTTTAGAAAATGTGGTCAAACCACTCATGAAATGCATGAATTACCACATGATAAAGGAGTTAATGATGTTTTCAAGCTATGATCAAAGAGTTGTAAAGTAGCAGGAATTTGATTACTGCTTTGGGTTTGTAATGACTGTAATTAGTGTTGAATACATTCTAAACAAGTCAATAAATCATTTATGGAACAAAAGCTTTCTGGGTTGGAATTTTTACCACTAAATCTGAATATGTTCTTGAATATTTAATCCTCAAAGTCCTGCCAAAAATTGGATAGAAATTCATAACAATTTGGAGATTGGGCAATATTGTTTATAAGAGCTGTAACTTTTTATTTAGCTGACTAAATCTTAAAGAAGGAATGTGTTTTTACAGGTGTCCCACCTGAGAGAGAAACTGGGTGTGTTTGAGGCTGAAGTGCTGAGTTTAAAGCGAGCTCTGAGCGAAGTGAGCAGAGGGGCTGAAGTTGTTGTGAGTCCTAACTTAGCTGCAGCAGGGCTGCTGCCACCGTGGGGAACCGTCCACTGCCCCCGAAACCCAACTGAGGCCTCCACCAACTCACTCACCCCCACATCCGACACCCTGCTCAGTCTTCAGAGCGATGAAGCTAAAGCTCAAAGGCAGGAGGCTCAGAGACAGGAGAGGCAGCAGCGTGAGGAGGCTCAGTGGCGCGACATGCAGCAGCGGCAAGATGCACACATGCAGCAAGATATCCAAATACGTCAGGACCCCCAGCTCCGTCAGGAGGCTCACCTCCGCCACGAGGCCCAGATCCGTCAAGAAGCTCAACTACGCCAAGAAGCACAGCTGCGCCAGGAGGCCCAGCTCCGCCATGAGGTTCAAATGCGTCAGGAGGCCCAACTCCGTCATGAGTCCCAACTGTGCCAGGATGCCCACCAGGCAGGGCGGGTCCAGGATGGTCACTGGGATGAAGCAGGAGAGCTGTGCAGGCAGCTAGAACAGCTTCAGGCTGCATTACGTTTAGAGCGGCAGCAGAGAGAGCGCCAAGCTCTCAACTTTGATCAGGAACGTCACACCTGGCAGGATGAGAAGGAACGGGTTTTAAAGTATCAGGCTCAACTGCAGCTTAGCTATGTAGAAACACTGCAGAAGAACCAAGCTTTGGAAAAACGAATGAGCCAACTGGGACCCAAACAAACCACAACCTGCACCACTACCATTACCACCACCACCACCACATCCCCCACTTCCTCCAACTCTCCACCACCAGCCCTGTCACCTCTGTCTCCTCCTCCTTCTCTCTCTGGTGCTTCGCCTCTCTCTGGTCCTCCATCCCTTTCTGGTCCTTCTTCTCTCTCTGGGCCAGCTTCTCTTTCTGGTCCCCCTCCCCTTACTGTTCCTCCTACCCTCTCTGGTCCTCCTGCTATTTCTGGTCCTCCATCCCTCTCCGGTCCCATCGCTCTCACTCTCTCCCCTCCCTGTGAAGACCAAAAGGGCCCTCCATCCCTCCACCAGCTCGCCCCTCCATGGGCTGGACCGTCACGCCTGGAGAGGATAGAGTCAACAGAGATATAGAGGCAGCTCCATGAAACACTAAGGCTTAAAACCCAAAACCACTTCAGCATACAGTGGAGAAAAAAAGTTCTAAAATAGAATAAATACAGTCTGAAACACTTTTCAAAGCAACTATAGACACTAAGCAGCAAGAAGGACTCGGTCATCTGAGCAGGAGGCTGAACTGCTTTGTTCATCCTCCTCTATGAAGCCTTTCTGTCACTAGTTGCACATTAAAACATCATCAGTGTTCAAGAGAAGTGTGTCACACTGATGGATGAGGAGAAAAAACAAGTGATGGTGTTTAACTTATAGCACTATTACATGCATCACTTAATGCTAGAAAATGAAACAAGACAATCAGGGATATTGTCAGAAATGATCAAAAAGAATATATTGTGGTATTTATTCATTGTAAGTCTGTGTCACTGGTTTATGTAAAAGTAGAATTAGTGATCAGAGTGTGTGACGTTAACTTCTGGCCAGATAGCGCCTTACTCCATTCTTCCCAGCATGTATAAGAGCTTAATTAATGCTGGAGACATGAAAAAATATATGTCTATCAGGAGTGTGATTCTTTATTTTCAGTGCTGTCATATCAGCAGACCAGCTACACACTATTACACAAGGCTGGGCTAGTTCTGTTAAATCTCAGCAGATGTTGACCTCAAAAGGTCTCACACTCACATTCACACACAGTGACTCTTCATGTACAGGGTCCAACATGCATGACCCATTTAACATGAAAACCAAGAGAGTTTATATTTTCTACAAACCGAATTTAAATATGTATGTTTAGCAGATAATCAGCCTCCCCCAAAACAAAATACATACATTTTTGGATGTAAGAGAACTTCAGATTCTCTGCGGTGACTAAAAATGAACACTGGGGGTCCTCAGAGCACTTCAACAGAGCTGGACTCCCAACAGCACGTGCACAGTTTGAATTTAGATATTATGATAATTGTGTCTTCGTGCATTCACAGCCAAGAAACCCGAGGTGTGCAGTCGGTAACCCCAAAGGGAAACATTTTATAGAATGTATGATACACTAGCAGAGAGAAATACTTATAATAGTTATAGATTGTAAATGTGTGTGTGTGAGAGAGAGAAAGAATGTGCAAGCGTGCATGTGTGTATACATATGAAAAGCTTCAGCTGATGAGATTGAGGATAGAGGGACTAGTGGCAATAGAAGTGGAGATATTTTAAGAAAAAAGAGCATCAAAGCTTGTGAGGTAGAATTTTTAAACCGAGGGTGTGTGTGTGTGTGTGTGTGTGTGTGTGTGTGTATCTTGAGAAACGTTTACTTTCTTCTGTATATTTCATGTACACAACACAGGGGAGGGGGGGGGGGTTAAAAAATACCTGAAAAGCAGAGGGTTTGCCTTTTAAAAGGTAAGTGCACTATGTGGTTCTGATGTACAGTAGAGTCAGATGTGAATATCATGGCTTTTATAACTGTTGTTTATGCCAGCATTAAAAAGATGTTGCTCAAGAATATTAACTTATCTCTAAGGTATTATAGTATTATCATCTTTATTACTGTTATTATATTATGGTGAACTGACTGATGATAAAAGATGTGCCATTTAAGCTTTCCTTTATGTGTTTTTTTTTAACTGTGTAGCTATAGCCTTAATGGCTGACCATAATGGTGCAATCATAGCAACCTTGTCCAAAAATGATGTTCCTTTTTGATGTAGGTGATGTAGTTACAGTATTGCATTGTTTAGAGAACAAAATGCTTCTGATTTTATACATGTTTGAAAAAAAAAATATATATATATATATTGTTTGCATTTATGTTACTAGTATTGCTCTGGCTTGATTAAAACAACTCATTTGTTAACATTCAGCTGAACTAATAAAGATGTGAATAATTCAGCACATTTTGTCAGGATGTTTATGTTGCAAAAAAAGAGTTTTAGGAAATTCAGGGATTTTGCACTTTGCAAGTATGCTGTTATTCTGTCATGTCTTCCAAACAGTGAACACGTCCTCCCCTTCTGGCAGCAAAATTCACATGTGTCTCCTAAAAGGAAGTAAAGATAGCAGAAAGAAAACATTGTCTCATTGTAATTACCCCGTTTGGACATCCAGGCTCCTGTTGCAGCTCGTCTACGCTTTTATAGCAGGATTCTGGGCACCCCTGCAAGTCCAGTCCTAGAGAGCAACTATGCCGGAACTCTAGACACATTCCTTCTCCAACACACCTGAATCAAATGAATGGCTCGTTATCAGGCCTCTGCAGAGCTGAATGACCTGCTGACGAGGGAATTTAGACATTTGATTCAGATGTGTTTGAGCAGGGATGCATCTAAAAGTTCCAGGAGAGTAGTTATCAAGGACTGGATTTGGGTACCTACCCCTGAGTTAGATGAATAAATGTAATTCATTGGTGACTGTCTACACACGTTTTTAACTATCTGATTGTTGCAAAAGTATAGATATATCCTGAATAGGCCTTATGTTAGGCATTTTAACTGCAGTCTGGTTCTAGTTGATGTAATTTTGGTTTTATCTTTCTGAGACTTTTTTTGTGTGTGAAATTTTTATTTCCCCTTGCTATTTTGGATTAGTAGGACCTCACAGACTTTAAAAAAAAAAAGTATTTTGTTTTTATTATTTGGTCATTCAGATTTTAAAATAAAAAAGCTGAAATATTTCATTAAATAAATTACTAAAATTGACATTTTAAATTAAAATCCAGACTCCCTGACAGGTCTAAGTTAAACAGGATAAAATATTGTAATGCAAAAAACCAATATCCTTTTTGCAGTGTTCCAAATGTAAAATATATAAACTGAAAATATATAGTATATAAAGTTGTTTAGAGCTGAGTTAGTTACATAAACAAGCCAAAATATATCAGTTTTGCTGCTTTCCAGCTATTGTCTTCTAAATTCACTCATACTGCTTGTGTCCATTTTCTGTGAATTATTTGCATCTCTTGTTTTTTCTATTGTAAAGCATCTTGTGATCTATATCTTGAAAGGCTCTATTAGAAATACACATTACTTACTTATTAACCACAATAAAATGCAACAAACTGAAATGGGTCTTAAATGAGTAGTTGTAAGAAAAAAAATACAAAAATAAGTTAACAAATATTATAAGAAAAAGTAGGAAGGACTACTATAGTAAGACGCTAGCTAATTATAAAAATAATATAAAAGCAATATGGGATACATTAAACAATATTATTAAAAATCAGTCCAGACAGCACAGTTATCCAGAACATTTTATTGATAATAATACTAAGATAGAAAATATGCATGATATAGTCAATGGTTTCAACAACTTTTTTGTCAATATTGGGCCGAACCTGGCAAAACAAATACCTGATGCTCCGAGTCCGTCAATGGAAACCAGTAACAATCATCTGATTGATCAAACTCCCAGTTCTATGTTTCTCACAGCAGTGGAAGAAATGGAGATCATAGATCTGGTAAATAAATGTGAAAGTAAAACATCAACTGATTATAACGATATCGACATCAAAACTGTGAAAAGTGTTATTGGGGGGATTGTAAAACCACTTACTTACATCTGTAATTTATCATTTCAAACCGGAACATTTCCAAACCATATGAAAATAGCAAAAGTGGTGCCACTGTTTAAGACTGGGGATAAACACAACTTCACTAATTACAGGCCTGTCTCATTACTTCCACAATTCTCTAAAATCCTAGAAAAACTGTTTATTAAAAGACTGGATTCATTTTTAGATAAACATACGATACTAACAGAAAGTCAGTACGGATTTAGAGCTAATAGATCAACATCACTAGCATTAATGGATTCTGTTGAGGAAATTACAAACGCATTAGACCGTAAACATTTTGCTGTTGGTATTTTTCTGGATCTCCAGAAGGCCTTTGACACAATTGATCACAACATATTAATCAATAAACTGGAACGGTATGGGATCAGGGGGATTGTTTTGCAGTGGATAAAAAGCTACTTGAGTCACAGGAAGCAGTTTGTGAAGTTGGGACAGTTTTCCTCTTCATACTTGGACATTGCTTGCGGTGTACCACAGGGTTCAGTACTGGGTCCAAAGTTGTTTATTTTGTATATTAATGATATTTATAAGGTTTCAAAAATATTGAAATTTGTAATGTTTGCTGATGACACAAATATTTTTTGTTCAGGGGAAAAATTAAACGAGTTAATGGAAATACTTTCTGCAGAAATGGCTAAAGTGAAAAAATGGTTTGATAAAAACAAATTATCACTGAATCTAGGAAAAACTAAATTCATGTTATTTGGGAACCATAAAGTAAACACACAAATTGTGATGGATATTGATGGCGTCATTATTGAAAGGGTGAATAATTACAAATTTCTGGGAGTCATAATGACTGATAAAATAAGCTGGAAACAACACATAAAACACATTCACAACAAAACTGTAAGAAGTATTTCCATATTAAACAAAGTCAAACATTTCCTGGATCACAACATACTTCACATGCTATACTGTGCACTGGTGCAACCATATCTGAATTATTGTGCTGAGGTTTGGGGTAACACTTACAAAACTACATTATCACCAATAACACTCTTACAGAAGAAAGCCATTAGGATCATTAATAAAGCTGGTTATAGGGATCACACTAACAACCTGTTCTTCAATTCACGGCTACTAAAGTTTACTGACCAAATTCATTTTTTGACATTACAAATAATTTATAAAGCTATTAACAAACTACTTCCCGGTAACATACAAAAACATTTTTCACATAGAGACAAACAATATAATCTGAGGGAGGAAGGGAATTTAAAACAGCCATCTGTGCGAACAACAGTTAAAAGTCACTGCATTTCAGTTTGTGGAGTAAAATTATGGAATGGATTAAATAATGAATTAAAGCAATGTCCAAGTATGACCCAATTCAAAAAGTGGTACAAAAATATGGTTTTCATGAGGTACAGGGAGGAAGAGGGATTCTAACTGGACCAGATCCAGTGATTGGTGTGGGGGTGTTAAAATATTTGTATATATCAGTGTATATACACATGTGTAAAAGAAAATGGGTTATGTTTGTAATTGGGTGTAGTGGTGAATGTTTATTGCTGTGTGTGGTTATAGGTGGGTAATTGGGAAAAGGGATGCTCCAATATTTTGTATGTAAAGGTGTGAGTGGGACATTTTGGTTAAAGAAAATTATAGAGAATGAGGTTGAACTGATGTAAATAAGGACACTGTTTTGATTTGTGAGGGAGACGGGGAAAAGGGGCAGGACATTAAAAAAGCTTATGCTTCTTCCTGCTCCCTTTGAACATATCAATTATATATACATGTATGTATATGTGTGTGTTTATAAATATGTATATATAGAAGATTTATTTATTTACTTTTATTCTCATTGAAGTATTATTCTCATTATTATTGTTATTTTGCTGAAATTGTTATTATTATTATTATAGTTCAAATAAGTCATTCATTCATTCATTCATTCATTCATTCATTCATTCATTCATTCAAGTTCACAGCAACAATCCTCAAACAAAAATAGAGCTCTTGCATTCAGGACATCATTCATCCCACTGAGCTGTCACTGAGTTATGCATCAGATTTTTGTAAAGATATCGACCTTCATGTGGAGGAGGAGAGAAATCAGAGAAGAACAGACTAAACGCCTCTGCAAGATGAGTAAATGGAATATAAATGACAAGCCTTATAATCTCAGTCCACACTGGGTGTGACACACAAAAGAAAACAAACTATTATGCTGCGCGTTTAATTAAAATACTGTAAACAAAACCCTGTTGCGCTCACAGGGCAACCGAATTCGAATATACAAGTATGACTATGAGCCTTCTCGGCTTTCGTAGGTGAGCCTGTGTTGTGATAGCATTGCTGCATGCAGTTAGCTAGCAGCCTCCGAAAGGTACTAAAAAGATCTAAGCAAAGAGCCAAATCAGGTATGTGAGGCAGCGATCAAGAAATATGTATGTTCAATGCTTTATTTGTCCTAAAAAATGCTACCGCAGTTTAAATTTTCAGCGATTATAAGCCAATATTTGCCTGCTAGCTACTGTTAGCCTTAGATTAACTGTCAACAATCCAGGACCAATGTAAACATACTGTACAGAAATGGGTCATTTTATGTCCGTTCATGTTTTGAAAACGTTAGTTTTGGGGTGAAAATGGAAATGGATGCTTCAGTCTCTTTGTTTTGTGCTTGTTTACATCAAAAGTAAGCAAATGTTTCTTAGTGTTAGCATAAAAAAAATCTGGTTATCTTTTAATGTATTTCTGGAATTAAGTTGTTTTTTTTATCGAGTTAATTTTGCCCTTTTAATTGTTATTAGTCCACTTGACTAAAACTCATATAAACTCATCAAATCTATTTAGCAATCCATTATACAAAGCACCAAGTTGTTGCATTTGTAAATCTTGGATTGGTATTGTATTCAAATTATTGATGCATTCAGTGTTTTCTCATATAAAATGGATCTTATTAGACCAATTATATTTTATACATGTAAAAAAAGTATTAGGAATCTTCCTTCTTGTTTTGTGATACTAAAGAATGCTAATATTCAGTTTATAGTGACATAAACTAGAAAAGCAGGGCAAATATGTGTATGTAATATGCTGCTAAAGTAAATATGTGGCATTTTTCTTGTATAAACCAACTGTAATTGTTTGTGTGAATTGTTTAATAAGTTCAGGTTGATTGGTTAATCAAATTAAATGGCATCAGAGCTAACCTTTGCTGCAGTTACAGAACTAAACTATGCTTTATGGGAAGAAGAAAATGTTTCTTTGTTAAATTGTATTTATTCTAACCTGAACCTTTAACTTTATAATACAAATTTTCCAAACAGCACTGATGCAACTTATAAGTAACCAAAATAAATTGATGTAATTCAATTTTAAGATTTCCTTTCCTACGGGGAGTCAAAGGGCTGTGAAATGTTTTATGTAAACAATGTATAGTCATCATCAAAGTTTACTGAACTGTGACACTTTGCTTTTATTCACAAGCTAAGTGATGTAACACCAGTTTGTGTCTTTGCAGGTTGGAGGATATGGTTGTGAATCTCTGTCAGCCTCACTTTCACACAACGGCTCATTGCAACAAGGTGCGACATGTTTCACAGACGTAATTATATAGCTCCACAACCCTCAAGCTGTTTTTAAACAAACTTTCACAACATTGTTAATAATTTTAGGACAAAAGTACTGGAACACACAGTCGACTAGAGTTGGCAGTGGTTATTGCTGCCATGATTTATAATACTCACTCGTACCCCAGAGTGGTGTATTGTCAGAGACTTTATTTCAGTTTTTCTCAGAAAAAGTTGAAGAGGATACCCAATATGTTTTAAGTTCAAAGAAACATAAGAAAGGACACATGGTGGAGGTGGAGTATAAAAAAGAGCAGAGGACAACGTGCTGTGTGGGAGACTCGTTTGTCCTTGTTCTTTTCATTCCTTTTTTCTAACCTGTAATGACTGTCTTTTCTCTACACTCGGGTCATAAAATGTCTATTTTTGCAGAGAAAACTCAATGTTTTAGTTTTTTTTCTGTTGCCTCCTTCCTTTTGTGCAATGTTAGAATTACTTATCTGTATTTAGCTTGACATTATGTTTCTGCTTGCATTTGAAAACATGAAACATGTAAACTTGACAATGGGTAAATGTCAAAGTTAAAGAAACATGTCTTGATTACAAGCTTCTCTGGAAACTCTTTAAGTTTTTACTAGAATTCTTTTGTTTAATTTTTCATATTTAGCTGTGCGCAGACGGCTATGATGTCACAAACCTTGTGTCTGCTGACCCTACTGTTCGGAGGCGAGGCTTCAAGTTGGAATACTTCTTACGGCCACCCCTGCAGGTGAGACGATGCTGCTGTATTTCAAGCTATTGATATTACGATTAACCATGCGAAATTAAATTTTATGCTGAAATTAAAGCAGACATTTGTAATTCAATATTGCACCATTTCACACCAGTTTTACTGCATATGATGAGCTGTCTTGTCAATGTAGATAATTATTTGTAAATAAAACTCACTTTGCTGCACAGCATAAAGAAGCGAATCTGTGAAATTCCTAATGGAAAAGGATCACTGGCTAAAACAAAAATCAGCTGACGGAGTTTTAGAAATATTCACTTGGTGTAGCTTGGAAATAGTCCTCTTTTTGTAAATTGTCATATTTTTCTTATAAAGCATTAAACAATATAATGTATCTATAACAACAGCAGGCAGAGACAATTAAAACTGCACATATTGCTAAACAGACTTATTTATTGAGAGCCTTCACCCCATGTAATTTTTTTTTATTTTTTATTTTATATTTGGTTCAGATTTGATTCCATTATTGGTGTTTTGACAAACATTTTGCAATTTTGTGTTTATTCAAGCTTGAGAATGATGGGGTCTTTATTTACTAATCATTGACTCACTGCTAACAGACAATACATCTTCACAGTATTACTTTAAAGTGGTCAAAGTAACGCCTAAATGTATATTTTTATTTTGTGTCATGAACTCTTAAGTCTTCAATGAAAAAGCTATTATATTATTTATCTGCTTAGAAATAGTAGAAGATCACCAGAATCCATATTAAAGTCTGATCCCTGTTAATGATATTTTGTTATCCATCACTCTCAGGTGACGTTGAAGTTTGGCTTCCCGGTGGATCTCTGCCGGGTGGATGTGGAGCTGTGGCCCTGGGGAATGGACAAAGGACAGGCCTGCAAGAGACTGGAGGTCAGCACCAGTTCAGATCCTCGTGGATTCAGACGGGGTGAGGAACAGGAGCAGAATAAAGAGCGAGTGAAGAACCTGATTGAGAAGAACAGACAGAAACAGGAACTGAGTAAATCTCAATGGAGTGATGAAGACGAGTCTCGACAAAGAGACCGTATGTTCAAATGTCAATCAAACACTGAATCCAGTAATTGTGAGTCAGAGTTTAAACTGGTGGCTCGTTGTGAATTGAGGGAAGAAACCCAAGTCTCTTTCAAACATTCAAACTTTTGCCCCCGGGCACCGTTCCTTCCCCCTCCTCCTCTACAGCCTGAGAACTGTCGAGAGGAGAAGCTGTGGAGTCGGGGCCTGTCCTCGCTGAGCTCGGTGACGCAGCTGCGCATCACCGTCCCTTTTGGTGGTGCAGCATCTTCTCTAGGACTGAAGGCCTTGGCCGTGTGGGGGCAACCTGCACGCTGTTGTCCTGCAGAAGAAGTGGAGAGGATTAAAAGAATTCATGAGGCCACTAAAAGACGGATGATGCAACCTGCAGTTTTTGCCCCTTCAGTCAGAGAAACCACACAAACACTCCAAGCACCTTTGAGGTATGAAATATTAGACACTGTGTTTCTCGGGTTGATTTATAGCTTTGTTATGGCTCAAGTTATGAAACATTTATCCAGTGTTTATACAGTGATAAATCTGTGCTGGCGTTTTGCTTGATTCTGGCAGCGTTTCCATCCCTGAGGAGTTCCTCGATCCATTAACCCAGGAAGTGATGACACTGCCAATGCTGCTGCCCAGTGGTGTGTCGGTGGACAACGCCACCCTGGAAGAATACCAGAAGAGGGAGGCCAGTTGGGGTCGAGCGCCAAACGACCCCTTCACCGGCGTCTCCTTTTCTTCATCTTCCCAGCCTCTTCCCAATCCCCAACTTAAAAGCCGTATTGACCACTTCCTCCTGCAGAAAGGCATGATGGGAAAGGATGGGATGTTAGGGAGACAAGAAGACCAAACACAGAATCCTCAAGCCTCTAGACTCGTAACCTCTAACAACCACCAACAGTCCCAGAATTCTCCTTGTTTGACTAAAACGTTAACAAAAAGTAACTGTGTTCAATCCAGTGCTGACAGCAAAAACACCAACAAGACTTCTGTGCAAATAAAAGATTCTGGATCATTTTCAAATTATGACATATTTAACACCCAGACTCTTAGTGCAGATAATCAGTCAGATCTGGACAAAGGAAAGAAACGATCTTCAACTGAAAACCAACTACTACCTCAACCAAAACGATCAAATCTTTCAGATTCAGGTGAGAACTTTACTTTTGTGATTATAAAAATATTTCAAAGTGACTTATTTATTCCATATTCCACTTCCTGACTATTTATTTATAATATATAATATACTGTACATAAGTGTGTTTGCAGTGGTATATCCAGCTGTTACGCTTCATATGACAGATTTCTAACCTCTGAATTTGCACAAATCATTAAAATCATATCTATTATCTGGAGACTTTAGTGCCTGTACAGATGTTATATTTGACCAGTTATCTTTTCATAAAAACACTTTTTTAAATGTAAAACATGGTTGATTTTATCCTTTAATAATAAAGGCCATAAATGGATCTTTGTTATGTTTGCACTGGTTGTTAAGGTAACTTCCTTGTTTTTGTCTTCCTGTTGCTTCAGTTCCTAGCTGCAGCTCTCATGAGCAGCTTCTGTCAGCCAGTCTGGATGAGGCCCTCCACTCCGCCCTGAGGGGGCGACCCTCCTTCACCTCAAACCTGCCTCAACAACAGGCAACAACCTCTGACTCCATGGAGCAGAGCCAGAGTTCAGGCTTTAAAAGCACATCTGGAGGTGAGTTCTGTTCCATCTGAGATGCTGAGGGCAAAACCTTAAACAGTACATGGATTTCAACAGTTCCTTGCTTAAGATCAAATTAGCTGTTGTCACTTTTGATTTATTTAGTTAGAAATGCTTTCAAAGAGAGATCCTGCTCAAACAAAACTCAAATCCAAGTCTCTGTCATATCTGCAGAATAAATTAGAGATGGTATAGATTTAGTAAAAATCCAAAGGAGATGATCAAATGTAAACCTATATGTTTTAAGTTTTCTGCTTGGTTTTATTGGATGGACAGTTTATCATTGCCTCCCCTATTGTTAAAGAATTAGGCCTAATATTTTGGACACAGGTGCTTTCAGTTCTTAAAAAACCATCCTTATAGTAAAGATAAATGCATGAGCATAGCTGCACAGAACAACAACCTCTCACCACTGCAGAGTGATCGGTGAAGCTCTTTTTGTGGTCTAACATGGGTATTTTAATTACATTTTGACACATTCAAAATTTCTCAAAGATTATTTGAGGACTTAGACTCATTTAGACCCTTAAAATCGACCAGGAATTTTCAGACTTTGCTCTTTATTGTACTTTTTAATATTTGTATTGTAATAAAGTTTAAATGCGGGTCACTGTTTTTGGTGTGTCAATCATTCTTCCTCTTTTCCCCTCTCATTTCTTCTAACCAGGTGGGAAGACGTGTGCAGAATGTTCCTGTTCCATCTCTGTTTACTCAGCCTCATCGTCTCCTATCTACCGTCTGATCTGTGGTCACTTGCTGTGCCGCGCCTGCCTGCAAAAAGAATCAAAACAACAGAACTCTGCTTCTGCATCCAGTCACATTTTGTGCCCAACGTGCCGCAGTTTTACTCCACGCTGTAACATCACACGTGTGCATCACTGAGAGATGGCAACAGAGACGAGCTGAAGGAAATGATGTACTCCACGTTTTTGAAATTTTGTTTTTGGGAGAATGAAATAAGAAATCTCCAGATCATTTAATTCTCTGTGCAAAATAATCTTCACATTCATTGGTGCATCAGGCCTGTTGATTGAGTATAGATCCATGATGTCATAAAATCCTGTGACATAGGCCTCTGTTGTCCTCCGCTGAGGGGAGGACATCGTTGAAAGCACAGACCTTTTCATTTAGGATGCATAAATAAACACACATGTATAAAGTCCTGTTCTCTTCCGCCCCCTCTCCTTTTCTTAGACTTCTTATTGGAAGTGCGGTTGCAGCCTTTGTTCTGCCACTCTCTGAAGAGAGGATGGGAAACTTAGATGTGCCGAGTATTCACAAAGAAAAGGTTGAGGGACGGCGACATTGTGAGGTAGAAAGTAGACTTAACTAGAGTGGAAATAAGAGTTTACCTACGGCTGTGTGGTCATTGTGGAGAGACCAACAGGGTCATGATCAGTTAATCATCTGAGTTCCTGATGTCTTATTCACTCCGTCCTTAGGTCTGGTCTCTAAAGACAGGGTGAGCAGAGAACATCATGTTCAAAGAGAAATACTTATTGGAACTCAAATTTTGTACTATAAGTTATATTTATCACTCTAATCCATACATTTTAAAAGTTGAAGAAGCTGGTTTTTTTGCAGGTGTGAGCTGAAGAAGGGTTAAACGTGCTGTATTTACTGGGCTTCACGATCATAAACAGCATCATTTCTGTGTTGTTACCCTGACAACATTAAGCTTAACCAAGGTCGTGATCCTGTATCCGCTCAGTAAAGTGGGAGTCAGTGGTTCTGCATGTGAAATGAAGTCATCATTTTAACCGTTGCAGATAAAAGTATCCAAACCAGACAGTATTTTAGTGATTATTTTAAATTAAAGTTCATATAAATCTTCCTTAATGTGAACAAAAGTCAGATTAAAGTAAAATATTTAGTTTTACAAGTAAAGTAATGTTTCCTAAGATCACATTTTGCATTTATTGAAGCATTTATTGAATGTTCTCATTAAAGGAGCCCTTCACACTTTAACCTGCTGATGCTCAGTTTTGCTGTTTGTCATTTACTTCTTAATTAGCATCACAACTAGTAATGGGACGAACACAGCTCTGAGCATGCAGCTGAGCGCTAAACAGAATAATCAGTTGTTGGAAATGCTAATGTTGTTATGCTCATCAATAGTTGTGCATGTGTTAGGAGGATAATTTGTGTGACCCTGAAGTTGTCGTGATGCCACTTTGAACTCCAAAAGTCAAAAATGTCTTTGGGGAATTATCCAGATGACTAAATTGTGCATGATCTTCATCAAATGTTCTCATCCCAGCGGTTATTGTCGTAAATCTAATTAAATGTCCTCAAATTCTAATTAGTTGTTGATGTTTTTCCAGGTTTATTTAGTCGCCCACACAAGAAGTTATTTTTTTAAATAAAGTTATTAGAAATAAGCGCAGCGCTGAATACAGAAGAGGCATCTTGTGTTTTCTCCTGTAGATTTCTTTGATGGCACACATCCGATGCAGAGCCACATCTGCTGCGACCCCGCGCGCACGCGCCACGCACAGGTGGCCTTCGCGCGCTGTCCTAGCGGTGACGTCAGGTACCCGCAGCTTAGTCAGACCGTGTCCGCGTGCTTTAAAAGGTGAGAAAATGACCGGCGGTGTCAATCAGGCAGACGCTCGACCAGAACCAGCAGCCATGCGTCGCTCCCTGCTGCCCCTCAGCGTCCTGGGACTCCTCGCTGTCTCCTCCGCCTGCTACATCCAGAACTGCCCCAGAGGAGGGAAACGAGCGCTGCCGGAGGCTGCCTCCAGACAGGTCAGCACCTACCTACTGGGGATTTTAAAACATAATGATAGAACTACACACAAAAATTAAGTATTGACTAGAAATCATTTTTAGCTTTTATTTTATTAAAGTAAATTATTTTTAGGGTTGAAATTAGACAAATTTTAAATATTGATTTAGGCTTGAAAGAGATCAAAGTAAAACAATTCTAAATGCTTCATTACCTGAAAAATAAATGTCATATAAATCAACTGTCTTGTATTTTCAAAGTTTTAAAATGTCTAATTGATCTTATAATAAATTGTAATTTGTCCTATAGATAATTGTATTTCAATATTTAATAATAGTTGAATACATAGTAATTTATTATTATAAAAAGAGTCAAATAAAAAAAGAGGACTTGTTATATTTAAACAGACTTTTTTTTCAAAAAAAGAAAAGTAATTATGCTTTATATTCAATAACGAGCTATGTTTCTATTTCTTTGCAAATATTCATATGTAGCTATTTACGAATGCACTAGAAATGCAATTCCACACACACACACACACATATATAAGATGAAAACTGTAGAAACTCTTCCACCTATAAACAGATTTAGATAGATTTTTTAAAAATCTTAATTATTTAATGTGTTTGCATACCAACACCATTATAGCTAAACAGAATTATAATTACAAAGATGCTTATTGCTTAATTTTTTTAAATCATCTTTACATAGCATTGTTTTTGTGATAGCTTACCTGCTATTTGACACATCTTTAGTGTAAAGGCAAAAGTTTGAACCCGTAACTCTGAGATCAGAGAATATTTAAATTTTTCTGTTCATTTACTGTTAGGTTTGTCCCATTGTTGTTGTGCATCAGTGTAAAGGATGAGTGACGTTATCTAACATGTCACAATGCCTATTCCTTCATAATATTAAAGTGTATGTTTCTAAAGTTCTATTTTACTTGATAATGCTAACATCTACCATCGTTTTCTAGTGCATGTCTTGTGGCCCTGGAGACCGGGGTCGCTGCTTTGGTCCCAGTATCTGCTGTGGAGAGGGTCTAGGCTGCCTGCTGGGCTCTCCGGCATCAGCCCACTGTGAGGGGGAGAACTACCTGCTCACCCCCTGCCAGGCAGGAGGGAGACCCTGTGGATCTGAAGGAGGACGCTGTGCAGCTTCAGGACTCTGCTGCAACTCTGGTACGACACTGTCTCCTGATTTGTCATGTTTGCATTTAACATGTTGTAACCTGATCCATGTCCTTTCACTCTGCTCCTTCTCAGAGGGCTGTGCGGTGGACTCTGACTGCCTCGGGGAGACAGAAACCACAGATCCAGCCCAAGGATCCTCAAGGAGCTCACCCACAGAGCTGCTGCTTCGTCTCCTTCACGTGGCCAGCAGAGGACAGAATGAGTACTGATCCAGTGAACGTGGAGAACCCACCGGATCCCCCAACCTGGAGCGACAACACTATCGAGCCTTAAGCCCTGAACTCTGAACCAAATCAACGTTTGCTCTGTCTGTGCTAATCCTATCTCATTTTGAAGTACCTTCAACATCTTTTTTTTTTACATGCATACACATAAAAATACTGTGAGAATTCATATCATAAGTAGGCTAATAAGGTTTATTCCCTGTTCAGACATGTATATACTTATGCACATACTGTAAACAATTCAGAGCTTAAATTCAAATGATTGTTTTAACAGTGTAAATAAAGGAAGTCTCCTACATCAAGCTTGCCACTGACGGTAACTGATTTACAATGCTTGAGTTTCTCGTGCAGCAGACATTACTGTAAATTAAAAGTGGAAGGAAAACACAGCCTCCGTTGTTTGTTCCCATGATACCTGCAGCTTTTTATTAGTCACACCGTGTTAATCTTGTTGTGATGGAAACTAAAGGAATGTAGTTTCAACCAAAGCAAAGGACTGAGAAATTCATTTGTAATAATTGCTGTAATTTAGTCAATCATTTACAAGGCTTTTTTTATTGGCAGTTGTGGCAAAAGCAAAAATGATTGTCACTTTGAGCGGAACAGCTTTCAGAGTTGTGTAACGACATGTTTTGGGGCTGGGCTTTTTATAATGACAGGCAGTGAATTGAAATCTTTTTCTGCTCTTTTGTGTGAGTTGACTGAAAGCTGGTGTTTGTGCCAGAACTGCAGATGGTTTGTGATGCCTTCCCCCCCTTAAGGAGAAAGGAGTATAGCGCCGCCCTGATTTTGACAGTTGTACGCGCTCAGTCATACTTTCCATTAATCAAAACCAACAGTCTTGTTTTTGATCTTTAAATAGTTTTAGTAAATCTCAGAGTCTTGTGTGCCCTTTAATACATATTTTTTTATTTACACATGCACTACTCACAAAAAGTTAGGGATATTTGACTTCCTGGTTAAATTTATGGAATACGTAATGAGTTCACAATACAGTGATATTATATCATGAAAGTAGGGCTTTTAGGTAGAAGCATGGTGATTTCCTCATCTCAAACAAGTTATTGAAACAAAAAAACACTACAGTGGTGGGTATGCCTCAACAAAAAATGTCAGCGTCTCAATAACTGGTCATGTGACCTTGAGCATCAATTACAGCTTGACAACGACGTCTCATGCTGGTCACATGTCGATTTATTGGCTGCTCAGGCATAAAATCCCACTCTTCTTTTGAAGCGTGACCCTCAGGTCATTCAGGTTCTGAGGCACAGAGTTACGAGCCTCTACACGGCAACGCCGCTGATCCCATCACTCCATTTGAGGTACCCCAGTCTCCAGCAGCTGTTCCCTAATGATGTGATCTTGATAAGCTAGACTAGAGCATTATTGCAGATGAAATAAGGTGTGTGTTCATGCATAGGCACAATGACTGGAAAATGATGTTATTCAGGTATGGGCTTGTCTTAGTGTCATTCACAAAATGTAGGGCAGTTCTGTATTGACTAGACACACCTGTCCATACCACCGCCATCAAAGGCTTGTCTGGAGACAACAGTGGCCGATTCATTGTGTCCAACATTAGTGGCCATCAACATCTGGTCAGCGCGAATCAACTTTCATCAGTGAACAGCACTGAGACCCACTGGTCCCTCGTCCAGCGTAAATGCTCCCTGGTCCATGCAAGACCATGACGCCTGTCCCTAGTGGTGTGGTCAGGTACCACTGCAGGTCATCGAGCACGCAGACCACGCTGATGTAAATGTTTTCAAATGGTCTGATGTGACACTTTGGGTCTTCACCTCCCTCCAATGTGAATGGAGTTGTGTGGGGTTCACCATCCGGTTCCTCAGGGCACTGTTCACAAAGGACGTCCACTTCTATACCTTTGTGTGACTCTTCCATTCTCTCTCTCTGTTACAACCTGCTGATGACCCTCGAGACCTCTAAGCTCAGTGGACACTTCAGTCTGAGAACATCCTGTTTGAAGCCTCACATGTTGAGGTACTGTTCATCAGTTGTTAGGTGTCATATGTAAACCACATGCTGAAGAGGACTGTTTAGATACAAATTCTAATCGAACCATGAGACATTTTGGTTGATTCATAGATCAAACACCTGTTGTGAGTTTTACCACTAAGCTCCTTGTTAGAGAAAAGCGAGTTGTGCAAAAATTACTGAAACATTGAACAGATGAACATGTGCATTCAAATGTTTGGTGAAGTTCACATTAAGGTCACCTGTAAAGGTCAGAGTCCATTTTAGGTTCATTCTGAAATTTCACTAGAAACCCAAATACACCTAACTTTTTGTGAGTTGTGTATTTTTGGTCACCTGCTGAACTTGAGTGCACCTTTCTGCACTGTTTTGAGCTCTTCTTGCAGTGTGCTTGGTGCATACTGTTTAGGAACCCTGACTGATGAGTGACAAGTTGCTAAAAAGGATTCAGAAGACAGAAAATCATCACAGCACTTGAACCACATAAGCATGAAAAAAAAAAAAGATTTATTGCATAAGATTTTTCCCATGATTTGGCGCTGACTCATGTGCCAGGGCTCAGCCCCAAATAGCCCCGGTTCCATGTAAACCCTTTATAATGTGCATAAATTAAATATTTACATTACAACTATATGTATTTATTTTTAGTTGTAAAAGGTTTATATTTTAATCCAAATTAAATGTTCTCATCATACATTTGATTAAAAAACAAAAAGGAAACATTTTGAAAAAATGTTTTAGTTTCAAAATGTCTGAATGTGAGAATGCTTCTCATCTCAGCAGCGATTCATCACTTAGTGTACGTTCTTATTTGTCAAATCTGATTGCTACCGCATCACTGACTTCAGGGTTTCTAAACCAACACCTTGCATGTTATGTTTGCTACCTTAAAAATCGCCCTGGGAAGAATGATCTAACAATTATAGTGTCTGCTTGCACACTCTGTGACATTGCACAATAAGGGAGAGAGATGTGGGAACTCTAAAAAGTAAAACTTGTCAATCTTGCTGCCAAGATGCGGATATTTATCGTAAACCTTCCACTCAGCTTTTTTAAATCTAATTTTATTTGACCTAATTTACATTTCACCTTATTTTGCATGCCCTTTATATGTAGAAATGAATGAGTTTTCAAACGAATCTATTCAAATGTTATGCATTTTGCAATGCAAATTTAAGGTTACCTTCAGCAATGGTCCTGAACCGCACAAGAAACAAATGTAATAAAGGCCAGAAAGTTACCCAACTGAGTACAACAACAATCTGGAAATGAATGCAGAGAAGACATGCAGCTGATAATGGATTTATTGTAAACAGCTGCACCAATCAGCTGCTCAGTAACGATATGCCCATCAGCGAGGAACACGCAGGAGAGTGGAGTCAGACGATGCTGCAGGATTGTGGCAGAAAATTATTTATATTATACATTTTACTTTCAAAAACTTTAGCACTTTCACCCCCAAAATATCAAGTCCAAGTCATCGTCAGGCTTTCTTTTTTGTTAAGATTTCTGCCTAAATTCTTGTTAATGCTAAAATTAAAATGAATACATTTATTAAATGTATTAGTTATAAAACCCTTATTAACAGAGAAAATATGAATATGTTTTAAGGGCTTATTGTTACAAAGCCTTCATGACTTTTCATGAAACCCTTCTCCGGAACTGGGATTTGATTTGACCTGCACTGAATAAAAAGACTCAACAGTTACTTTTACCCTGTCTTTAGTGACTTTGGGTGTGTCAGGGTTTCATTTGGCATCCATGAATCAAATAAGATTTGGTTTTAAGAGCTGTTATTAAACCTGTTGATGCACATCCATGTCACGCATTAATCCTGCACCAACAGTTTCACTAATCCAGGCTTATAAATGAGCAACTTTGACTAAATAATATTTTAATTCTGTAAATCTTCACAAATTTGTAGCTTTTTATAGTTTTTAGCAACATCTTGAGTTCAGAGACATATAAACATCCCCACCATGTGGGGGGCGTGGGTGCACTTGTGTGCACATGTTTGCTGTCTGTATATATAGGAGAGGAGACAGGTTCAACCCACAGTCGCTCTGCCATCATGGAGCTGAAGGTTGTGTTTGTGATTGTGTGTCTGAGTGCGTTGGCCATCACCTTCACTGACGGTAAGATCTGCACTTACATACACATCAAAACCTTAAGTGTTTCATCAAAATATCATTCACGTGCATGCATTTGTACAAGTGTATATTCAAATTTTACTTCATTATCTAACTGAAAAGAGACGAACTATATGTGCAAAGAGAAGAAATATACAACAACATTGAAATTCCTGCCATGTTTTAGTCTTTTCAAAGAGAAAAAAAGCCTTGAGGTATTTTCCAAAGCTTTTTTTTATTTATGTTTCTGTAGGTGAACTTTTAACCAACACCTTTTGTCAGCTTGCAATATATGATTATGCAAAGCAGCACGTTCATGTTATGTTTTTTTCTTTATTAAAAAAAACATTTAAACACTGATGTTATTTAGATATAAAGCACTTTTGTTTAGTCATGCACAATCATTTTTTTAATGCTCTTTTTTTGTATTTTGCAGCTGCCATCCCAAAATGCTGCATCAGCGTAAAAGACAAAGTCCCCAAAAGAATGTTTTTCAGAGCTGAACGATGGAACTGGCAGGACGGCAGCGGCGCCTGCAACATCGATGCAATAGTGTAAGTGTTGGAATCAACCAGCAACAAAGATGGATTTTGTATAAATAATTGGATCTAAACTGTAGCATATTTAATAAGCTAACTGTATTACAACGAACTGAAGTGTAATCACTCTTCTTGTGTTCACAGGCTGCATTTGAAGGGCAAGAAGACACTGTGTGTCAGTCCTAAATTGCTTAATTTCGTTGAAAAGTATGTGAGGCAACAGTCAAAAATGCAGAGATACTACTAACAGATGGAGCCAATAAATCTGTCAAATGTATTATATTTTACAGTTTTATTTCAGGGGTTTTTATCTGAATTTTTTAATGTAATATATGAACATTCTAGAAAAACTGCTTACAGTTGCAGCTCCAAGGGTGATGAAAATATTTGTTTTTTATATCAAGCAGATACAGGTACTTGTTTAATTTTGACAGTCATAAAAAACGTAAATGTGACTTTTCTGTTCATTTCTTGTCTTTTTAAGCTAAAAACTTTGACACTAAATATGTTCAGTTCAATGCATTACTAATCTGTGAGTTCTGCTCGATCTCTATGCAACTTTGAAGCATTTGTTAATCATTTTGTATTTTTATAAAAGTGCATCTTGTACAAATACATTACTGGATGTGTGTTGTGTATTTGTTATGTGGAAATGTGATTTTTATTGAGTTTATGAATGTGTGTATATTTCACTACTGCAGCTATACAACTCAATTAAAGACAAATCTCTTTGAAAGTTTGATTTATTTGCTGTTTTCTGCTTTTTGGGGGGGTTTTCAACACAAACCTGCCTCAGGACAATGGAGCACCTTTTAAAATCAAAGTTACAAAGTGCTTTGCATCAAATGAAGTACAATTAAAACAGAGAAACAAACATTCATAAAAGAAAAATCTAAACAAGAAACAAAAACTATGCATAAAATGTTTTAAATAATGTAAATTAGACCTAAAACTGGCATGAAAAATGTTTTAGTTGTGATCACAGGTACATATGGAAAATTTGAATATCATGAAAAGGTTCAGTATAGTTTTGTCACTCATTTCAAAAAGTGAACCTCATATCGATTCATCACACACATATTTAAGGCTTTTATTTCTTGTCATTTTGATGAGTAGTTATAATTCAGTGTATCAGAAAAATGAGAATATTACATAAGATCAATTAAAAAGGGAATATTTGAAACAGAATGTCAGTATCATTGGGATTTCATCAAAATTACAAGAAATATAATGAAATTAGTGACAAAAATATTGAGCTTTTCCACCATATTCTAAGTTTTTGAGCTGTACCACATGCTATATACATTGTTTTTACATATATATTTTTATTTTGTACCTGTAAACTATGTGCAACTGTCCCACAGGGGGAGCATCAATAAACAACTGAGGCACCCCACACGTCAGAGAGTCACAGCATAAAATGTTCTTAAAGGGGTAAAAAGTAATCCTGAAATCACAACTTAGTCATAGAACAGCCCGATCAACTGTGTCAAAGGCTGCAGACAAACATAAACGAACTCAAATGAAATGAAATGTCCTTAATGATCCTTGTCTAAGGATTGCTGTGTTTATGATGAAATTCTGTTTGAAACGTCACCATGCTGCAGTGTCGTATCAAGCTGCTGGTTGCACACTATTTTGACAAAAACCTCAGTGATCTTACAAACATATTGGTTGCTTTCATAATTTTTGGTGTGAGTTTTATTGTAAAGAAAGCTATTTTATATTTTTAAACTAAATTATGCTTGATTGTCCTTGTTGAGTTTTGTTCTCTGATGATCAAAACCTCCCGTTATGACTAATCTCACAAAGACAAGCTGCTACACATAAATGGTTAAACAATTCTTTTGGGAAACTTCGCCTGAGCTCATTTATTTTATTCAACAGGCACATTCCAAGCTAAGTGGTTCACATAAAAACTAGACAAAAGGTGGAAGAAACCTGTTGTTGCCAACAACTCTTCATAATATGCTGAGGTGCAATCACATCAGTTTTATGATCTGGGCTTCATTCTCAAAAGCAACAACGTTTTGCTCTGGTTTGGATTGTTTGGGTGTTTATTTTATGGTTTTAGTTTTTAGTTGTATTACTAAATGTTATGCTGACAGATTTGAACAGTTCTGTGAAAATGTATTTGCAGAATTTGAGAGCAGATGTCATGGTTCCATCTGTTACAGTGAGTCATCCAGGTCCTGCAGCAGCAAAGCAACCCGACCAATCACTACCACCACCATGTTTGACGGTTGGTTTGATGAAACTTTTCTTCAAGATGGAACAGAAAGTTTAACATTTTTCTCGTCAGTCTTTAGAATGTTTTCCCAGAAGACTTTGGGATCATAAAGCAGTCAACAACTGTATGCAGTAACTTCCTTTACAGTCCAGAAATATGAACTCTTAACTCAAGATCAACACCGACAAGGTTCAAGTCACGCAATGGTTGTGTCAGTTAATAATTTAAATCTAAAAGCTTCCAGCAAATTAGGATACTATTATCTGTCACATAAATACAGGTCAGAACAGGTTTCTCTTCATGTGGTTATGTGAGGCATCCTGAAAGCTTAAAGCTTCTGATTTAAATTTTAAGCTCTCGCTTTTACATTGCAAGATTCAGTTTCATTTCTTTATAAAATCCCACATAGTTTAAAAGGCCAATCGGGCTTCCTGGCAACACAGAGAGCACGGAGTCGTCTAAGGTCACACATGTAAAACAGGACACTGCTGTGAACGGTTGAACTTCTTTTCAAAACTTAATCCTTTGTCATCGGTCCATGCGTTGATCCATCAACACTCAAACTGTCACAAAGCTTTGGCTCATCTTATGAGAAGTGGAGCAAAAAATGTGTTTATCCAGAATGGATTAGACTGTTGTGCAAATTGTAAAGATTAAAACTGTCAAATGGAAAATATAGCAGAGCAAACTTACACAAACATCCATCTGTACAAACAGTGAATGGGGGAAAAAAACGATTTGGGGTCCAAGCCTACAGCACCATCTTGTGGTCATACTCTGAAACAACAACCATGAACAAACTTGTGAGTGAGAAGAACCTGTTGAGTCAGTAACTGTTAAAGGATTTTATTCTTTTATAGATCCTTCATACACATATAAGCCTTTCTATTTGGAAATGTGTGTGTTTTATAAATGTTCTAACATGGAACTTCTCACAACAGTAAATCTGACTTACCATATGCATTAATTGCAGTGTACGTGGAATATATGAAAGGCATTTTACAAAACAAAAGATGTAAAGTTTAAAACAAATCTAAAACAAAATTTTTTATGAAAAAAAAAAAACTACTAGCAGTTCACAGTGTGTCCATTCATTTAGGAGACTGTTCATGAGTCTGACAGCTGTAGAGTATAAAGTGTCTCAGAGGCCTGAAGTCTGGGAAGCAAGGGAGCACAGGCGCCTCCCTGAGGGGAGGTGAGAGGCAGTTCTTACACTTCTCATCTGTAATTTATGTGCACCAGTGTTACAACCCAAACCAGTAAACGGGATGCTTTCTGTAGACCAGTAGAAAGTGATGGATATAGTTTGTTTGGGTTTTTGCTGTAATTTCTGTAACACTTTAAAAAATAGTCACAGTTGTCCCTGTAAAAAAACAAAGTTAAATGTTTTTTTTTTAAGTTTTTTAACTTAATATCCCCCAAAACCTTTGAAGTTTAAAATGTTGGGTTTCCAAGTATTTTCGTGCGTGCCCTTAAAACTAGCTGGCTGCTCTAGTCTAGAGAACGTTCTTTGTCTATTTGCTTACTGATGTGTGACTTCTCTTAATGTTTAACGTGGTTCAGCCATCAGATGACTCTTGAGTTTGATCCGGGTCAAACTGTGTAGCAGAGTCACATTCAACTGTTCCTTAAACATGAGTAAAACATTTTGTTCTTTATTATTCCTCATATAACACACAGTGGGTGTGTCCAGTAGAACTGAGTCAGAGGTTTGAATTTGATCAAACACAGATGATATGCTCCCTGCTGTAAACTTCTTAAGTTTGACATTTGATGTGTTTTTTGGTAATTTATCAACTGAGATGGTGTCAAATATATATATATAAAGGTTTTTTTTTTTCAGAAAAAAAAAACAGTCTAAATACAAAAAGTTACATCTAAATGTTAAAATTTGAATATATGAATGAATAATTTATCTTTTTCAGTGAGAGGATTTCCACCTGGACTACATATTTAGTTGTTTTTTTTTTTATCTGCTTCCCAGTATTTTTTACGTGTTTATGCTTGAAAACAGTTGATTTTGTTTAAAAATAAAAATAAATCCAGAATTGAATGAAGTGTTTTGGTTTATGTTAAATACAGCTGATTGAAGGTAAAGAGGAATATTTCCTCTCTAGCGCCACCACTAGGTGGTTGTTATGATGGACGTTACTGTGATATTCTCCTCTACTGTCTCAGATTCAAACTCTACCATCATTTTTTAAATAAATGAGATGATTTTTAGTTGATTTAAGTTTCTGATCTGTAGTTTGAGTCCCGCCCCCTGCCTGGTTTAGCCCCGCCCACTTGGACCTTCCCTTTGTGGCCAATGAGTTCCAGGAAATAGCCCACAGTAGCTGACAGCAGGAGGCGAATCACGGAGCTTTAGAGGAGAAACTTGTGCTTTTAAACTCTAAAAGGAGCCTTACGGTGTTTTAACATGTCTGCCGAGGAACCGGCGGAACACCCCGCGTTCCTGAAGCTTTTATCCGCCCTATTTTACGCCGGAAGTTCGTTTCTCATCACCGTGGTGAACAAAACCGTGTTGACGAGCTTCAGGTGGGTGACCTAGTGTCGCGCGCTGTCATCTCTCGCACACAGAGGAAGCTTTACTCCTTTCCCTCATGTTTGCTGTTGTTTTTATGTTTGCAGCTTTCCTTCTTACTTGTTTTTGGGAATTGGACAAGTAAGTTGTGTGTTCCTTTCTTTAACTTTAACTTTTAATAAAACACACACTTACTTTTCTATCTTTTTGTGACTCGTTCAGATGACCACCACTATTGTTGTCCTTTATTTGGCCAAAATGAGCCAAACTGTACATTTTCAAGACTTTGACAGGAGTGTTTTCTTTAAAGTAAGCATTTTTCTTATTCATTTATAATAATGTTATATCAGCCTCTGACTTTAACATAACTTATTTATGGATTTTCTTTCATGGCAGATTTTCCCTCTCCCTTTGCTGTACATTGGGAATCACATTACAGGACTTGCAAGCACCAAAAAACTCAGGTTTGAACTTATTTGAATATTTGACTGAATTTGGGTGAATTTTTAAATTGAAAATCACTTGTGGCATCTTCTCAAAAACGTGTCTTTTACAGTTTACCCATGTTTACAGTCTTAAGGAAATTCACTATACTGATGACGATGATTTTGGAAGCATATGTACTTAGGTAAGAGTATTTTTCACTTTTACTTTTACCAAATTTGAATGTCTAATATGGAAAGTGGTGACAAAGAGGGACAAAATGTAGTAACCAAACTTCTGATGCTCGAAATGATCAATAAAGAAGTCTGTAAGCTTGATACCACTGACTGAAGTATCCAAATATAACTTCATAAACGAAGGCTAAGTAAAACCACAAACGGCCTCAACGATATTTATCTACTTATAACAACTTTGCTGAGGTAGGCAGTGAAAATCATGTCCTGGAGACACCAGCACAATCACATCATCTACTAAAAGCAGAGACATCTTTGATTTTTCCAAACCAGACATTCTTCTGTCCATGAAAATCACAAACAGGATTATTTTTGCTTTAGGACCAGATACGCTAACCCTCGTACCCCATATTCCCTCAGCTCTTATACCATCTTGTAACAATTAGGGTAAAAATGTGTTCTTGGCTATTTTTTAAAAATAAAATTGATATCTGGAGATCATCTCAGGGCCTGCTTTTGGTGTTTCTAAGGTATAAATATTAGAATCTTTACCAAGTTTTAGTTTTTGGGTAACTTTTTAAAATGTTGTCCTTTTCAGAAAAACATTTCCGAGGCGAATCGTTTACAGTGTCATGGCTATAGTGTTTGGTGCCATAGTGGCTGCAAGGTACAGGTTGTTTTTATTCTAATTGATCATTTCTGGACAGGTTTCAGTACAAATAAAGTAACTATTTGTTTCCCATCATCTGTTAGCTCAGATTTAGCTTTCGACGTGGAGGGCTACGTCTTCATTCTGCTCAATGATGCCTTCACCGCAGCCACTGGTGTTTACACCAAGAAAAAACTTGGAGATCAGGTTGGAACAGTTTTTTGGGTTATTTTGTTAAATTTGTGTATTGGTGGAGTTTTCAGAAACTAGCAGGTTGTGCTACACGTTCATCTTGAGAACTTTCTTAATTTCTAGGAACTTGGGAAGTACGGCGTCTTATTTTACAACTCTCTAATCATCGTCTTCCCAACTCTCCTGGCGAGTGCAGCCACTGGAGATTTGCACAAGGTACAAACACCGGCTGTGACTCCAGTGCTGAGTTCTGTTTGTCTGACCGTCTTTTTGTATATTTTCACCTGCAGGCAGTCGTGTTTAAGGACTGGACAAAAGTGACGTTTGTTTCATGTTTCCTGATGTCCTGCTTCATGGGGTCGGTCACTGATTTAATCCTAAACTGTTCATAGAGTCAAACATTCTGCTACAGCTCTACTAATGTTTGGGTTTTTACAGGTTTGTGCTGATGTACTCCATCGTTCTCTGCAGCTATTACAACTCAGCACTTACCACCACAGTAGTCGGGGCCATAAAGGTAGGAGCAAACTGATAAGAGACGGATCCTTACTGTAAAAGGAAATATAAAAAAAACATGAAAGTGTTTGGAACTTAAATAAAAAAGAACATATAAAATCAATTCAGTAGATTTATTAACTCAGATCCTATTCTATCAAAGCTCATAAAAGGCCAGACGCTTTTATGGGTTTTTCTTGATTTTTCTGTCGTCATTTTTATTATCTTAGATAACGTCCTCATTGTAAATTCAGTACTGTGTAAATGTTTTAAATCCTCACTAATGTCTTGCTACTTTGCTTCCAAGGAGCCTCACGTTGTTGTACTTTTTTAAAAGTGTTCTTGATTGGATTGAACTCCAGGATTCTGAAGATCATTTTAAAAATCAACTTTGTTTTGACTTAAGCTACTTTTCCCACTCATTTTATTCCAGTCCTCGACTGTGCTCTCATATTGTGCAGTTTAGGCTTAAAATTTAGAAAAGTGAACATGGTTCTTGAAATCATAGACCATGTGACCATTAATGTGGTGTTTGCATGGATTTGAAAGTTTTTTTATTTTTTATAAAGTGCTGGTGCTGGACAAGCTTGAAAACTCACATGCTTGAAAAGTGCTTGATTTGAGAACTGACCTAAAGAATGATTTGCAGCAAATGAACAGTACCTGAAAATAAAGTCTTTAAGAAACAGGAGAAAAAATCCAACAACACTTTAGAGAAACTTAATCTGTCGGTTGATCATTTACTGTGTGACAGACTTTCAGCTAATGACACTTTGGGAACCACCTTGTTGACTTTTGTCCACTTTTTGTTGACACAACTCTGGTTAAATGGGTTTAGGAGTATTTTTATGACTTGAAATATAAAAAACCATTCCTGAAAATGTTCAGGCACTGGACTCTGGACTAAAATGAGTGATAAAGCAGTCAAAATCCAAAGAATAACCTATAATAACCTGAAAACTACGGATCAAAACCACTTTAATATATTATGATGAAACCTGACCACGTGAAAACACCTTATAAAGGACTTACCTTTGGTCTGTTCTGGACTTACTTTCAAACATAATAAAGTTTATACTTCATACATTATGAAGATGGAAATCTGCATCAGTTATTTGTTTAAAGACTTTTGTTCAGTTTGTTAAATTTTCTACTGAAAATCACAGGAATCTCAACTTGAACTTTTTATTTGCATGTCTTCCAGAACGTTGCCGTAGCTTACATCGGCATCTTTGTGGGTGGAGATTATATTTTCTCCTGGAAGAACTTCCTTGGTCTCAGCATTTGGTAAGAATGTTTGCTTCCAGTTTGGGGTTGTTGTTTTTTTTTCTTTTAGTATTTGCTGAACAATTTGCAGCCAGCAGGCTTTGTAGAATATTTCCTTTTCTGGGCTCTGTACTCATTCATGTTCCTTAGTCATTTATTTTTTGTTTGAGTCATCACAGAACATCTGAACAAATTATGCATAAACTCAAGCATATTTTATATAAATGCCCAATTTTTTTCTTTCCCAGTATGGCAGGTGGACTGGTCTATTCATATCTCACATTCACCAACAACCAATCACCTGGAAGTACTGCAGGACCACAGGAGCTGAAGGTCCACATCCCTGAAGATCCATCAAGAAAAAGTTAAATGTTTCCAGCCTTCACCACTAGGTGGCATTGCTCTGCTTCACATTGAAGCATATTTCTGCACTTATGTAAAAAACTATATTTATCAAACTTACTTCCTATAAACACATAATTGATTTTGTCATTTTAATTCCAAGCCTTAAAAAAATAAACCACAAACTCTGGGTTTAGATTCAGTGAATGTTTATTGATCAACAATGATTTAACAGTGTGGACAACCTGTCAGAGAAATCTTTGTGTAATAAAATGTCTACCAGTAAGCAGGATCACTCTATACACTCAAACATGGAGGATGTTAGCAGAAGCAGAAACAAAACTACAAATGTCAAAGCTTTTTGTAAATAGTGTGCGTCCTCAAATTTACTAAAAATAACTATTTATATATTAAATGTCGTAATTTTCTTACAACACAAACCAGACCACAGGGTTAAAAATTGCTTCCAATTTGGGCACTATAAATCATTTGGCTTTTAAAAAAAAATCTGATTATTCCACAACTTCTTTGCCTCCTTCAGGATGGTTTGTAAATCAGATTCAAACGGGGCTTCGAACAGTGTTGAAATATGTAGTGTTGTGTTATAAAATTAAATCAAAATAGGGGAAAAACGAAATAAAACATCCAGCACGACACAAAGTCAGTTTCTAAAATCAGACAATAAACTTTTCCACTGCATTGCAAGCTTAATCCAAGAATGTATAGTTGGTGTAAGTGCTTCGGCATCCAATATAAAAGACTAACATCCAATTTAAAACAACCTTCATATGGTTGGAAAATAAGTAGAGATGTTCACAATAATAACAAACCCGTCAAATCAAATTTTGGGGGGTCTGTAAATGCATCGTTACCAAATGGTAAAAGTAGAAAAAAAAAAGACTTTTTCCCTAGTCTGTAAATGCTAAATTTAGATATTTTGACACAATTTAGGACAATTAATTTTTTGGGATGAATCGAAATAGTCAAAGCCTTACAACAATCTAAAATTTGTATTGGCAGACAAAAGCAGAATTGTTGCATCTCTGTCTAATAAATACGGCAACACAAATACTAAAATAAGCTGCAAAGTTTCTCAGAATGTTTTTTTTTTAAATAAAGTTGCATGATTAGACCTCTGGATTAAGCTTGCAGTGATCTCCCCTGATTCATGTATAAAAATGACCCATACGATGACAGACTTCATCACTGCCTGTCCACTTTTTAAACAGAGTAGCAACAGTGAGGTTAGAACAGCTTCAAACATTCTCAGTTTCTTTCTACCACCACTGCTGTCGTCAGCGGCGGAGAAACGGTCCTTAAAACGCTGGAGGTGAAACCTGGAAAGCAACACATTTCCTATCTGACCACACCCTGTATCATTCTGTCCATCTGAGCTTAATCCTTATATACATCAGTTATACACACTCTCTTATTCTCACAATATACTTAAAAATAGAAAAAAACCAACTCGTTACCAAAGTGCAAACAAAATCAATTAAAAAACTTAATAGGTTGTCTTTCTTTGCCTTTAGAAGACAGAAGAAAGTGAGACATTCTTCATATTGTCAAACCTACAATTATAGCAGCTGAGAAGGATAAAATGGAAGCTGAATAAGGTGCTTTAGCTTGTGCCTTTCCCGGTGCTGTGTGAGGAGGGGAAACAATTCTGTGCATAACACTGATCTCAGTCCAATTTAGCCCCTTCCTCCAAGTCTGGTTTCACAACTTAATAAAGAGTAAACTAAACTAGTCATCGATCTGCGTTTATGAAGAACTTCTAGCTACAGCACATACTGCAGGAAGGCAGATTAGAGATGGAGAACTGTAGGACGGGAGTCCAAAAATGAGGGTCCTTCAGGCAGACAGGTTGTTGGCCAGCTCGATGAGAGCCAGAGCGCCGTGGAGACGCTCTCGCTGCTCCTGAAGGCGACGCTTGGCCGATCCTCCCTGGCTGCTCTTTTCTTCCTCCATGACCTCCTCCTCTTCATCAGACTGGAGGAACTCCATGGGATCCTGCTGCTCCTGATCCTCTGCCCCCACGTTCCCTGGTGGCTTCCCTTTGGTGGTTGGAGGGACCCGTTGCTCGCGGGTTTGCCAGTACCTAACAGGACAAGAAGAGCATTTAGTGACAGGCTCATGGAGGAAAACCATAAGAACACAGTGATTCTGAACTCACTCACTTTGCCAGCCACTCTGCCACAGCCTTGTTATCCACGGACTGTGCTTTCCCCGGTCCCGCCTTCGGTTCCTCCCGGTTCAGACGAGAGAAGGGATGCTTGGGGCAGTGACGGTTGGCGTGTGTGAACCGACTGCCACATCCTGCACAGAAACCAACAAGCACAAATAAAAAATCTGAACAAAACATCCATCTTTTCTTTATGATCCTTGGAAAAATGGAGATTAAAAGAGGATATCACTTTAGTTTCTGTTTCAGGCGATGTTCTAATTAGAACAGTCTGTTGATTCATGGGTACTTTCCAAATGCTGCAGCAGAACAACCCCCCAAATAACAGAAAGTACCTAAAATCACTAAAAGCCAAGCCCATAGAAGCTTATCTATTGAACTTTCTTTCAAGCGAACCTTTCTCCGAGCAGACGAAGGGTTTTTCCCCGGTGTGAAGCCGCTGGTGGGTCTTCAGCTGACCACTCTGGACAAACGCCTTCCCACAGTTTGGGTAGTCACACAGATACGGCCTCTCTCCTAGGGTCAGATAAGGACACAGAGTTTAACACACCATCATAGTCAAACATTTGCATTATACAGTATTTCAAAGGTTCACAGTCACACACAGGAAAAAAAATCACCAAAATTCAGCAAGCTAATGCTCACAACACTGCGTGAGATTTAGCCTCTTAACCACTAACATATAAACTGGGTGTTTAGTGCTGTGAGTCTGATTTGTTGGATACTGGCAATGACGATATGTACAAAGAAAAATCAGTAATCTGCATCAACCCACAAAACTAAAAGCTGTGCATCACAATATGATAAAGTTAGTCTAAAAGCTTGATGGACTGAAAGGTTTGTTTACTGTGTTTTTCTTTATAAACAAACACCTGTGGTGCTCACCTGTGTGTGTCCTCTTGTGGGCTTGCAGGGACTTTTCTCTGGGGAACACTCTGTTGCAGATGTTACACCGGATCCTGCTGGAGGAAGTCTCCCCCTCACTTATCAGCTCTCTCACCGTGTCAGCTCGTGGCCTGCCTCTGCGAATGCCATCCTTATAAAAACACAAAGACAACTTTAACAGGAAGTTTTTCAAAAGATCTGACACACAGTAATAGGACTCAGCGCTTTATAACCCCCTTCCATGATCTCACGTGTTGCATTGTATTAATAAGAGACGCTGTTCATTGGAACGTCATTACATCCGGTTGGGTTTTTGGCGCGCGGCTGCACGTCATACATGAGCAGCTGCTGTAAAACCAGGAAGTGAACGGGGTTTAAAATCCAGAATGTCACACCCTAATGCGCGGGCGTTTTTTTTAAATGACTCTCCGTCTTAAGTCATTTTAAAGCTTAGTCTGAATCATTTGTTCCAGGTTCAGATGGAAGTTATCAACAGTTTATTACATGTTTTAGTCCTTTATTACCACTTCCTGTAGGCTTCCATAGATGTTAGCAGCACGCGCTTCAGCTTTATACATGTGATATTTCAGTATGTGATATTAAGTGTCGTCTGTCAACAATCTCAGGTTGTTAATGGCCGGAGTCGTTGAGTATCACTCAGTCTGAACATCATATCTGCTATAACTGGTTACATGTTTTAGGATAACAACAATCTTTTTACCTTGATGTGGTCAGGCGACTGGTCCGTGTCCGCCTCCGTGGCCGTCTGGGTCCCAGTAGGAGAGGCAGCCCCGCTCCCTGAGCCCGGACTCAGGGTCACGTTGTGGGCGTTCTCCCCCCATTTCCACGGGTACACCATGAAGTCGCTGAAGCCGGGGCTGGTCGGCGTAAGGGCCTCTGCTTTCCGGGGTTTGATCGGTGTCGTCTTGATGACAGAAACCAGAACTCTTTTGGGCGAGTCGTTGCAGAAAATGACGCGCGGGTGGTTGTTGTCAGCCATTTTTTTAATTAAAAAAATATTTATGCCGTTTGTCGCAGAAAAAAAAACTAAAACTGTTGAATAAATTAACTGGATTTTTAAAAATAGATACAATAAGTACTAGATAATTGCGCGCATTTTCAGTCTGGAGTGAATATGTCCTTCATTTCCAACAAGGAACAAAGAAAAAATCCGCCCTTCTCTTCAAAGTATCCGCAGAAGTCACGGTGATAAGAGGGTAAAGTTTATCTCCATTCGCAGCGGAGCGTTTGAACTAACCTGTGCGCCCACAGGAGCTTTGTCCCGCGTTGCAAAATCGCGCCCGAGCAGTCAGCTAGCCAATGAGCTACAGGAATTTAACACCACGTGACAGCAACAACCAATAGCCGTAACTTCAACCAATCATGTGAACCAATGACAGAGCAAGGAGAAGCCGTGTGCAGCGATTCGTCGAGACCGATTCGTCCAATAGAATTTAAACACTCTAAGCGCGCTCCAGTGATTGACATCACTCTTGGCCAATCGGTGTGAGCTAAACTCCCGCGATAGCCAATGAGAATGAAGGGCGGTTGAAGAAGAGCAGATGGCTGTTTCCCGCGCTGATGAGTGTTTATGTTATTACATGTTTTCTCGCTTTAAAGGGACAGAAAAAAAGACGAGGCGCCAAAGTTACGTCACATTAGAGCGGAAATAGTTGGACAAAGGGTGTACTGTATGAGAGAAACAGAAACTTAGAATGTCGTTGGAAGATTTACTTTTACTATGCAACATAAGCATGTTAAGACTTCAACACTATGGTGTTTTTCGATTATTTAAAATATTATTGTATTATTATTTACAATAAAAACTGAAACGTGTTGCTATATGGAAGGTCGTGGTGTGTTTTATGTAATTTATTCTGGCAGCTTGGTTGTGTCTTTAATTCATTTAAATAAATTCACTTATCTCAAGTACTGTATTGCTTATTGCTTAGTTGTTGTAATGCAGCTCCCTAAGATGAGCTAATCAAGTGAGCGCTGCTGATTATAGCATTCCATTTATAGGGATTAGACTATTTTAAAGCAAATAAGTAGTATTTAGGCTGACAATCTTTTGAAACAGTACAGTAAATTCAAAAAATGATATCAAATAATGCAAATCACTTTTTGGCTGCTAAATCTTTGGTGACTGAAGATTCATAGTATGTCAGTTAAAAAAAAAAAGTTTTTTAGTATTAGTACTGAAACTGGATGTTCACTTATCCACGAACAAACATTTAGTTATAAAAAATAGTATTATTGTATAATGTAAATATACCTGTATATTATTATCTATGATAATTTATTGTGGTATTATAGAGAACAATGCACCACTAAATAAAGAAGATTGACACATTCCACCTGCAGGATACAGATTCTCCGCCAGAGGGCAGAATACAGGTATAGCATTCAATACAGCAGGTTTTTGAGGAAATGGGGCTAATTCTGCAGAGGTCTTAAAAATAGGTGAGTCAAATATGATACATTTGACATTGTGGGGTTAAATTCAGTACTGTGAAGGACAATACTCCAGTCTGCTCAATCTTCTTGAAGGTTTTTTTTAAATCCAACTGAGGTTGAGAAATCCCTATGCTCTATTCTTTTGTTTTTACTTTTGTCCTCTCAGATCTTAGTTTGACACCTGTATTACAAACAACATCACCACCAGTGTGTGCATGGATGAATTTGTGTTGTACAGTGCTTTGGGGAGTGTAGAACACTCTAGAAAGCGCGCAATAAATACAGGCCATTTACATTTAACTAAACAATGCATCACTGTATGACTATATTTATTTATGTTTGTCAAACAGGTACACGTGCATTTAACATTTCACATGAACTAGAACATTTTTAGGCACTCAGGTCTTTAGTATAAATACTGTAAACGTTAAGATGCAACAAAAAAAACTTAAAGTACTCAAGAATACAATTTAAACCACAAAACTTACAAAAAAATACATTAATGTCTAAACAGCAAAACATCACAAAACTTTATTAGTCCTCAGTATTCATAGGAGTATCAGGAGGGCTGCATTCCATTTGGAAGAAGTTCTGGTTGTTGGCATGTTGGTTGTGTGGAATGCAGCCCTGGTTTACACACCTGTTTCTCCTTGAGTCCTATCAAAATGTTTGGTGAAAAAGAGCTAACTAACTAACTGTGCAGTTATATTTGCATGCTATTCATTTCTTAGTGTTTATTTTTAACTTCCTTCTTTCCTTTGCACTCAGACCACCACAGCGTGACTAAGCAGGAACATTCTGGCAGCTCCTGAGGCTCCTATCGACCAGTGATCAGCTCATTAATGAGCTCGTGGGAGTGCTGCTGCTTGCGCACGTGCGAACAATTAAAAACTGGAGCGGATACGTAGCTCGTCTTTTTCCTGAAGCCTGGCTGGGGAAAACAGCGCCTGGTCCAGCTTTTATTTGTTGTTTGAAAGGTATTATTTCTTGGGGGAGAGAGGAAAAAGCAGGCAGCTTTTATTTTCTCCGCCTCTAACAGGCTAAGATGTTACCAGACGCCTTCGGGTGCGCCGTCGCCAACAGGTTCGGGGAGCTCCTGGACGACGGCGTTGACCCGTTCGACCTGATTAGCGAGGTGGAGCTGGAGAAGGAGAAGAAGAAAAAGAAGAAGGGAGACGAAGAAAAGAGAAACAAGCAGAAAAAGCCAGGTCAAAAAGAATCCCAGAGGGACAGGCGCGTTCCGGTCGCTTTGGATGGTCAGGACCAGGCTCCAGGTGAGCTGGCTTTAACCCAACACCTGACCCACAAATAAAATGCATTCATTCATTCAAAATATCACAATCATATCTAAAAGTGTTTTTAAAATTTACATCTACACATAAATATTAAAATATCTGGATAGTGTTTTTTATTTGATTTAGTTTAAATACTTTTTTTCTTGAACTGTTTTACACACCCATCATTTTGTTGATGAAAAGGTGTCAGCATGAATCTGTGTGTCTAAACGGCATCGCCGTTTGTTCAGTACGTAAGCAGCAGCAGCCAGCCTGTCCTGGACCAGTGACGGAGAGCAGAGGTGGCAAGTTTGATGCTCAGAGGAGCATGAAGAGACCTGCAGCAGTGCAGCGTAAAGCCAACCAGCAGGAACCACTGGAGTTCTCAGTCCCCAAGTATGTGTTTATATTCTAAGATCTCTTGGCACATTTTTAAACAAACTTTTATAACCTAATTTAATTGCTATTTCCCATAAATACGTGATGCATCTGAAGAAAACATTCCAGCTGATTTTTTAAATCTGGAGTTGTTGTAGAATCAACTATCGTTATTGCCAGGTCCTCCTATGATGACTCCGACTTCAGCAGCAGAGGGGGGAGCAGAGGTAGGAGAGGAGGGGGATACATGAGAAACTCAAATAATCTGAGGGGCAAGAGAGAATATGATCGGCATGATGGAACGTAAGGTGCTTTCATCATGTAGCAGTTTAAAAAAATCTTGCCACCTTTACGTGGATAATGAGCTCTGATGTAATTTCAGGGGTATCTCTACAGAGGAAAAGAGAGGAGGCAGAGGACCCTGGAACTGGGGCTGCATGGATGAAGCTGCAAGGTTGGAGAACTTGAGGTCGGATAACATTAAGATGATGGCTTCTTTATATTGGTGCAATAAATTCAGTTTTATTTCTGAAGTGAACTGATGGAGGTGACTTCTGATGCTGTCAAATCTGAGGAGCCCCCAACTCCTTCAGAGGGGGAGAATCTCAAACAGTGAGTCACATCAGCATCTTTCTTGAAAGTGGACTGTGTCTGACTTGATGTGAACAAACTTGAATGATTTATGTACATTTTGTCCCCATTTATAATAGAGCCACAGATGAAGACAATGAGATGGTGGTCCATGTTGCCATGGAAATGACCCTGGATGAGTGGAAGGCCATGCAGGAAACTAGTCGTCCCAAAGCAGAGTTTAATATCCGCAAAGCGGAGGACAAGATTCCCTCCAAAGCAAAGGTCATCCATCAGTCAAAGTACCCAGAGGTGAGTAGAAATTAAAGAGACCATTGATGGACATTCATTATGGGTTTAGATGAAAATTCAACTTGTTACGTTTTTTTACTTGCAGAACCCAAAGGAGGCTGTGGAAGAGATGGAGGATGAGGGGAACTTCTTCCGCAAGTCTGTGAATGACATCACCACCCTCCTGGACATAAATTTTGGGACTCTTGGACGTCCCAGTCGTGGTGGCAGAGGAAGAGGAGCACGAGGTGGTCAAAACATTGGCTCAGAGAGACCCAAACCCATATTTGTGAGGGTAAGTTCTCTCTCACACGACTGTAATAAAAGTGGGACTAATAAAAGCTGAATTTTTTTTTTTTTTTTTTTAGGAGGAGGATCCGGCACCTGATCCTGATGACCCAGAAGACTTTCCTGCTCTGTCAGCAGGAAGATAACTGAATTCACTCCCCTCTTTACTACTAAATGGTTCACATTTCTGTTTGTACTGAATGCACTGTTCAATAAATGCTTTAGCAAGATCAGTTATTTTCAAAGTGACCACAGATTCTCTCAAAGACACATTTTGGTAAATACTCTAACTGAACAATATAAAAACTGGTCTGAACAAGTGACATCACAGAATGAGCTATAAACAAACACTTATCTAGAAGTAAATTTTATTTTAAAAAATCAGATTTGCTTTGAGCAAATATGTTGGGCTATCAACAAATTAAACGTGGCCCCATTAGGACCATTTCATGACATGATTAACAGTACAAAATATTTACAGGATACAAACTTGGTATATTAAATGTTGACATATGTACAGCTTTAAAACAATGATGCTAAAATGCTTGACTGATGGAAGGAAATGGTAACTTTTTCCCGTTAATTGCAGATATTCAATAAATCCCCAGCCTCATTCCTAATGCAGTGAGAATCTTAATATTTAAACATTAAAATCAAAATGTCTGCACATTCTGGATGGACTCTCTTGATTTAGACATCACATGCTAGTTGTGGTTTACAGTTTTTCTACCGCATGCACCAATAAGAAACGAGTAAAAATTCAATTCATTTCATGATGCAGTGCTTAAAAATAAAGATTAAAAATGCCTTTACGATAAATGATCACTTTACACAGATCAGGTTTTGTGCTAATCTACTGAAGAGCTGTACATCTGAATATATGTTGGACATCCTTGGATTTCTCAGCTCCACAGGCTCACCGAAGGAGAGGAGCTCTAGCTTTGGGTATGGAGTGACTGTAAAAGGAGGGGAAAAAAATCAAAATTAAGACTTATTTAATTGATTTTCCATGCATTTAAAATGCAACAAATGTATGAAATACAAAGATGGATACCATAGTCTGGAAAATCTAATCGATTGCAAAGAGCTGCGAGCTTTACGTCCTCTGTAGACAGTGCATCTGTTAAAAGTGAGAAATAAAGACTGAATGTAAAGATGTGAGCAATACAGATGGGCTTGAATAAAGGAAAGTCTGCAGAATGGGCAGATCACACAGCGAGCAGCAGAATCCAGAAAACCTATAGCCAGTCATATTCCAAAAGATGCTGTTCTTACAGAGCAAGGAAGGAAAGATAATGAAATGAGTAACAGAGACGAGGGCAGTTCAAGCTTAATAAAGCACGGAAGATAAAGTAAAGAACAATGACTGGGCTGCACCATCATCACAACATAAAAAAAAAAAGACTTCAAAATTTTAATTTCTTCCATATTTGATCACTTCTAATCAGGCAGAAAATTAAAAGGTTTCCACTTTAGAAGAAACATATTTACCGTAAATAGTAAACAAATTTTCTTTCCTGAACCAAATTAAACATGTACGATAAATGTTTAAAAAGAAGTTTTCACTGCTGATGCAACTCAGTTTAAACTCATTGTGTTATAAATCCAGTTTGTGAGTTCACTGAACCTCAGGGCTTCTGACTGAATTTACACTGGCACTAAAAAATCTAACTCAAACATTAATATCTGATTGCTGCTAAAATTAAAACAAACCTTTGGCCCATTTTGTAAGTAAAAAAAAAAAACCCACTAAGCCCTGCAGGTAAATGTACATTTTCTTTCTAGAAGAGAACTGTTTTTCAGGTCTCTGAATGTGCTCTAGTATTATAGCAAGAAGTTTTCCTCTGATTAAGTGGTTTGATTTATTTTAAGAATTTTGGTTTAAATGTGCTTTATAAATAAACATTTACTTGACAGGTTAAAACTTTAGTGTTTGTTCTCATCCCTTTTCATTCAAAAGTTAGGAAAACATCTAAATAATAATTGCCTACATCATGCTAAATAATGTTTATCATTTTTAGCTCCTTTCATTTTTTACTGAGTTTTAAAAAAAAAACCTGAGTATCCAAATCATTTCTGTTTTGCTAAACAAACATGAAGTTTCTTTGTATGTATGCAGCCCGAGTCTCTGTACAGCTCAAAGTGTCTGAGTAAGCTTGCCTGCAGGTGGCCTTGTGCTCTGTGTAAGTTGATGAGGGGGGCTGTGTCTCTATGGCTGCTGCATGGCTCACAGCACATTGGGTCACTGCTGCCAGCCACGACATGCAAGTTGCCTAGAGACCTGACCAGTCTGGTTTGGCACAGGGAGCTGGCAGAGAGGAGGAAAGCTGTTAATTTACCCCACAAGGAACCATGAGTGGCTATAGCCTCTAGACTGCTTCTCAGCTGTGTGTCAAATCTGCATTTAACAACGCAATATATGAAGTACAAATAAATATACATGATCTAAACCCATCTTAGATTTTTAATAAGTCATATAGACAACTTTAAAGTTTCTGCCTCCCTGATTTACTTGACTGAGCGCTCAAAGTCAATTTACTGACCTTGCTCCTACTCCGTTGGCTGGCAGCGAGGTTCTGGTCCTCTTCCTGCTCTCTGAGTGCTCAGTTAGAGCCAGCGGTCCGACGCTGGTCTTACAACCCTGTGTACCGGCCTGCAATATGACCTTGCTGCAGAAGAGATCGTTTTCTGTTAGCTGATGTCATGTTTTATACTGATGTGTGTTAGGACACTGCAGCTTTTACCTAAGAGACTGCGACGACGATCTGGTGTGTATCTTATTCTCTTCTTGTCTGTGAAGACAAAATAACAGGACATAAATAAACTCCTCATAAGAAAAGACAGGACAGAGTGGAGGCAGAGGAGTAAAGGGCTGCATAGAAATAAGCAAAAGGGGTGTTAAAATTTCTAGTTTGTTTACAAATTAGTATTGCATTTAGCAGCCAGGTAGAGTTAGTACAGCCAAATTAAGGTATTTAACTAGTAGGCAGTTTTACAGTTGCCACTCCAGGAGAACATAATAACCAGCAAAGCATGGTGTTTAGAGATGGCAGATGATAGAAATGTCTATGGGATAAAATCACATACAGAAAATGGAGACAAGGACAAGGCATCAGCCTCTGATGTTTGAAATTTCTAAAAACTGTCTCTGCTCATCAGCTTTAAGCCTAATATACTGACAGAAAGAATCAAATTTGAACACATTTCTGATTTGAATTGGGAATTAAAAATAAACAAATAAAGAGACCAGGGGCTCACTTACAGCATTCTCAGTTAGAGCTCCAGAAGGAGGGGCAGGACAGGTTTTGGGGGGTCTGACGGGCAGTAGAACTCAGTGAAATCCTAACCCGTCTATACTGAAATGCAGGATGGAAGAAGGGAAGCCATACACAATCCACCACAGGGCAAGGCTACACAAGGAGAGCAGCATGGCTACCAGCCATCTGAAAGGAGGACAAATCCAACAACAAGAGCAAACGGAAAAAAAAAGGAAGGAGAGACAAGAGACGTCTGGGCAGGACACAAAGCCTCTGATGTTGTGCTTTTCCACAGTGACTGGATCAGATCAAACAGCCTTCAACGAGCCTGGTATCCAACAGTGCCAGACAATGGGGCTTGTTCTCCATTTCCTTGGATGTTTTTAAAAGTTTTGCTTGTAAATTATGACACAATTACATCATTTATAATCAATTCAAATGACAAACTTCTTAGTCCACTAACATTCTAAAAGTGTAAATTTCAAAATACATTACATTTTTAAATTAATTTAAAACAGATAATTTTGAAAAAAGCTGGCAGAGATGGAAACCTGTAGTAGTTAAAGCTACATGAGTATGAGTGTATGAGTACATGTTGTATGAGTACACTGATCCAGTCATAAAAGCAATGGAAAGCCAACAGGCCATTGACAATGATCCCAGCCCAACATTATTACATGTTAGACACAAACACCGATCGAACAGAGGCATGTGCATGCATGCATGTCCAAGGGTTTCGTGCCTTATGCCATGCATGAAAAGGCAGAGAGGATAAAAAATAAAGTTTGGATAAACATTGTTCTAATCGTCCCTGGAATTCGACATGCAGCGCAGTGTTATGTAACAAAACAAACAGAGGAGCCAGATGGTGAAGTTCAGCTTGAAATGAGACGTTTGTGTTGTAGTGATACAGCTCATCTCTCGTCTGCCTCAACTCCCTCCTGAGAATGGATGAGAACCCATTTTCATCCTGATCAAGGTCACACATGGTGTTCTGTTGTTATTAAATGAGAATGAAGATCAGGTGGAATTTGTCTAAACTTATAAATCCACAGATCCAACTCATAAAAAGCCTATTTTAAATACCAAACAATTACATCAAAAATCACTTGCAGCTTAAATAGCAGAGTTGACAAATAGGCTAATTCACAGCAGATAAGAAAAGACCAATAACATTTTCTCCAGTAGTGCAAAGCCAGTAGTGCAAGCCAAGAACAAGAACATTAAATTCAACTAATCCGGATCTCTTTTCAAACCGTGATTAGTTAAATTAGTGCTGCTACAGTGGGCTTAACTCGAGAGGATATCCTAGCTGCGCCTTGATATCAAAGCAGAACAGCTCAATGTGATCATGAGGCAAATGATAAAAAGGCGTGTAAATGTAATGCTTCCACTAAGTGCATATCCACTTCACACCATAGTCGTACGAAGAAAGAAAGAGAGAAAGAAAAAGAAACAAGACAACTTCAACATCAGCCACACTGTTAGCCATACCATTCTCTGGCACAGCAACCATGTCTACAGGAAAAGGATGTAAGCTGGAAAGGAAGTGATGTTAACTTACCTCCTTCATACAAAACCTCACATCCTCTCTGATTTCCTCTCCCCCACTATATCTCTGCTATCTTTTGAATGGCAGGCAGCACATCGGCCACCCCGTGCCCATGAGGCTGCAGCAGAACACTACCACCTGCCTACATGGGACAACAAAAGCCAAAGCCTTATGGGTACATATAGGCAGAGGCCAGGCAACCATCCACAGCCATGCTGACACCCAGACTCCCACAGCCTGATTTATGCAAGAACAAACGATGTGGACATTAGACTAGAGAAAACAGTAGGAAGAAACTAGGTTTGTTTTTACATTCACGTATAGTTTGTTGTTTTTTAATTAATGCTTTAGGTGTTAATGGGTGTGTCTATCATAATATGACCTGTGGTATCAGTTTGAAACCAAAGGTTCAGCTTTTCACTTTAGTCTTCACTACCTTGGTTTTATGGGCAAACATAAGAAATAGAATTAACACACTCACAGATAAAATGATGCACACCCCTTAAGTAGCTGCTTATTTATCACACGATGCCCCCATATAGCAGAAAAGATGTGACGTTTGAGTTTATTGGGGCCAGATTTTACAAAAAGCAACAACAAGCTGAATTTAAATTTAAAAAATATATTGGGATCATGACCTAATAAGAAGTGTTCTTATTGTCTCTGCATTAATGGCCTTAGTTTTGCAAATAAAGAGCGGCCTACTTGCCCAGAAAAAAAGGAAAATTTAAGTTAAATTTGTTTTTCCAACAGGAGTATCTGGGTGGGAAATACTGCAACAGGAGTAATGCAACACTAAAGAGAGTTTACAGTATAATAAAAATCAACCAAGAGCAGCAGAGCCAGAACTTGCATTTGCAGCTGCTTTAATACATTTTTGAATAAATTATAGTCAAAATATTTTCAATTAGCATGGGTCCAAAATGAATAACTTTGCAGTTAAACCCATATTTATTAATAAAACTAAAGTAAGGACAGATCACATGTTGATGCTCCTTTTTAGGCTGCTGATATGTTTTATACTGAGACATCGACTCGGCAAACACTTTTACTCTAGTAAATGTTTAATGTTACTGCAAAAATACTCCATAATACATTCCCACAATGTTTCTGGTTTTAGTGATTTTCCATTTCAGTGCTCATCTAAATGCTTAACTCAGCTGTGTTCTTATCTATTCCAAAGTCTTGTATTGACTAAATGAGAGGCCCATTTACACAGTGGACACCGTGACCTGATAACCCAGTGACTCTTTAATGTGGTCTGTGTTTATTCTCCTGCTCAGAGCTGAGATTATAAGTAATGACAGATAATCACATCTCCAATAAACAATAATACCTTTAATTGTCCACATCTTTTGTGCCTTCTAAATCCAGCTCAACAATAAGCTTGTTTTATATGGAAGACTGTGTCAAACAGCTGTGTCACTATATAAACTACTTCTGTTCACCCTCATCGTTCACTGAGAAAAACTGGATCATCTTTTGAAACCCGTTTTGCATTTAAATCCAAAAGAGGGGTCAAATATAATTAAAAAGATCAAGTAACTCTAATCGTTTAGCCTCAAAGCTCATTTAAAGACAGCTGACCATCCCGAGAAATCACTGAGAAAAAAAGGAAGGTTATTGTTAAAGAAAAAAAAAAAGAATGATAGACAAAACAATTATGTCACGTTCTGGTCTTCAAAGCATAAGCTGCTTATGATTTGAAAAACACTAATGCGTAATGATCCAAGGGACTGACATGGAGAGGAGTTGCTCATATTACTGTACTACAACACATGTAGGCGTGATGCATGACGAGGCTCGCTAACTGCTTTGACACTTACGACAGTGAACCTGAAGATGATCTGGCCTGCCTCTTGCTCTTGAGTGCTCGTAGTTTATCCCCTTGTGTGATGCCGTTTCTCTCATCTTCATCGTTGTACTGAGATGAAACAAATACACAAAGTTTTATGTACTTATTTTGTTCCATTTGCAGTTATTTTAGGCACAGTGAGTGTCTCATCTAAAGCTCACCAGCTCTATTTCTTCTTTTTTGGATGTCTTGTTTTTGTTGTTCCCATTGATGGTTATGTCATCCACTCCAGACAGGATCCTGGCGACGGCCATCTTGCCATTCTCTCGTTCGTTTAGCATCTTTTCACGGAAAACGTCTCCATCTGCCCAGAGACTGTTCTGCTTCCTGATGAAAAAATAGAGTAGCTATATAAAATAATTGTTTCTCATAAAACTTTGACACAGAGGTATGACAACAAGCTGAAAATAAAATGTAATAAAAGAAAAAAACATTCACACAAAATCGATCTTGATACCAAAAATGTAATTTTCCAAAATACGTCTTTAGTAAAAACCTACTCTTCAACAAAGTTCTGCTGAGGCCCAATGATGGACCCTGGTCGACAGATCCGGATCCACGCAATAGCCTCTGCTGCAGTCAGGCGGTAATGTTTCATCAGATAGCAGGCAATAAGCGTACCAGTTCTCCCCAGGCCAGCTAAAAACAAAGCAGTGCAATCATATTCTTTATAAAACAGATAAGAGTTCATCCAGCAGTGATTGTGTTAAAACGCTTACCTTTGCAGTGAACAGCAATGGCTCCTTTAGAGTTCTCACAAATGTTGATGAACTTTCTGACGATGGAGTCATTCGGTGTGCTCCCATCCACAAAAAACAGGTCATAATGTTCAAAGCCAGAGTCTGTAAAACGCCTGGCGTCGTACATCTTTTTGTTGAGTCTGATGACGGTGGTGACGTTATGTTTCCTGAAGTATGGGATGTAGGCCTCAGGAGCATGTAAAGGGTACCCTTAAAAGTAAAAGGTCCAGGTCAAGAGTCGTACAAATTAAATTGGTTATTTCTCTGCAAAACCCATCTATTACCATTCTCTATTTTGCTTTTTGGATGCGGCCCACTGAAGGCAAGAAACTTTCCGGGAGTGATCCAATTAAAGTCTCCATTTTCTGCTCGCTCATAGTGCTCATACTCGACCACGTCAAACTTTGAGAAGTCAAGCCAGCTGTACTGCACAGCCTAGAGGAGAGATGACGGGAATTAAATTTTTTCAGAAGCAGACATGGTAGAAGACAGAATAAATCAATAGTTAAAATACAAACTTTGTGAACAGCGCGGAGGCAGTCTAGGATGTTCAGATTGTACATGCAGGTTCCAAATGAGGCATCTCTGGAAAACAAAAGCACTACTTTAATCTTGACATACTTACTTGGGATGTTATATTTCATTAAAGCATTTCTGATTTGTGTCTACATGCAGCAGCTTTCATCTCTTGAGGTGTGCTATACTGTATCTAGAAAAAACATACTAATTTTGACTTGTTTTTAATTCTCCTTTCCTTGTATTATCTTTCACTGACACAGAAATAAGTTTTATGCTTTTATCTGGAAAAAACATTCAATTGATCAAGCCTTAAAGTGATATTTCTGTGATATAACAAGATATTACCCGTTTGTAAACCTCAGTTTTGCATGAGACTGTTAAGGTGTTTATTTTAACTTAAAAACATCTAAACTGTTATGCTACTATAAGTGCTGCTGCAACACAAACACCATAAAGTAAACAATCAGTTTTTACATGATTTCCTAAGCATTTTTGGAATAAATTGCTTTGTCTTTAAGGTTTTGTGAGGTACAAAAAACCTGAACTAACCCTTTAATTAAATGTTTGTAACATACTTTGCTCAAACAGAGTCGGTAAACAGTCGTCTTTCATAAGCACAAACATATATATACGTCATCATCAGAGTGGCCAGATTTAAGGAGTGCAGCGACCCAGTTAACTCCTCTCCACATTTTTTCCCCATCAGAAAGAAGTCTTCTTTTTTTATGATCAGTGGTACTGACTGAACATTATTATAGTTCTAGAGAGAATCCAGTACATACCCTGAGAGTTCACACCAGCTCAAACCAAAGTGATTAATGTCAAGTTCTTTTAATAAATCTTACATTAGCTGGTATTGGTCTATTTGGCCACAGTATTGTTATGCGTCATCGCATACAGTTATAAAGCAACCTTAAACCAAGAGGCTTGTTACCTGAATGGAATGTACGTGGAATTCCTCGACACCAACAAACCGTAGGCCTCCTCTGGCGTCATATCAAGATGCATCACCTTCAAATGAGAAAAAGGTCTCATCAGTAAGCACTCTCTTGATATTTGACACCCACCATGAGGCTCAGGATCAAATGATGTCACAGGACATGTAGATAATATGCACATCTGCAGACTTACAGCGTATGAGCCTATTAGGTAGGCAGCGTTGGCTTGTTTTTTCTGATCTCCACAGGTATAAAAAACGATCCTCTTCCTTGAGAGTGTAATGGACTGTGCAAAAACATTAAAAAAAAGTTTGACTTTATAATATTAAGTAGTAAGAAACTGCATCAGTTTAGTACGTTTTTTTAATTCCTAATACGAGATGCGACACAAAAATGTAGACATCGACAAAGAGAGATAAAAAGAAAACTTTCTCAAATTTGACTGAAAAAGCTCCTTATTTTGAAAGTTGCAACTTCATTAAAATGGCTAAATATTTTAGATTAATAGCAGGTGCAATTATTTTACTGATAATAACTGATTATAGAACCAGGTCCTTTTGACTAGCTTTCTTCTCTCAATAAATTAGAAAAATCACTGCATCCTGTATTTACTCAGGTTATCTTCCCCTGATATTGAAAGGTGTTAGGAAATCTGTAAGGGGAAAAGTACTTTTTTACAGCACTGTACCAATACAGACAAACTGCCTCAATATAGAGGAACAAACTGTCACATTTTGATGATCAAGCAGAAACAGAGACATACTTTAACAGTAAAACAGCTAACCGACATGCATAAAATGAGGATAAAAAGGCTATAAATCTGATTGACTTTTTTCTACCTGCAAGAATAAATATAGATTGACCTATGACTTTCTTTCCAGTCTCTCTTTCAGGAAGTGTAATTAACTGCCGTGGTTTAGTTTACCTTGAGCTTCTTTGTCAGCTTGCAACAGAAGCGATAAAACATGGCCAGGTTAAGGGGACCAAAGTCTGCATAAAAGCTGCGAGAGAAAAAAAGAGAGAGAGAAAAGAGATGAAAGACTCTGTCAGAATATCTATTTATGCAGCCGGCTATCGTCCCCTGAGGAAGTTTCATTAGATAGAATCTGCTACTTCAGACGAACACAGTGAAAATACTGATGGGGTAAAAACTATATTTGGAAGCATTTTTTGATGCAAGAGTGGGTCAAACTGAAAAGGAGAAAATATGCAAAGATGAGAAGAATTTTTTTTTGTACCCATATGTCAAAACGTCAGGTCAGTCTTACCCTGGTGACCAGCTGAATAGGAACACATTTAGAAAATCCTGCTCTTTATTATTAGGAACTCTTAAACTGCAAATGCAGCACTTTAATTGCTTTATTTACTTTGTAAGTATTTGAGATTCATTTGCCAGTAGAAAAAAAAAACTTTTTAAATATTTAAAGCAGTGCATACTTTACCGTAATTTGTCTGCACTTAAAAAACAAGATTGTTTTAACGAGGTAGCAAACATATCTGCAGACTCAGTTTATAAACATATTCAAAACTTTTTCAGCACTATGTTAAAAACCAAAGGTTCTGATACTGCTGCAAATGTACTCACTTCTCATAAGCCAGCTCTTCATCTATGCAGAAACAGTGTCGGTCAGCTGTGCTCTTGATCTTTTGCTGAAGTATAGCAAAATATAGTTGATCTGTTAAAGGGGAGGAGGGAGGGGCAGGGGGACAAAAAATGTTAATATTGTCAAAAAAACAAACAAACACACACTTGTTTATTCATTCCACACACAAAAAAACTTAACTAAAAAAAGTTGTCTGCATCTTTCCTTATTCGTCGTCTTTTCTGATAACTCACCCTTTATAAGCTCCATACATCTTGAAACATCGTCTGAAGTCATCTTGCTAACTGATCTAAACATGACGTTTTCCACAGAAAGGTACGAAGTGAATTTCTTCACGAGGACTCAAGCATACTAAGTAAAAACTGCGTAAAAATATTCCTTAAAAGTTTCGAACAGATTTGAGGTAGTATTTAAAAGCGCCGTGGTTAGATTTTCCTTTCTCCTGAAGTTGTTTTCAAAGAGGAGAAAGTCTCCAACCGAAGAGGGAAGGGGGGAGAGCAAGTGCGCACTCTGCTAAAACTGATCCCCGCGCGAGACTCCTCCTCCACGGCGCCACGCGGGATCCTATTGGCTGCTATAAAAAACAGGACGCTATGCGATTGGAGAAAAAATATGCTTGTCAGGTTCTGTTCCGCCCCTTTTAGTTTAAAGTTCTCTACATGAGAGCCGTGATAGGCCCTGGGATCGTTGCTAGGATGATCCATCAGCCAGTCAGATTTGCGACTTTCACTGAAACGACCCTCCCTCTCAGACTCGAGCTGATAAAGGATGCACCAACCAGGAAACGTCATAAAAATACGAAATTTAGCTTGAGAGAGGGAGAACGATGGAGTTAATTTTACAGCTATGGCATTAATGCGCCACAGTGTCCATCTGTAAACATAAATGACACAAACACAGTCGGTAAAAACAATAATGTGCAGTGCGCAAAGATGAGAAGGTGCCACTGACTGCACTGAAATAAATGCTGTATGATCAAAACTTGTCATTTCTGGGTATTTTGTGCACATATGGCGAAAGGGATTCGGCGCAAAAACCCATTGCATTATAAGGGACAGACGGTGTCGCCATATTGGGGCAAAGCTGAAGAAAATTAAGGACTTTGCTGCGTTAAAAAAGGTGTGCGCACGTCTCCATGCATTTCCCAAGCGGGCTAAAAGTTGTCGGGGTTCGTTGTGCAGACCCTCTTACCTGTTATCTCAATGTAAATATCAGAGTTTGGCTCCGCCTCTGAGCTGCTGTGAGCTGCACAGCGTTTTTTCCTGGACTCAGTTCGCCTCCTCTCGCTTTTGCGCTTCATGTTCTCCTCAGGGCTGCAGGGCGGACATTGTCGAGGAGGTGTCTCCTTGCAGAGCTGCTCCGTTTTTGCAGGCAGGCGTCTTGTTTTGGCGCTGTCAGTTTGGCATGGCTTGGATTCTGCGCTCTCGATGAGTCCCTTTCTGTGCGTGCTTGTGTTGTTGTGTCAGCCGAGCCAGAGTTGGCTGCTCCAGCCTCTGTGGTGGTGGTGACGTCTCTGAGAGGGGGCAGGTTTCTGCTCACTGAATCCCCCATCAAGTGACGTATCAGGATTAGATTCTCCAAAACACACACTTTGATGTTAAGCTGCATTGAAAACACAATTTACACAAAGTTACTCATGAATTCTCATTAGATAAAACAGTGAATCCAGAGAATAAAATCACGTTTTATGACTTTATTTTCATTAGGTGCATAAAAAGGCATTAATCCTTCACAGGACAAGTGATTTGCAACTTAACCTTTTAACTTCCACACAACAAAGAAGACAGACATTTTATTTTCTGTATAAAAAACATTTTGGACAATGAGGGTTATAATACAATGTAAATTAATACTTTCAAAACAACAATATTCATTTCAGGGTAGTCTGACTTGCTGATTTGTTTGATATATAAATAGTAATCAAATGCTTAAGAGTTAAAAAGGCATGGCCTGCTTGTTCAAACAATATGCTACCTTCGCCTATTGTTCAAACTTTAAAAATTAAACACAAAAAATGTAATAAACATTGGACAGTTTTCTGCATTTCTGTCTCGTCAGCATTCAAATATAAACAAATCACTGGCATTGTTCATGTAGAAACCTATTGGAAAAACGTCAGTTTTCCAGGAGTTGTATTGAAATCACAATTACTCAGATGTGATTATAAAAAATTTAGCTTTGATCTTTTAAAGACAGCAATGCAACATGTACACAGTTAAAGTTATGAAATAAAATACATAACAGATATCTTATGAGAAGAATGTTTTTTATGGTCCCAAAAGATGAGAAGCATCTTTAAAACACTAAAAATTAGAAAATAAATTACTACTGAATATAAAAATGGGAATTTTTGGCAATGACAAAAATGTCATGTTTTAGATGTTTCATTTGATCTAATCCAGTGAAACATTGTCAGGTCTGGCAGCTTCCCTGGAGTTGGATGCCTGCGTCAAATCATGTATTAGCTAAACACACATTCTGCAGAGATGCAGTGCCTCTGTAGTTTGGATTCACAAAGCAAAATAATCAGCGCAAATCCTTCATGAAGCTGTGCAAGAACTGAAGGAAGGGAATAAATGTCCTATGCTGCTCTCCACAGTCACCAGAACATTAATTCACTGAATATTTTCAGAGGCATTTTAGGAATGACAAAACCAAACATCCCTCACAAGAGCCTTGTCATAGCTTTCTGTGATAAAGTTATCAGCTTTTGCTCAAACTTACGAAGTCTCAGCCAGCTGGAGAGCATGCTGCATGCATGGGTACCAAATAATATACTACAGGACACAAAGTAAAGTCGTCTTTGTCGCAGGCAGGAAGCTACACGTGAATGATCTTTGGTTTATCACTAAAGTCCAGGTTCTGTTGAAGTCCAGCAAGCTGAAGGAGCCAGGTGATGGGCATGTGATCCAGGCGGTTCATATCAAAATGCACAAAATGAACTTGAGAGCCTGCAAAGAGAAGATTAATATGTGTGGGAAGATTAAAGATGCATAATGAAGTCATTGTGACTGAAGACAGCATACCAGGTCCTACAATGAGGGCTCCACCTTGCTGATGCAAGTCGCCCTGAAAGTCAAACACAGGACCAGTCATGGCTCTCCATATGCTCTTCATTTGGCCCATAAATAAACCAGACTTCACATGGGGACTGGGCTGTGCTGAATATTCAAACATAAGATGCAAAATTACATTATGTTACATCAAAATCAAAAAGTGACAGCAGCTGCACCTGCATCGTGTTTTACCAGAGTCTGTGGACGTCTCCTCTCTCCTCATCCCAAGCTTCTGGTAAATGAACCTCTGTGGGTCCACATACATTTCATACGGATATCCCGTCAGCAAGCAGAATGGCTAGATGAGCGATGGAAGAGCAGATCTCATGTTTGTGGCAATACCGAATTCAGATTACAGTTTATGAGGCCGATAGGAACCAGAGCACACAAACTTCATTCAAAGTTTTAAAAATCATACATGCATCACAAACATTGATTTGAATAAAAAGTGAAGTTTTATTTATAAACTCACCTCTATATGACGATAAGAAGACTGACCAATCACAACCAGTCGAATTCCTGCATCCTGCAAAGTCACACCAGGATCTTCTGAATACATTTTAAAATATCCCTAAATATCAGATTTGCAGCTCATGCTTCGACATCTCACCTCCAGAGCTTCTCTAGGTACTTTGCTCAAATCATCAACATACTCTTTGCAGCTGTAACACAGGAAATTCTGTAGGAACACATAAGACATAACATCTCCACTCATCAACATGACTTTTTAAAAAAGTTTGTGGGGCTAAAGTCCACTTGATGCACACGAAAACACCTGTACTCAAAAATATTTGATAAATTCCTTTAAACGCACGTTTTCAGCAGCAACATACCCGCACAAAAATGATGACCGATTTCCTGTCTTGATATAAACTCTTGAAAGAGACAGAGTTTCCATGCCTGTCGTAAATTAAACAACCTTCGACTTCTGAGAGATTACGATCGACGGTTCTGGTTCCAGTTTCCCGTCGTTCCTTGGTAATTTGTCGGGTAATTGGTGAAACGACCTCAGCCATGTTTCCTGAAGCTTCCCAGCACGGAGCGCTATTTTTGGGAGTTGCCTTCACGGCTGGAGGAGCTGGCAGCTGATCCACGCCCATAGGCTGCAGGCAAGTGTGTGTGTGTGTGTGTGTGTGTGTGTGTGTGTGTGTGTGTGTGTGTGTGTGTGTGTGTGTGAGTAAAAAGGAGGACTATTATGCATTTGATCAGCGCATTACGTCATAGACTGACAGCAGAAATAAAAGTAAACACCAAAATCTAAACGTTTGCATCTAGTTTTGATGATTATTCTGCAAAAAGTACACCAAAAAGCCCCATGAGTGAAGAATTTAAACATTTCTTAAATGTTGTCAAATGTAAATTAAAACCTGTTTAGCTTTCAAAGTAATCATATAATAGTATGTTTTCCTTGTTTTTAAAATAAATACAGACCTAAGCAAGTTCAGTCCAGATCTTATTGTCCCACAATGGGGGAATTTGGAGTTTCCTCAAAACTTGATAAAGATCCCAGGGGTGGAGCTAAAGATTTTTTATTAGGGTGGTAAAGGTGTGGCCTGAGGTCCAAGGTGGGGTGCAGAGAAAATGCTTAGGATGCACGGATGCAAGGTTTTTCCATGCATATTTATACAAACAATATACAAAACAACACCTTCCAAAGTTTGGTTTATCAGCAGCTGTATTTCAATAATTGTTATTTGATCACATCACATTTATACAGCAAAGTGATTACTGAGTTTAATGTCTAACATCATTTTAAAACTTAATTAAGTTCTATTTTAGAATATATGAGCAATGCATTTGAGATTCCATAAATGTGCAAAAATAAAGAAAAGGTGCAGGGTGTTTGGTAAAAGTGGATAAACACTAAGTAAAAGTATATTACAATTTTTAAAATTAAAATTAACAAGAAGAATCATAAAAGAAAACAAACTATATGACAAAATATATATTGTATGTATATACATATATGTATATACAACATCTAATACATATTACACACTCACACGCACGCACACACACACACACACATATATATATATATATATATATATATATATATATATATATATATATATATATATATATATAATCATGTGGTAAATTAGATTTTGGACAAGTCCAGGATTTTTGAAGGGTTCACACTTTAAGAAAAGGGTGAGAGACATCATTTAAAGATGTTATAGAAGTGAACATTTCAAATTAAATGGGATCATTCTTCAATATAGACTCAGTAATGCAGTTCTACGTGGAGTGAAAGTGTGGACAAAGAACAGGTTCTAGGCTAGAAGAGTCTGTTGGTGGAATTTAGAAAGTTTAATGGACAACGTGCTTGGTATAAAGTTACACGATTAAAAAAGGGAGAAGATTTAGTTGAAATGTGGTTTGGAATAAAGTACCAGACACTCGTTCTGTTCCCAGGACAAATTATAAATCGCCCTCGTCGGCTTCCGTCCTTCTGCCCTTTCGCTGCGGAAGTGTTGTTGAGAAAGCCAGCACTGTTTGGATTAGGACCTCGGCAGTTCATTTACAGGTCTCCCTGTGACCGTGTTTCTTCTGTCGGGACTTGTCAGCAGCGGTTTTGGCCGTGTATTACAGCAGTATTATGCGAGCATCGTCCGGAGTGTGGCCGCAGCGTGTGAAGTGGTGAGAGCTACAGCTAACTTAAACTTAGCATCTGATGATGGAGCAGACTGGCCTATCAGAAAGCTGTCAATTAGTCAGTTTCCCCTCAAAATTAACGATAAACTGTGAGCAAATATTTGACACAAACATGTAAAGAGCTCAGGTAAATCCTAACCGGGATGTTTAGACGGTACTGCGTGTTTGTGTACGCTAAACAAATGACCACCTGTTCATTGTTTACATCTTTGTGCTTTCATTCGACAACAACCAGACGAGGAACAGCTACACGTAACTGAGCATTTAGAGGTTTACGTAGAGGTTTAGTCAGATTTGCCTCTGTATTTTTGGCAACATTATAAATTTAGACGATACAATAAAAATTAGGTTTATTTTAATTTATAACGGTGATTGTTTGCTGATGCTCAGCTGTTATTTAGCTATTTGCTGAAATAATCCATTACATACAGCAAGGAAAATAGTTTGTTTACCGCCCTCCTTTGATTTGTAATTTCTGTTTTAATATTTACAGTGCCTTGCAAAATACATTAAGTCAAACTTTTTTATAATCTTTTAAAGTAAATCAACGCTTCTTCAGGCTTTTCAAATGTATTTCATTTAACTGCCTTATCGATCATTTTCAAAGACTAATGCTTTTATTTAAGTCATTTATAGTACCCTATGAAATCCATTTAATCTATTTGTACCCCCCAAATCCTACTTTTTTAAATTTTTCTAAATAAATTATTTTAAATGATAAAATACAGAATGAATAAATAAACCTGTGGGGGGAACAACCTGAAAATGGATTTCATAGGACCTTAGGTCTTACCTATTCAGGCATAAAAATGCTCCAGACTCAAGGAATGAACCAGTGTACTGTGGACACAAAACAACTTAACAAAGAAATTAATTTTATGTAGGATAATTAGGCACTTTGTTTCCAACAGCTGGTCACAAAGACACACTTTGTTTCTATCAGTTTTATTTAACTTATAAAAAATACCAAATATAAATAAGACAGTGAGCAAAAAAAACAACAACTATTTTTATCTCCATTGTGATTCCCAATGAGCTATTAGCTGAAAACTTGACATGTTTTTAACAGTCAGCTAAAGGATGATTGATCTCTTGTTTCAGGTCATTGCTGGATTTTTAACATTTTTCCTTAAAACATGATTTTAAGATGCTGTCCATTTGCTGACATTTAACTAAACACTCCACAATACATACTGTCGTATTCAGGTAGATAGACCGCACAGACAATGAGTGGAAAAAGTTTCCAAAAATCTAAAGAATAACTTTGAATGACCTTCAGAAAACCTGAAGAACTTGTGATCTGAGTGACTTTAAAAGATTACAAAAATGTTTGGCGTATTGGAAGCAATATATATATAATAGATGTTGTTTAGGACCTTTGCATTGTATTTTAAATAATTACTATCAGTCAGAATTCGAATAACACACTCCTTTTGCTATTATTGATAAAAGATCTTATTATTTAAGAAAAACAGACTAAATAGTTGAAGAAATCTTTTCTCCCATTCCTAGCAGTCAATTAGACGTGGACTAAAAAGGACAAGTGGTGTCAATAATTAAAGTGATTTCTACTTGACTTTGGTCATTTTGTAACAAACGTGTACCTGATGTTCTAGAGTTTCGTTGAATCATCTATATGGGCCATCTTCTCTCCAAAAATGGTTTACGTCTGAAGAAGAGGACACGCAAGTTGCATCACAGGAAGAAGAAGAAGAGGAACTGTTTCCTGCGGGGACCTTGCATGCTCTGCTTCATCATCCACAGCAACAGCAGCACTCTTGACGACGACAGCGACCAGCTGGAGGCCAGCGCCAACGGGTGCCGCCACAACAGCATCACTGGAATCACTGTCCCGGTTGTCGGTGGAGTCGGCATCGGAGCAGCGGCTGCCTCGAAGCTCGCCGAGCGATACGCAGCACTCTCATCTCCCGAGGACTGCTCCAAATTCCTGCTGTCACAGAGAGAACTTGCTATCTGGGAGGGCCAGGGGAGGAGTCTTTTGTCAGCGGTTCCTGCCAAACTGATTCCACCACCGGTACTTTTCCGGACTGCTGGTGTGTCTGTGACTGTGCCCATACCTCTGCCTGTGCCCGGCTGCCCCAGCGACTACTCTGAGATGGTAGGCATCAACACTCAAAACACTGCAGCTGGTGAAGAATCAGCACACCATGAGGGCAAATTTGATGGTACCCTTCCACAGTAAACAAAAAACACAACTTTCTCTAAAGTAACTGGAAACTAAACAAAAGTTTAACATCATCTCTTATTGATTATTTCATATTTAACCCCAATCAGATTTAGCTCGAATGAGGTTTAAATGAAAAAATGAAACTGACATGTAAAGAAAGATACATTCAAGTTTTTGTGGCAGCATCTTTTGCAAAACAAGTGATTTCTGTGTTTCACAAAAAGACGTCTGCATTTACCAACAGGTAGTTTGGTCTAGTTTGGTCTGAGCAGACTGCTTAAGCTGTTTCAGGTTTGAAGGGTGGCGTCTTCTTTCCACGGATGTTCAGTAGGATTAGGGTCTGGGCTCATGGAGGGCCATTTTGTTCTTAAACCAGATAATGCATTAAAGAATTCAACCATGTAAACAAACACCTAAAATCCCCTCCAGTTTATGACTTTAACTTAAAATTATTATCAAATATTTTTCTGAAGATTGTCTAAAAATCTTAAACAACATATTTTTTCCAAACTCCACTTTATGCCCAACGACAATCTTGGCTTACAGTGATTGTAAAGGAGGCAGATTTACTAAACATTAAGCCAATGCACTATTGTCCACCAAAGTGTTTTAAATCTGAACGTGACATGTGACTTTCCTGTGTCCTCGAGACGTAACAGAAGAACTACAGCAGCCATAAATTAAAGCTTTGTAAGCAGTTTTAATTTGTTCCTGTTGGGAATTCAGAGTCGGGGTGTTTTGTCTATAATGTCGTAACAAACTAAACTACAACAAAAAGCTCCTGTCTGCATGTTATCTGTGTCTTCACAAAAAATAAAAAGATAAAAAACACACCATGAAGCTGCCAAGCAGGATTTACCATCTTCACCTACTCTCAGAGACATTACTTTCCCACACAAAAGGGGATGGTTGTCTGTGTGCTCTTTTCAGCTATGAAAATTTAAAGACTGGCTAGATGAAAGCATACATTAATTTATGTTTTAGCATCCAGTATAGCATCTCTCCTCAAAACCTTCTTAAAGTCTTCTCAGATAGATTTTAGTGACAGATGTGTCAAAGTTAAGCTGCTGAGACTTATCTGAAGAAAACTGGCGGCACCTGGTTGATCCGTGTGTGTTTCTGGGTGCAGGTTTGTAAGAGGAAGTGCTCAGAGGTGCAGAGGTGCACCCCTTGTAAGCAGCCGCACTGTGCCTTTGCTGCTGCTGATGGAGAGCTGGAGCATGACAAAGTGGGAGGAGGGGGAGACGGGGGAGGAGGGGAGGCCGCTTCGAACTCTAAAACTGACCACTGCCACCTTCCCATCTGCCCGATTCCCTCCTCCTCCTCGTCCTCTGCGTCCTCTTCCTCCTCACCTGCTGATGGCTGCTGTGCGTTGAGTCTTCGTCCTGATTCATCAGACAGTTCAGACTCGTCACCCTGCTGCCTGAATCATTATGACGACTGCCAAGCGAGAAGTTCGGATCATGCTGATCACTTAAGCATCAACCACCTGCCTTCCTCCATCCTTCTTAAGGTCAGATACTTTATATTTTCTGATATAAATACACATGCATTCTTAAAGAAAACTAGCTCTGTAGTGAGAATATATTATCTTTTCCTCTGCTATCAGGTGCTGTCCCACTTGACGGTGAAGGAGCGATGTCTTTGTGCCTCTCTGGTTTGTAAGTACTGGAGGGACCTCTGCTTAGATTTTCAGTTCTGGAAGCAAATTGACCTCAGTGGCCTACAGCAAGTAAGAGACTTGTTTTCTTAGAAATTGATTATTCATGTTACACTTTTGCTGCGGATAAGAGAAAACCCCATCACTTTTTCTTTGTGGTGCTTGTTTCTCAGGTCAACGATGATCTCCTTGTGAAAATTGCTTCTCGGAGGCAGAATGTGACAGAGATCAACATCTCAGATTGCAGAGGGGTCCATGACCATGGTGTGACCTCCCTGGCCTCACACTGTCCGGGCCTGCAGAAGTATACAGCCTACCGGTGCAAACAGCTGGGTGATATCTCTGTAATGGCTTTGGCAACACACTGCCCCCTTCTGGTCAAAGTGCATGTAGGAAACCAGGACAAACTCACAGATGCAGCATTGAAGAAGGTATCTTTTAAATAGACCTCATATTTCACCAACAAGATCTTTACTTATTAAAAGTATTAATTTGCATGTTGAATATTGTCTCTGTTTTGTTGTCAGCTTGGATCGAACTGCAGCGAGTTGAGGGATATCCACTTGGGGCAGTGCTACGGTATCACAGATGAAGGCATGATGGCCTTGGCTAGAGGATGTCCTAAACTGCAGAAACTCTACTTGCAAGAGAACAAAATGGTCAGTTTCAGATATTTGATCTGATCTTTTTGCTGTTTGTCATCAGCTTTGTGTCTGGTCTCTTTTGTTGTGTATAAATCCCTTTATACATACATGAGTATAAAAACCCAAGGATGCTGTCAGTCGTTTTAAAAAAATTATTTTATTGTTGATTACAATGATGTGGATGATGAAGAATCTTTCCATGATTTTAGCCAAAATTTCTACATTTTCTTTCAGTTAGCTTGAGAACTGTTTGTGTTTTTTGCCCCCTAGTACACAGATTAAAAACAAAAATCTCTGGTTTAGATGTTTGTAAGAACTGATCCGTCTGTCATGTTTTTTCTCTTACTCTTGATTTGGAAAACAAATGTTAAAGCTATAAAAAAACCACCCAATCATAGCTGCACTACATCCCATTTCTGTATTTTCTGTGTGATCATTTCAAACATTTTTGATGACTTTAGAGTTTAAATTAACCCTACAGTGAAAGATCAGTATATATTTTAAACCTTAACGTGACTGAATGTGTAACATTATATACACACACACATTTTATTTAGGTGAATTTATGATTTTAAAATCAATTTTTTTTGTCTTGACAGACATCATAGAGTTAAATAGTTAATTTTATGTTTTTAACAGATTAGGAGGAAAACATGAACATATCTTAACTGACCACCAGGTGTCATTGTTTTTTTCTAAACAGCTGGCCAGCTGTTTTATCATCAGAGGCTGCAGCTTGCTGTTTTAATGCTGTGCTGTGTATTTCTGGATCAAATCACAGCCCTGCAACATGTTAGTATTTGCTATCTAATGCTGGACTCCAATACAGACTGAAACTATAAAGAAACCATCTTTTTTACATCCTCATTATGGTTCAGATTGTTCGTTTCAGACCCTCGTTATCTCCATCCTCTTTGTTTCACTAATGGATTCTCATTTTCTCCCAGCTAATATTCCTTTAGTGTCCATGAGTAATCGTGACCTTGATGAATTGGTCCACTGTAAATTGTTAGGAATAGCATAGTTTTTTAAAACCCCATTCATCAACTAAATAGTAAATGAAATTAGCGATTAGGGCTAGGTGAGAGATTAATATTGCTGCTGATAACATTTCAGCAGGGCCGTATCGATTTCAGATGGTGATATTTCAGATGTGCGAGGGTTGCAGTTATTTAGCTTCCTATCATTAGAGCAGAGAGAAACGGGCTGAGCTTATGTGGGAATTACGTCGTGGAAAGTGGCAATCTAGTTGCCTGGCCTACAATTGACATTAAGTCGCCAGGAGTTATGATGACCGAGAAGCCTCTTATCCTCTCTGACAGCTTGAAAGGCAGTTTAAGGTCCTCCACCTTAGTGCTGATTTTATAGCTTTGTGGGAAGTGGTTGTAATTATGGTCTCCAAATGAATGTGGTGCTTTGAGATCTAAAAATATGCCGGAACATTTAAATTTTGACACTAAATGATACAGCTAATGTCTGAGACACACGCTAGGTGTATGAGTATCTTGTACTTGGAGAACCTTGATTCAGACCAAATCAGATCAGAACCATTAAGATTAGAGGCCATTGGATGGTTTATGCTTAAATATAAATGGTTGAACTTTTGTGGGACTGTTGTTTGGGTTTAGTCCTTGTTTCTACATGAACTGAGTCACATTGAGGTGGGTTTTTGGATTTAAGCGTGCTATAAATAGCAAAGTCATGGGACAGGAGTAAAAGTACCTTGAGATCCTTTCCTCTCCTCCACTCTCCTCCCCTTCACATTCTTTTGTCTGTTCATCCTAATCAGTCACAGATGAAGATGAGTCTTTCCCTCGCTTTGATCTACCCTTTTTCCTCCTCGTTCTCCTAAATGGAATAATTAAATCCCTTTTGGGATGTTTCTTTGTCATGTGAACACCCACATTAGTTTTTTTATTTTCTCATTTTCCTTCTTTCCTGCAGTGTTTGCGCTGCAGGGTCTGTTTTCTTGGACTTGAAACCATATCAAGCTTTGTAGATGCTTAAATGGTGTTTAGGAAAAAGAAGGCAGCTAAAACAAACAAAGTTTTATGAAATGTTAAAAATAAAATGTTGAACCTCTAACGTATCATTAACGTACTGTTTCCTCTTTGTAAGTTAATAAAGCTCGTTAGTTATTTAAAAAAAAACCCAATTGTTCAGATTTGTTAGAGTAACGTGGAGAGAATGTCTCAAAAGTCACTCCACAGTTTGCTAACAAACTGGATTGTTAGCCCAGGGCCAAATCAGCCCAGGGCTATGGATAACCCTGGGCTAAAAGCGTTGTGTGAAACCAGGTGACTCTGGTGTATCGCTGCGCCCCCTTTTCTTTCCACATCCAACCTGCATTCTTTATTGGCATTCATCCAGTATTGATGCCAGAGCTGGTTATATTGCACCAGCTGCCTTTCAAGGCTTGTTTTCATCTTTTGAAGTGTTTGCTTTCTGCTCCCTTCCATTCATATTCTGTTCTCTCACTCCCTCGAAGGGCAGAGGCTATGAGAATAGCAAATGCCCCTTTTCCTCATCTTTCTTCAGTTAGCCGTAGGGGTGGAGAGGTTCAGCTCTGCATTCTGTTTCTTAGACCATCTGGTGAACGAGTGCTGGAGAAGTCAGAAAACCTCCTATTTCTCCCTTCCCTCTTCTCCACTTTTGATAACTTTTCTGCAATTTTCTTCTCAGTTGAATGTTTTGCAATTTGGGAACATTTTTGCTGCGGAAGCACTTTTCTTTTTTTGGTCTTTCAAGGAATCGTTATCTGTCCTCCTGTCTTGTTAAAATCAGTGTTCATTTAATTTTCCCACAATGTAACGGGAACTTTTTTTACAGGCTCATCTCAAAGACACCACATCTACCTTTTGCTTGTGATTATTTACAGTTTTAATTAGTTCAGAATGTGCAAATGTAAGTGGAATTGAGGTGACCTATCGTAGATTACGTGTGCCCTCAATTTAATATGCAGTTACTACTATCTGAGCCTCTTTTCCATTCTTTTACTGTATTTTTCAGCTTGAGTTTGGGATAGGGAGGAATGGTTTAAAAGTAGGACGATGGTGAAGATGAACTGTCAGTGTGAGCAGTCATTCTTGGCCACAGGTCAGTAAAAGGGGCTTCATCTCCTGCTTTGATTGGCTGCCTGTCTACTCCCTTAGTGGTTTGGATTTTCCTGGCTTGGAGAATGACAGCGAGGTTCAATCAGACGTAATCACAGATTGAACCGTATATTTACATTAGCAGATGTAATTAGCCAGATTAGAGGGAAAGCAAATAGAAAGGAAGTGATAATGATGTCTGTCAGTTATTATGGGATAGATCTTTTGACATGAACAAACCAACTCTAACCCACTAAGTAAACAGAAACAACACTCACAGGGGAAGCTTTGGAGTTGAATCGCTGCCGGGCTCACTGGAATCTCCCCTGGAAACTTTGTTCATGTATTGGACTGTAATTAGAGATAAATTCAACCACTCTGGCCATTCACACAAACACTAGTACACAGACACACAAACAATGCTTTGTCCATCTTCCCAATCCCCTCCAGTCTTCTTAGACAGCTGTTTGGACTTTTCTAGAAGTTGAATGTCAGATGTTGTGTGATCTGTTTAGTCAGTTTAACTGCTAATGGTGCTGGATTATGTGTGTCAGAGCGAGGAGAGGCAGCAGAATTTCCATTCTTTCATATCAGAAAGTCTCTCTTCTCTTCCTTTGTCATTTTTCAATCCTTTGATTCGTCTTTGTTGGTTTTGGAGGTAGCTACAGTAAAGCTGCACTTTACTGTGAAAAACTCTACGAAGGTTGTTGACGTCTTTTGTCCAGTTATATTTGGTTTTACCTGCAGGACTGACAAAAAGTTTTTAGGGTATTTAGAGTAACTTTTATTCTTCAGTTTTTAAAGAAAGAAAAAAAAAAATGAAACAAAATAATCTGATCAACTTTGCTTTTAGATGTTTTAAAAGCCTAGTCAGGAATGAAAGCTGCAAATTATTTATTGCTATAAGTTTGACTTTATATTGCAATGGTTGTTATAAATAATGTTGCAAATAAAATAATGCAAAGTGCTTTAAAAACAACCAAAACAAACAAGAACAGGAAAGAATATCTCCCACCCACAGCTAAAATGAAAAATAAAACACTACACAGCATTCAGAATCTATTTATTACCATTATAATAAAAAGAATAACAGAGGAAGTACAAGTAGGGAAAAAAGTAAACACAGGTTGATATAGGAGTTAATAAATAATTATAAAAAACAACTAGAAGTTGCTTTTCAGTTTAAAATGTTCAGATATTAATAATCAGAAATATCAGTAAACATCTAGAAGTCCAACGGATAAATTGATGTAATAAATGTAGAGCTGGCTAAAGGTCAACACTCATTAGAATAAAATCTAAATCCATTTAAAGCAAACAGAACTGCATTGTCTTATTTTAAAATCATCATCATCAGAAACACTGGATGTGTCTCCATCACTTTAAGCTCGGTGTATTTTATAGATGAGGATCAGATCATAATGGTATTACATTACGTCATCTAGGTTTTCAAAAGATATAATTTTTAAAATAGACATTTAATCGTTATTCAAATAAAAACGTAGTTTTCCCAAACAGTCTATCTATTTATTTTTTGTTCCTGAAGTATCCTTGTAAATCAGACATGTTTCTAGGAACGTCTTCATCCACAGAAAAGCTAACAAAATGCTGTAGTACCTATGTTAGACCTGTATGTGGCGCTCTATCTGTCATGGAAATACACTAAAAACAGAAATAAAGGCATAAAGCATGTAAATAAAGCAAGCACACTGGATAGGAAACGTAAACACATAAAGACGGGTCATAGGTCAGAATGAACTGGGGCTTTTGACATGTTTTAAAAAAACACGCGTAGGCCATCTACATAAGAACACTGGGTGTTGTGTTCTGTTTGAGCGAGAAGTTGAAACCTTTATGTATGAACAAACACCGGCACCTTTTAGTGTAGAGATAAAAACACAAACATTTATGTTGATTTTTTGTTTATTACAGCAGCCAAAGCTTGACTGCTGAATAATTAATGCTGAAATAAGATATTAATTAAACCAGAGCCTCTAATGGATCTCACTGAAAACTGAGAAAAAGTCCAAGAAGCTGATTTATTTGGTAATAAGCAGAGACTCAAACACTTAAACCACGTTTTTCCACTGTTTACATTCTGAGTAGGTAGTCTGAGTTAACAGCACATTTTTGTCTCCGATATCCGCCTCCTTGTTGCTTCACTGAAGTGCTTCTGTATTGATCCGTGGCCCCAAAAAGCTCTTCTTTCTGTGTTTGTGTGTTCGAGGCCGTTTACTGTTCGGCCTTTTCCTGAGAACTAATCAGATGCATTAATGAGCTCTGACTTGAACTCGGACTGCCGGCTGCACTCAGACACAGACTTTGTCAATATGTTCCCTCCGCCGTCTGCTGAAGAACAAAAGAAGTTCGAAAGGCGAGAAAAAAGAAAGGGGAGAAAGCAAAGGCGCTTTTGGAAATGCGAGCCGGTGAAGCGCCTCTCCAAAGAGACATGTCACCTTGCTACAGTGGTTTCTTTTCAATATTAGTCACCCCAGGAAAGAGGTTCAGCATCGGCATTAGGTTTTTGTTGCTGTTGTGCCCTAAAGTCTATCAATAACACAGGTTAAATTGCTTTTAAAAACAAGAAGAGAAGAAAAACACCTCAGTGAGGCAGAATGCTCCCTTGAATTTTCTGAGTGGTTCTGTTAAAAGCGTTAACCTTGTGGGGGAAAAAAGGCAAAGTCAAGTGAATGGCAGACGTTAAAACTTAGTGTCGGGACAGCTGACAAAGCTGCCTCTCTGTTGCTAAACGGTGACAGAATGCCAAAAATGACAAAGGTTGTGCCAGGGTTAGATTGACAGCTCAGAAATGGAAAGCAGATGAAGTATTTTGGGAAAGTCCTGATAATGCTGTGTTAATGGGAAAGTGGTGGATGTAGATTTCCTAAACTGAGAGTCTTTTTAGTGCTTTTCTCTTTGAGGGGTGAATAATGTCCTTTAAGTTAATTTGTAGTTGAATTTAAAGGTTAAAAACTGGATCACAGATTGAGTAAAATTCCTAATAAGGTCCAACCAGTTGGCTTCATATCAGCTGTGTTTTTTTTTTCCTGATGGGTTGAACATACACATCTCTGTACAGTCATGCTCACAGTTGAAGCTCTTGTTTATTTCCTGCAGAGGGCGTAGTAGGACTGGGTAAGAAAAGCACTGATTCAAGCGCCAGCACAAAACCAGGCAGCTGATTGCTCTTCTGACTTTTTACCTGCTTATCAAAGATCCCAATTTGAATGAAACACTTTCCAGTCGTTTAACTACGTTTTTTTTACCCAGTGATTTCAAGTAAAACGCCGTAGAAAGAAATTCTACTTTAAATCTGCTCAGTTTGAAGATTAATCTTTGTTTTAAACCTGCTTTACTTTCAGAACTATTCTAAACACATGGTGGCTTTTTACATTTCTCATGTCCTTTGCAAGAACTTGAATCCCATTAAAATGAAAGTGTGTGTTGTTTCAGTCATAAATAGGAACTCTGGATGACCTTTGCGGTGGTAATATATAATCTCTTAGTGCTGGGGCTGTTGTAGCGGCACTCATCTCCATTACATTATCAAGCATTCGCCTGCAGCTATCGGAGCGCCAGAAAAGCTCTGAGTAAGTGAGACTTTCACAATCTATGCATTCTCACTTGCTTATTCTGGCAGAGTACTTGGACAGACTGAAGTCAGAGATGGCAGATAAAGCTGTAAAGAAACCCACTTTTCAGGTTTTACAGAGATTGCCCTGCCTTCAGGCAAATACCTTGTTGCGGCATAAACGAACAGCTGATGTTGTGCTATTAGTCTGAAAAAGGAAGACGTCGGGTGAAGTTAGAAGTTATGCAGAGCTGTTGTGTGGGTACATTTTTAAAGCCTTTATGTTACATCACTTTTGCATTGCACATCTTTTTTGGCACAGAGTTTTTGTGATGCACGTGCAAAAGCGTTGCAGTCTGAAACATTGTCTTAATGTTTCTGCTGGAATAATTGTGTGATTTGAACATAAATGTGTTATAAAGATTTATTATTTCGTTTTGGCATAAAACACTGAAACGTTTAAGATTGGAGTTGTTTCCACTTTGGTCTGGGACACACTGGGACACAGAATTAATTTTTATTCCTCCAAAGTGAAGCTTTTCAAAAAGCTGTTTACGACAGGCAACATATTAATTGTTCACAAATTTTCCACAGAAATCAACTTCAAAAGATCTGCACTGTCCCTTTAAAGGAAACTTTGTCTTTCTGCTGACATAACGCCAAGTCTCATTCTGCATGTGCTGCTACAGTGGAGTAAAAGACTTTTATTAGCAAACCAGAGATTATAAATTCCTAAACTAATCTTTTTGTGAAAGCAAAAAAATGAGAACTTTGATTCTTTTTTGGCAGCTAAAACCTTGTGTCAAGTAAAGAGTGATAAACTTGATAGTTTCCAAACTAAATCAGCTTTTAAATGTTCAAAGACTGTTGTTTAAGGCAGAGGCAATCACAGGTTTTCTTTAAAATGTGATGGCATAAAAATGACAACAAAAAACACCAGAATCTGTCATTATCAGCAAGCTTTAGCTTAATGTGGGCTTCAAATGAAACTACATGTGCTCTAACAGATGGTCTAAAGGAAATGATTCCAGCATAAGATAATATGCAACTCTAACAGAATCAGTTCCACAGTTATTTAGTAAAACATTTAACCAGCTTTAATTTGACTCAAATTGTTGTAATTCAGAAATTTATTGCCAAAAATGAAGGTTTATGGTGACAAAATGACAGCAAGTGACTTTCCAACCACCGATCTCAGTGATCTAATGTTTGGCAGCTGTTTGAGTTTTCCAGAGGACCAGTGCTGGGCTCTGACAAGGCCAGTGTTTAAATAGCTTTGCTTTCGAGGCCTTCTGTTTATCCAGCTCCAGACAGCAGCATACCCTGACACCCAGCCAGGGATGTCACCGTGATTCATGGCCCTTTCCGACACCTCGCTCATGCCTTTACTCTTCTTAATCTCTTCGCGTTCGCTCTTACGCCCCATTCTGCCTCTCTCTCATGATGAGTTTTCCTTTTGTTTGAGAAGGGCAGGAATGATGTCATCATTTAAAGCCTGAGCGTGAAGTCGGGATGGAGGCCTCGCCTTTAGCCCGATGCATCGCTTTGTATGTATCATGATGAATAGCTCTCCTTTGGGACGTTCTTCTGTCCTGCTTTATGCAGAAAAGGCAGATAGATGGCACAGGAGAGGAAAAGATTGTGAGAGAACGTCTGGCTGCTTTTATCAACTTATTTTAAATTTATTCTCGCCATGGCCTCGCTACGCCTCTCCTCCTTTCTCAAACAAGCCATATCCTCCTCCTTGATTTTTCCCTTCGTCACCTCTTTCCCTTCGTCTCATGATTGAGAGACCCAACCTCGTGTTAATACTGACTTCATTAGGGATGATTGATAAGAGGCTGAAAGCTGCATGTCCATGTGATTGTGTATAGATGTTGTGGGCCATGCTCCCCTCTCCCCCCACCCCCATGATGAATTTGGGGCTAGCGATAGCAGCAGTGGTTCAATACTTGGGGTAATGAATGCGTTTAATAAGCACAGTGGGTCGATGTGTCTAATGAAGGTGTGACAGAGGATGGGCCTGGAGAATGCAGCTCTAACAAGACTTCAACGAGCCTCTGGGGTTAACGAGGTCACGTTTAAAATCTGGATTCCTTCACCTTTAAAGTTTCTGTCTGTTTATGCTCAGTATGTCTTTGTTTTCTCTCATTCATACATCTCTTGTGCCTCTGTCGTCTTAAGTTTTAGTTTCTTTGGACAAAAGTAGAGAAAGTTAGAGACTAGAGATCTGCATCGTGTCAGTATTTGTGTTTTTATTCTGTGCATTTGAACACCAGTGATGTTTGTGTGGTTTATTTTAAAACCTTTCAGGGTTACAGTGCAGGTACACTGATGGTTTCTTCCACAAACCACAGATGTTTTCTTAAAGAATGACTGATAGGGATTTTTCTCTAGCCGTACACATTCTTACCTGGGATATAAATTGTTCATTGCAGCTTCAAGCTTAAAGTCATGCTTTCTTGTAGCTTCACCGTCCTATTTAACTTTGTGTGCCCAGGTGTGACTGGTTCCAATTATTAAAAAAAAAAAAAGACAGAAATTGTCCTAATTAATTGACCCAACCAATCAATCGGTCCACTTCTAGTTTTGATTTTAAATCCTGTTTTCTTGTTCCTATCATTTTTATATTATATAGATTAAATATTGACTTAAAAAAGCAAATCCCAAATTTTTAGTTGGTCTCATTAGTCACGAGCTTCTCAGAGATGATTTCTGATTCCAGACCAGTGGTCTCTCAGCTGCTTTTGAACTACCTTCCCTGTCTTGGAGCTGTTCTCTGGCTGTTGAAACAAAGGACAAGTTTGACATTATCCAACCTGACCCCCGAACTGCATTAGTGTGAAAGATGATATTATTCTTACCCATATGACCCTTCATCTTTTTAACTTTTTTCTCACCACAGTGTTTGCTCCTGTCTTTTTGTTATACGTTTTCTTTCACAGCTTCCTATTAGCTTCAGTTTCACTGCAGCCTCTTAAACCTGTCCTAAGACTGCTGGCAAAAATGCATTTAAGCAGTTTGAACTGTGTCCTTCTGAGAAGCTGGAAGCATCTGATCCTTCATTTTAGAAGATCTTTTTGCTTCAGACTGACAGCTCAACACCACTCTGGTCTACTTTGTATTAGTTATAAAAGTTTGAACGTCTGCACATTATTTTTTGTGCATGATGCAAAGATAAGCTTGTTGCAGTTGATTGGTTAAAGGCATACTATGCAGTTTTGGTTTGTTTTTAGCACCACCTAGTGTCAGTTTTAAATCGCTGTTGTAAAAAACACTCAAACACCTAAATCTAACTGTTGAAAATGTCTCCTCAGCCTTCACTGCTTTCTACTGGAGCGGTTCATCACTCATTCAAAGAAATCAGCTATGTTCAAGTAGGGAGAGATCGAAAAAATTCAGGAATCATGAGCTAAAAACACTCCAGCGCTAACATAACAGCTAGCCACATTGGGTTAGCCTAACCCTCATGATATACATGACTTTGTGAGACTTCAGGGGCACCAGACTGGAGACTCGGAAGTTGCAAACGTGGTATTCTGGATAAAAGCATCAGATGGGGCTGAGTGACTTTTCATTAACCCTGTAAAGGGTCATATATCACATCCTGGCTCAAGGAAAAGATTTAAAAATATGATAAAGTTAAGTAGTGTGCCTTTAAGATAATTTCTGTTACACATTTAAGGTTCTGAAATACGTAATCCTATATATAACAAATATGACTGGTCAAGATCAGAGTTTATTTAGTTTAGATAAAAAGACAAAAGGACTTTTATTACTTTATAATTTATGAACACAGTTTCTTTATAATTTAAGATAATTAGCAATATTTGAGTTTATATGATCAGAAAGTAAAAATATTATAAAATACAGAATAATCTCTGTAATGTTTCTCTTTCAACTTTTGTTATCATGAAAAACTTTGTGGAAAATTGTTTATCTCATTGATTTTATTAGTATAAACCATGTCCAGTGTTTCCCCTGAGTTTACAGATTATTGTCTTTATTGTATTTTCTTTCATGTGTGTGGGAGAGCTGCTAAGGACCAATTCAGTTGTTATTTTAGCTTATTTGTTGATTGAAAACTTCTTTAAAGAACATCTGAGTTTAGTGGATCTTACAGCCCTGACCAGACATCAGGCTGTTTGTGTGTCTGATATCTCATTCTTACACGTTTGTTCATAGTTAAACTGCTGCCTGTTTGTGAGCCATGTCTTGTGTATTTACCAGAAACACCTGAACGTAGATTATATTCCATCTTCATCATGATTTTGTAGCACCACGAGAACCACTTTTCCAAACAGATTAGTCGTTTCCTACTTTCTCTTGTCTTCCAGTCCAACTTTTGTTATACTATATTTTTTGTTGTGTGTCTGTTTAGACGTTAGGACCTCATAAAGTGTTGTTTTCTAATACCAGACACTTTATTTATATCTCTAATATGAGAGTTTATGGCGCTCATAGATTTACTTTAGTTGTCGGAAGACATTTTAAAACACCAGCAATAAAAAGTGTTTTTTTTTTGTGTGACTGATATAGTTGTCACATTTAACTTCTCAGTTTCAGGACATCACTGTATATTATTCAGCTTTAACTGCATTAAACAAAGCAGCAGTTTTTCTCCTTCGAGTCACCGTCAGTGCATCACTCACTGGAGTCTTTGTGAAGCCCCGTTACTCTCTGCAGCCTCAGTATTTCTCTGGTGGAAGAATGTGACTTCCTGAACCTCACATTTCTTGCCAGAGTGCAACGCCGTTATGAGATATAGCATCAAGACATGCAATCGATTAATGGTGCACTTAGCTGAACTAATTAACAGCTATGTAGAGGTAGAGGGAAGCATCAGGAGGCTGCTTCCACATTGCAAAGACCCCAGATAACCTTTGAAACATGGATCAGTTTTCACATTCATCACAAGCAGCGTGACCTTGCTGCTCTGTTGACATCTTGCACATTGTTCCACAGCAGAGTTCAGAACTGTTTTTTCCCCACTTTAAAACACTTTAGGACTACTTAAAGTGACAATTTTCTTTTAATATAATTAGTGAAGTCTTCATTATATTGCAGTATTTAAAATTGTCCTCTTTTTGTCAGCAAATGATACGTCTTTATGGTAACATTTTTCTCTTTTCCTTCCTTCCTTCCAGTCGTGATTCTAGCTGCTCTACTCTATTGAGAGCGAGAGTGACACAAAGAGTGGATTTTACTGTCACCTGCCACTTCAAATCCCACTCTGCCTCTTATTTCCTTGGATTCTCCTCCCTCTTTATTCATCTCCCCATGCTGCACTCCTCAGCTTCTATCTGGTCTACCTCCAGCATGAGTTAGTTAAATTAGCTTTCAATTAAAAGTGAATTTGGTGAAAATGAGTGTGCTCTAGAGGGCACAGATGAAGGGAGGGGGGGAGGAAGAACCTGTGGGCTGCATGGCTGTGCCACTGGTTGGCTGCCTCATGTATTTTGGCCATCCAGTGTAAATTATGCGTGTGTTTTTGAGTGAAGACAGTTTATTTGCATTTAGATAAATCCCTGTGGACCTGTGGTTGTCATTGAGATGCAGAAAGCTGGAAGGAGTTGTCCCCTACCTGGACCTGTGTGTGTGTGAGAGTGAGTTTACAGCATTTGACCTGCTTTTTGAGACGACGACGAAGGAATGAAAATACAAGTCTTTACTGGAAACGTAGATGTGCCCGTAGGAGTGTGAAATAAATTTGTGTTTGACCTTTCTTCAGCAGGACAGGAATAAAAAATGACTAATTAGTTCTGACCTCATGCTTCAGACAGCCTCATCATGCAATTAGATAAAAAATACCCAAAAGTAAAGAACTGCTGAAGGTGTTTCTGTTCAGTTTGCACGTACACTCTTTAAAATACACTTTTTGCTACTTGCAGCAAAAGTTTAGGCAGTTTTACAACGATGCACAATTTGTGCTACTATTTTAAATAATAAGCACTCAAACGAGGCTTTTTAGATTCAAGTGGTTTTGTGTCTCATCTAATTCAAGTTTTTGCCAGACATTTTGTGGGATGAAGTTAAAAACCTAAAACTACGGAGGCTATTACATTCTGGATCGCCTGCTGTTGTTTGTGTTTAGTTTTGTCATCTTGGACTTGACAGAGGAGGGAGCAGCGTGCCTCAGACTGACAGTCAGTTGGTGGGTAGATGGTTGTAAATATGAAGGTTGTGTGACAGGTGATGGGGAGTGAGTGTGGACTGGTCAGTGGTGCTACCAACCTCTGTCTGTCAGATGTGAACCCATTAGTCTTGATATG